>OX463758.1:20795408-21395408 GCA_949824845.1 Rhingia rostrata
GTTCGCTCTAGTCTGAGCTAGTCCGCACTAGTCAACGCTTGTAATTTGTATATCAAAACTCATGTGGTATTGAAGTTTACTAGCTTGAACTGACGTGAACAATCATCCGCGGTTTTTTTTACTACCGCACTAGCGCGGACCTTCGAGGACTAGCGCGGACTAGCTCGGACTAGCGTGAACTAGCGCACTCGCGGCCTTAGTCTTAAGCTCAGTTCCTGCTAAAAACATTTTTGGTGCTTCCTTCTTTATGCAGGGAAACTTGTAAATTATCTTGTTCAGCTGCCAGCCGATTGTCGTAAGCACATCTATTACGGCATGATTGCAACTATATTGCCCCTATCGTCGGCGTATCCCAGCATCTAGATAAATTTGTTTATAAATGTGTATCTGTGTACAGTTGTGTCTGTAAGGATTCAAGACTTTGAGTATCGTCTTCAACTTGTCTATGGATGGTCTACCGTGTCTAGTTGTTCTAGAGAAAATCCATTATCCGTGGCTGTTGTTTCTTTCCAAACTAATTATACAAGGTGGGCCAAAAGAAGTCATCCGATGTTGTTTGGCTCTCATTAATATTGGTTGTGGCTCGCGCAATGTGTGCCGTTGCTCCGTCCTGTTGGAACCACATGTCCAATTCGTCCAATTGCGGCAGAAAAAACTCGTTTAACATGGCCCTACAGCGCGCACTGTTTACTGTTGTCGTTTGACCAGCGGTGTTCTGGAAAAAAATGGCCCGATGACTCCTCCAGCGTGAACAGCGCACCATGCAGTAACTTTGAGCGGGTGTAATGGCTCCTCGTGCATTACTCGTGGATTTTCGATGCCCCAGAAGCGATAGTTTTGCTTGTTCACGTACCCACTGAGGTGGAAACGATTCTCATCGCTTATTATGATTTTTAGTTTACACGCGTTTGGCGGTCGACAGGAAGCAGCTGATGCACGGACTAGAACGGGCAAACATGCGCAAGTCTTTGACCAAAATTCGACTTATGGACGACCGGCTGATGGCTTATTGCGAGGCACGGCGTCTGGTCGATGTTTCCGGCGACAGCTCGACATCCTCGGCAACAGCGGCGATATTTTCGTCACAACGGGCCTTCCGGGGCCGGCCGATCTTGGCAACGTCTCGTGTGGTCCCATACTCTTCAAGGTTGGTGGCCAAACATCGCAGTGTTTGCGCAGTCGGTGTCGGACGGCCGGGAATTGGCGATGGAATTCGCGCTTCGCCAACACTACAGACAAATTGTTCCATTCTTGGGGAATGTATCACTCCATGGCTTGTTCACCTGTATTCTACATCAGTCTAGTCCACAAATTTTGAAACAGATATGACATTGGCGGCCATTTGCAAAAATAAGAGCATCTTCCAATTGGGTAATCTCTTTTGGCTCACCTTGTAGTATGGACTAGTAGGGAAATTAACCAGATAACAGACTCTCCAACTTTTAGGGTAATTTCCAGCTTGTTCCCATTTTTCCTAAGAGATTGAGATCTGTTCTTAGTCTTGTGGGCTTATCCGACACCACGATTGACCTTTTTTCACGACCTCCTTGGTTGTAAAAGTGGCACAGAAACTATATTCAGGTACCACGGGAAAAAAGGGCACCTGAACCATGTTAGCTTAAGTTATCGTGGTGGATCGGAAGTGTTGTGGAAGTATCGTGGTGGATCAAAGTCTCGGGAACGTTTTTGTTCTTTAAGGTGTCAATTATGCCCCAAGACTCTTAAAACATAATAGTTGTTAGATAGGCCTTTCTCCTTAGTAACGGTTATTCTTACGACTCACAAATTTATCTGGGGCGTTTGCCTTGGGTATGATTATTTGCTGGCCCATGTTTTTTTTTTTTGCATGCAAAGACAAAAATGCTGCTCTTGGCTAATAGTATTTTTTGCTTACTAACAAAAGGGATTGGCTTGGAACAAAAAACCCAATTAGCTCGAAGAATGAAATACTCGACAGCTTGAGATCAAGAAAATTTCGTATTAAACAGACCCAAGTCTTTTCATCTTTTGAGTAAAAGCACCCAAAAACCTCTTCCGACGATAGTTTGACTGCTCTAGTACAAAAAAAAACAAAAAATAAAGATGTCCCGATGCGTTTTCCAGAGTCTTATAATTGGCCCCTAGTTCTACTCCTAACGTGTTTTTTGCACCAATAATTTCTATTTCTATTTGCTAGTTTCTCTTAGCGTTTTGTTTGATTTCCCATCAAACACACGAACGTCATAGCCCTTCAATCCCTCGTCATGGATATTTGTATAAATAAATAACGCCCTATCATTCCCAGCTCGCGAATATGGACAAGATACCGTCAAGATTTATCCTTCAACATAATAAAAGTAATTGTAAACAATTAAAAGGATATCTACTTTCTATGCGCTTCACCCACCACTTTACTGGGATTGATAGTCAATCCCAAACACGTGTTCTTTTATTGCCACTCAAACGCCCTAGAATGAAATCCCACAAAATGTCGTACATTCACTGGGTCCCCGAGGAGACCAATTGTATCTACATCCTCCCTGTGGCATGTCTCTATTACAGCCGTGCACTCCATATATTCCCTTCGATGTGTCATCCCCCTTTTATCTATGATTCGTCTTGTCGGAAGTACAAACATTCAGATGTGTCAACTCCGACAAATTTCTTAAACATGTCACAACAACAAGGGCTTCCCGATATCAAAAATATACTTTATCTCAATTTTACTCACCCCACACCCAGGTGCAGCACTATACACACCTAAGTCATGTAATCAACATAATCTGTTCGTAGAATTCGGATGAATTTGACGAGATACAGAGACCTCGCTCATCATCTAAGCATTAGCAGTGCCATCATCGTAGGCATCATTTCGACAAGACACTAAAGCTCAATAAAACCATAGTCAGCCGGCCCCAACCCTTGTATTTGTATTGTGTTTTAGAGGTGGCTTTTTTGGGGGATGGCTTGGGTTATCCTTTGCAATTTATCTATGTGAGGTGTAAAGTTCCATTGAGAATAAAGAAGGATTAAGCACCGAAGATAAAACAGTGTTCTCAATGGATGTCGTAGTCATCGCCGAACCAACCCACCCTCTGCATCTCTAATATCAAACAACACGAACGTGAGCTTTGTGGACGTGTGTGAAAGTCTTTTATACGCTCTGCCTATATTGCCACTCGTTTATATACAAATACTCGTGTATAGTATGATATCCTTTATTATTAGATGCCACCATTATTCGCTTATTATATGTGTTCAACTTTTGACCTTTACCAGCAGTAGGTACTTCCTTTATATAGCATATGCATAGGCGTGTTTGTGAGTTCTGAAATATTAAAGTTTGTATTCATGTTCCTTGTGGTGTCCTAAATGTGTAAAATGTACATGGTGTGCACGGAGTACGATTTTATAGTTCACATCCCTGAGTATCTTTTGGTATTTTGGTATAAAAGCGGTACATTAAAACCGACCAAAATGCCGGACCGACTATGTTGGTGCACAGGGAGCACCATTTTTAACAAAGCAAAACGTCCCAAAAACTAGCACAAGAACAAGATGGAAACTGAGTCAATATTGACTTTTTGATCCGATTAGCTGACATTTTGTCCGGCGTATCGCTGTGGAACCATTAGCTATACACTGCTTTGCTACTGCAGCAAAATATGTTTACTTATGATCTTAGGACGACATTTCAAAAGGATCACGACACCACCATCCAACCCAATGACCCAACGTTGACACTCATAGAGACCCAACGTTAACACTCATAGAGACCATCAGAGCATTGAAACATCTGTGTGCTTAAAATCTGCTGTGGATGGAGATAATTTTGTTTTCTCTTTGTTTTGGATGTTATCCTTTAAAATGATGTTACGAAATGGATATCCTTATTTATTTTTACGGAATTTTTTTGTGTATGTGTGTTGCTTTTTTTTTCATAACTAATATAAGATTGAAGAGACAATCTTTGGTGAATATTTTATAAGGAACACCATTGGTCGACGAGGGATCCTATAAATTCTGCTGTATCCTATTCAAATATTGTGATTACCTTCGTTTGGTTTTTTATTAGCTAAGAATAGCTAAGTAGGAACTGGGCATTTAGGAGATACAACACCTGAAAGGAAAATTGAGAAAAATCACGACTCACGTTAGTAGTTTCAAAAACACCTTATTAAAGAAACTCTGACTGGTATTGGAGCTGCTTCTAAAGATTCAAACACTTCCCTTTACTGTATAATGTTCTGACATAAGGCAAAAAGCATAAGAAACGAAGAAGAAGATGTATATCGTTGCATCAAAGGACTTTTCATGGGACTGGTATACAAAAAAAAAAATACAAATTTTTGGCGCAACAGGCTGAAGCGCCACTTAATTTAGTACGCAAGACCTATAAATCTTTAGGCTGGATTCAAAAGGGCGTAATGTATGTAAAAAGCGATTCAAGCTCAACACTGATTCAGCAATCAGCTGATCAGCCCTTTGTAAGAAAATAACTTCGAGCCATTTATCCAAATCCTTCTTATGGAAGGCTAATTGAAAGGCACGTCATCTGGTCACGTCTTCAAAAGACTTCACGACATCTTTAGCAACGGCAGCGATGTTTTAGCCAATAATATTATGAACCGTCGCATGTATCTATTGCAAACTATAAAAATTCTGTCGACAAAACCGAATTGATTTTAAATCTGTTTTTTAACGTCTCGATATGTCGATAAAATCGAATTAAGTTTTATAGGTTTTATGAACGTCTACATAATTTTTATAATATCTTCTAAACGTTCATAAAATCGATTAATTAATAAATCGATTTAATTTACATAATTTTTATAATTTTTTATAGACATCCATAAAATTGATTAAAAAATAATTCGATGTTATCGACATATTTTTTATAATTTTTTATAGCCGTCCATAAAATCGATTTTATCGGCATATTTTTTTTAGACGTCCTTAAAATCAATTAATAAATGATTCGATTGTATCGACATATTTTTTTAATAATTTTTTATAGACGTCCATAAAATCGATTTTATCGACATAATTTCTATAATTTTATATAGACGTTCATAAAATCGATTAAAGAATAATTCGATTTTATCGACAGAATTTTTATAATTTTTTATAAATGTCGATTAATAAACGATTCGATTTTATCGACATAATTTTTGTAATTTTTTATAGACATCCATAAAATCGATTAAAAAATAATTCGATGTTATCGACATATTTTTTATAATTTTTTATAGCCGTCCATAAAATCGATTTTATCGGCATATTTTTTTTAGACGTCCTTAAAATCAATTAATAAATGATTCGATTATATCGACATATTTTTTTAATAATTTTTTATAGACGTCCATAAAATCGATTTTATCGACATAATTTTTATAATTTTATATAGACGTTCATAAAATCGATTAAAGAATAATTCGATTTTATCGACAGAATTTTTATAATTTTTTATAGACGTCTATAAAATCGATTTTATCGACAGAATTTTTATAATTTTTTATAAATGTCGATTAATAAACGATTCGATTTTATCGACATATTTTTTATAGACGTCCATAAAATTGATTGTATTGGCATAGTTTTTAAAGACGCCCTTTAAATGAGTCGATTTTATCGACATATTTTTTATAATTTTTTATAGACGTCCATAAAATCGATTTTATCGACATAATTTGTATAATTTTTTATAGACGTCCATAAAATCGATTTTATTGAAATAATTTTTATGATTTTTATAGACATCTATAAAATCGATTAATAAATGATTCGATTTTATTGACATATTTTTTATAATTTTTTATAGACGTCCATAAAATCGATTTTATCTACATATTTTTTATAGACGTCCATAAAATCGATTTTATTGACATAATTTTTATGATTTTTATAGACGTCCATAAAATCGATTAATAAACGATTCGATTTTATTTTATTTTTAATTTTTATAGACGTCCATAAAATCGATTTTATTGACATAATTTTTATGATTTTAATAGACGTCCATAAAATCGATTTTATTGGCAGAGTTTTTATAGACGTCCATAAAATCGATTAATAAACGATTCGATTTTATCGATATATTTTTTATAGACGTCCATAAAACCGATTTTATTGGCAGAGTTTTTATAGACATCTATAAAATCGATTAATAAATGATTCGATTTTATTGACATATTTTTTATAATTTTTTATAGACGTCCATAAAATCGATTTTATCTACATATTTTTTATAGACGTCCATAAAATCGATTTTATTGACATAATTTTCATGATTTATATAGACGTCCATAAAATCGATTATTAAATGATTCGATTTTATCGACATATTTTTTATAACTTTTTATAGACGTCCATAAAATTGATTTTATAGACATAATTTTTTATAGACGTCCATAAAATCGATTAATAAACGATTCGATTTTATCGACATATTTTTTATAGACGTCCATAAAACCGATTTTATTGGCAGAGTTTTTATAGACGTCCATAAAATCGATTAATAAATGATTCGATTTTATCGACATATTTTTTATAACTTTTTATAGACGTCCATAAAATCGATTTTATCGACAGAATTTTTATATTTTTTTCAGACGTTCATAAAATCGATTAATAAATGATTCGATTTTATCGACATATTTTTTATAGACGTCCATAAAATCGATTTTATTAGCAGAGTTTTTATAGACGTCCATAAAATCGATTAATAAATGATTCGATTTTATCGACATATTTTTTATAATTTTTTATAAACGTCCATAAAATCGATTTTATCTACATATTTTTTATAGACGTCCATATAATCGATTTTATTGACATAACTTTCATGATTTATATAGACGTCCATAAAATCGATTATTAAATGATTCGATTTTATCGACATATTTTTTATAATTTTTTATAGACGTCCATAAAATCGATTTTATCGACAGAATTTTTATAATTTTATATAGACGTCCATAAAATCGACTAATAAATGATTCGATTTTATTGACATATTTTCTATAATTTTTTATAGACGTCCATAAAATCGATTTTATCGACATATTTTTTTTAGACGTCCATAAAATCGATTTTATCGACAGAATTTTTATATTTTTTTACAGACGTTCATAAAATCGATTAATAAATGATTCGATTTTATCGACAGAATTTTAACAATTTTTTATAGACGTCCATAAAATTGATTTTATTGACATAATATTTATGATTTTTATAGATCGATTAATAAACGATTCGATTTTATCGACATATTTTTTATAGACGTCCATAAAATCGATTTTATTGGCAGAGTTTTTATAGACGTCCATAAAATCGATTAATAAATGATTCGATTTTATCGACATATTTTTTATAATTTTTTATAAACGTCCATAAAATCGATTTTATCTACATATTTTTTATAGACGTCCATATAATCGATTTTATTGACATAACTTTCATGATTTATATAGACGTCCATAAAATCGATTATTAAATGATTCGATTTTATCGACATATTTTTTATAATTTTTTATAGACGTCCATAAAATCGATTTTATCGACAGAATTTTTATAATTTTATATAGACGTCCATAAAATCGACTAATAAATGATTCGATTTTATTGACATATTTTTTATAATTTTTTATAGACGTCCATAAAATCGATTTTATCGACATATTTTTTTTAGACGTCCATAAAATCGATTTTATCGACAGAATTTTTATATTTTTTTACAGACGTTCATAAAATCGATTAATAAATGATTCGATTTTATCGACAGAATTTTAACAATTTTTTATAGACGTCCATAAAATTGATTTTATTGACATAATATTTATGATTTTTATAGACGTCCATAAAATCGATTAATAAACGATTCGATTTTATCGACATATTTTTTATAGACGTCCATAAAATCGATTTTATTGGCAGAGTTTTTATAGACGTCCACAAAATCGATTTTATTGACAGAATTTTTATAATTTTTTATAGACGTCCATAAAATCGATTTTATCTACATATTTTTTATAGACGTCCATAAAATCGATTTTATTGACATAATTTTTATGATTTTTATAGACGTCCATAAAATCGATTAATAAACGATTCGATTTTATTTTATTTTTAATTTTTATAGACGTCCATAAAATCGATTTTATTGACATAATTTTTATGATTTTAATAGACGTCCATAAAATCGATTTTATTGGCAGAGTTTTTATAGACGTCCATAAAATCGATTAATAAACGATTCGATTTTATCGACATATTTTTTATAGACGTCCATAAAACCGATTTTATTGGCAGAGTTTTTATAGACATCTATAAAATCGATTAATAAATGATTCGATTTTATTGACATATTTTTTATAATTTTTTATAGACGTCCATAAAATCGATTTTATCTACATATTTTTTATAGACGTCCATAAAATCGATTTTATTGACATAATTTTCATGATTTATATAGACGTCCATAAAATCGATTATTAAATGATTCGATTTTATCGACATATTTTTTATAATTTTTATAGACGTCCATAAAATTGATTTTATTGACATAATTTTTTATAGACGTCCATAAAATCGATTAATAAACGATTCGATTTTATCGACATATTTTTTATAGACGTCCATAAAACCGATTTTATTGGCAGAGTTTTTATAGACGTCCATAAAATCGATTAATAAATGATTCGATTTTATCGACATATTTTTTATAACTTTTTATAGACGTCCATAAAATCGATTTCATCGACATATTTTTTTTAGACGTCCATAAAATCGATTTTATCGACAGAATTTTTATATTTTTTTCAGACGTTCATAAAATCGATTAATAAATGATTCGATTTTATCGACATATTTTTTATAGACGTCCATAAAATCGATTTTATTAGCAGAGTTTTTATAGACGTCCATAAAATCGATTAATAAATGATTCGATTTTATCGACATATTTTTTATAATTTTTTATAAACGTCCATAAAATCGATTTTATCTACATATTTTTTATAGACGTCCATATAATCGATTTTATTGACATAACTTTCATGATTTATATAGACGTCCATAAAATCGATTATTAAATGATTCGATTTTATCGACATATTTTTTATAATTTTTTATAGACGTCCATAAAATCGATTTTATCGATAGAATTTTTATAATTTTATATAGACGTCCGTAAAATCGACTAATAAATGATTCGATTTTATTGACATATTTTCTATAATTTTTTATAGACGTCCATAAAATCGATTTTATCGACATATTTTTTTTAGACGTCCATAAAATCGATTTTATCGACAGAATTTTTATATTTTTTTACAGACGTTCATAAAATCGATTAATAAATGATTCGATTTTATCGACAGAATTTTAACAATTTTTTATAGACGTCCATAAAATTGATTTTATTGACATAATATTTATGATTTTTATAGATCGATTAATAAACGATTCGATTTTATCGACATATTTTTTATAGACGTCCATAAAATCGATTTTATTAGCAGAGTTTTTATAGACGTCCATAAAATCGATTAATAAATGATTCGATTTTATCGACATATTTTTTATAATTTTTTATAAACGTCCATAAAATCGATTTTATCTACATATTTTTTATAGACGTCCATATAATCGATTTTATTGACATAACTTTCATGATTTATATAGACGTCCATAAAATCGATTATTAAATGATTCGATTTTATCGACATATTTTTTATAATTTTTTATAGACGTCCATAAAATCGATTTTATCGACAGAATTTTTATAATTTTATATAGACGTCCATAAAATCGACTAATAAATGATTCGATTTTATTGACATATTTTTTATAATTTTTTATAGACGTCCATAAAATCGATTTTATCGACATATTTTTTTTAGACGTCCATAAAATCGATTTTATCGACAGAATTTTTATATTTTTTTACAGACGTTCATAAAATCGATTAATAAATGATTCGATTTTATCGACAGAATTTTAACAATTTTTTATAGACGTCCATAAAATTGATTTTATTGACATAATATTTATGATTTTTATAGACGTCCATAAAATCGATTAATAAACGATTCGATTTTATCGACATATTTTTTATAGACGTCCATAAAATCGATTTTATTGGCAGAGTTTTTATAGACGTCCACAAAATCGATTTTATTGACAGAATTTTTATAATTTTTTATAGACGTCCATAAAATCGATTTTATCGATAAAAAAAAAAAAAAAATTATTCGATTTTATCGACATATTATTATATATTTTATTGACAGAATTTTTATAATTTTTTATAGACGTCCACAAAATCGATTTTATTGACAGAATTTTTATAATTTTTTATAGACGTCCATAAAATCGATTAATAAATGATTCGATTTTATCGACATATTTTTTATAATGTTTTATAGACGTCCATAAAATCGATTTTATCGACAGAATTTTTATATTTTTTCATAAAATCGATTAATAAATGATTCGATTTTATCGACAGAATTTTTACAATTTTTTATGGACGTCCATAAAATTGATTTTATTGACATAATTTTTATGATTTTTATTGACGTCCATAAAATCGATTAATAAACGATTCGATTTTATCGACATATTTTTTATAGACGTCCATAAAATCTATTAATAAGTGATTCGATTTTATCGACATATTTTTTATAATTTTTTATAGACGTCCATAAAATCGATTTTATCGACATATTTTTTTTAGAAGTCCATAAAATCGATTTCATCGACAGAATTTTTATATTTTTTTACAGACGTTCATAAAATCGATTAATAAATGATTCGATTTTATCGACAGAATTGTTACAATTTTTTATAGACGTCCATAAAATTGATTTTATTGACATAATTTTTATGATTTTTATAGACGTCCATAAAATCGATTAATAAACGATTCGATTTTATCGACATATTTTTTATAGACGTCCATAAAATCGATTTTATTGGCAGAGTTTTTATAGACGTCCATAAAATCGATTAATAAATGATTCGATCTTATCGACATATTTTTTTATAATTTTTATAGACGTCCATAAAATCGATTTTATCTACATATTTTTTATAGACGTCCATAAAATCGATTTTATTGACATATTTTTCATGATTTATATAGACGTCCATAAAATCGATTATTAAATGATTCGATTTTATCGACATATTTTTTATAATTTTTTATAGACGTCCACAAAATCGATTTTATAGACAGAATTTTTATAATTTTTTATAGACGTCCATAAAATCGATTAATAAATGATTCAATTTTATCGACATATTTTTTATAATTTTTTATAGACGTCCATAAAACCGATTTTATTGGCAGAGTTTTTATAGACGTCCATAAAATCGATTTTATCTACATATTTTTTATAGACGTCCATAAAATCGATTTTATTGACATATTTTTCATGATTTATATAGACGTCCATAAAATCGATGAAAAAATGATTCGATTTTATCGACAGAATTTTTATAATTTTTTATAGACGTCCATAAAATCGATTTTATTGATATAATTTTCATGATTTATATAGACGTCCATAAAACCGATTAATAAATGATTCGATTTTATCGACATATTTTTTTATAATTTTTTATAGACGTCCACAAAAACAATTTTATTGACAGAATTTTTATAATTTTTTATAGACGTCCATAAAATCGATTAATAAATGATTCAATTTTATCGACATATTTTTTATAATTTTTTATAGACGTCCATAAAATCGATTTCATCGACATATTTTTTTTAGACGTCCATAAAATCGATGTTATCGACAGAATTTTTATATTTTTTAGCAGACGTTCATAAAAGCGATTAATAAATGATTCGATTTTATCGACAGAATTTTTGCAATTTTTTATAGACGTCCATAAAATTGATTTTATTATGATTTTTATAGATCGATTAATAATCGATTCGATTTTATCGACATATTTTTTATAGACGTCCATAAAATCGATTTTATTGGCAGAGTTTTTATAGACGTCCATAAAATCGATTAATAAATGATTCGATTTTATCGACATATTTTTTTATAATTTTTTATAGACGTCCGTAAAATCGATTTTATCTACATATTTTTTATAGACGTCCATATAATCGATTTTATTGACATAACTTTCATGATTTATATAGACGTCCATAAAATCGATTATTAAATGATTCGATTTTATCGACATATTTTTTATAATTTTTTATAGACGTCCATAAAATCGATTTTATCGTCATATTTTTTATAGACGTCCATAAAATCGATTTTATCGACATATTTTTTTTAGACGTCCATAAAATCGATTTTATCGACAGAATTTTTATATTTTTTACAGACGTTCATAAAATCGATTAAAAAATGATTCGATTTTATCGACATATTTTTTATAATTTTTTATAGACGTCCACAAAAAAAATTTATTGACAGAATTTTTATAATTTCTTATGTCCATAAAATCGATTTTATCGACATATTTTTTTTAGACGTCCACAAAATCGATTTTATCGACAGAATTTTTATAATTTTTTATAGACGTCCATAAAATCGATTAATAAATGATTCGATTTTATGGACATATTTTTTTTAGACGTCCATAAAATCGATTTTATTGACATAATTTTCATGATTTATATAGACGTCCATAAAATCGATTATTAAATGATTCGATTTTATCGACATATTTTTAATAATTTTTTATAGACGTCCATAAAATTGATTTTATCGACATAATTTTTTTAGACTTCCATAAAATCGATTTTTTTGACAGAATTTTTATATTTTTTTATAGACGTTCATAAAATCGATTAATAAATGATTCGATTTTATCGACAGAATTTTTACAATTTTTTATAGACGTCTTTAAAATTGATTTTATTGACATAATTTTTATGATTTTTATAGACGTCCATAAAATCGATTAATAAACTATTCGATTTTATCGACATATTTTTTAAAGACGTCCGTAAAATCGATTTTATTGGCAGAGTTTTTATAGACGTCCATAAAATCGATTAATTAATGATTCGATTTTATCGACATATTTTTTATAATTTTTTATAGACGTCCATAAAATCGATTTTATCTACATATTTTTTATAAACGTCCATAAAATCGATTTTATTGACATAATTTTCATGATTTATATAGACGTCCATAAAATCGATTATTAAATGATTCGATTTTATCGACATATTTTTTATAATATTTTATAGACGTCCATAAAATTGATTTTATCGACATAATTTTTTTAGATGTCCATAAAATCGATTTTATCGACAGAATTTTTATATTTTTTATAGACGTTCAGAAAATCGATTAATAAATGATTCGATTTTATCGACAGAATTCTTACAATTTTTTATAGACGTCCATAAAATTGATTTTATTGACATAATTTTTATGATTTTTATATACGTCCATAAAATCGGTTACTAAACGATTCGATTTTATCGACAAATTTTTTTTATAATTTTTTATAGACGTCCATAAAATCGATTTTTTCTACATATTTTTAATAGACGTCCATAAAATCGATTTTATTGACATAATTTTCATGATTTATATAGACGTCCATAAAATCGATTATTAAATGATTCGATTTTATCGACATATTTTTAATAATTTTTTATAGACGTCCATAAAATTGATTTTATCGACATAATTTTTTTAGACGTCCATAAAATCGATTTTATCGACAGAATTTTTATATTTTTTTATAGACGTTCATAAAACCGATTAATAAATGATTCGATTTTATCGACAGAAATTTTACAACTTTTTATAGACGTCCATAAGATTGATTTTATTGACATCATTTTTATGATTCTTATATACGTCCATAAAATCGATTAATAAACGATTCGATTTTGTCTACCTAATTTTTACAATTTTTTATAGACATCCATAAAATCGATTTTATTGACATAATCTTCATGATTTATATAGAAGTCCATAAATCGATTATTAAATGATTCGATTTTATCGACATATTTTTTATAATTTTTCATAGACGTCCATAAAATTGATTTTATCGACATAATTTTTTTTTACGTCCATAAAATCGTTTTTATCGACAGAATTTTTATATTTTTTTATAGACGTTCATAAAATCGATTAATAAATGATTCGATTTTATCGACATATTTTTTTTAATTTTTTTAAGACGTCCACAATATCGATTTTATTGACAGAATTTTTATAATTTTTTATAGACGTCCATAAAATCGACATATCGACATATTTTTTATAATTTTTTTATAGACGTCCATAAAATCGATTTTATCGACATATTTTTTTAGACGTCCATAAAATCGATTTTATCGACAGAATTTTTATATTTTTTTACAGACGTTCATAAAATCAATTTTATCGACAGAATTTTTATAATTTTTTATAGACGTCCATAAAATCGATTTTATTGATATAATTTTCATGATTTATATAGACGTCCATAAAATCAATTAATAAATGATTCGATTTTATCGACATATTTTTTATAATTTTTTATAGAAGTCCACCAAATCGATTTTATTGACAGAATTTTTATAATTTTTTATAGACGTCCATAAAACCGATTAATAAATGATTCGATTTTATCGACATATTTTTTATAATTTTTTATAGACGTCCATAAAATCGATTTTATTGACAGAATTTTTATAATTTTTTATAGACGTCCATAAAATCGATTATTAAATGATTCGATTTTATCGACATATTTTTTATAATTTTTTATAGACGTCCATAAAATCGATTTTATCGACATATTTTTTTTAGACGTCCACAATATCGATTTTATTGACAGAATTTTTATAATTTTTTATAGACGTTCATAAGATCGATTAATAAATGATTCGATTTTATCGACAGAATTTTTAAATTTTTTATAGACGTCCATAAAATCGATTTTATCAACATATTTTTTTTAGCCGTCCATAAAATCGATTTTATCGACAGAATTTGTATATTTTTTTACAGACGTTCATAAAATCAATTTTATTGACAGAATTTTTATAATTTTTTATAGACGTCCATAAAATCGACATATCGACATATTTTTTATAATTTTTTTATAGACGTCCATAAAATCGATTTTATCGACATATTTTTTTAGACGTCCATAAAATCGATTTTATCGACAGAATTTTTATATTTTTTTACAGACGTTCATAAAATCAATTTTATCGACAGAATTTTTATAATTTTTTATAGACGTCCATAAAATCGATTTTATTGATATAATTTTCATGATTTATATAGACGTCCATAAAATCGATTATTAAATGATTCGATTTTATCGACATATTTTTAATAATTTTTTATAGACGTCCATAAAATTGATTTTATCGACATAATTTTTTTAGACTTCCATAAAATCGATTTTTTTGACAGAATTTTTATATTTTTTTATAGACGTTCATAAAATCGATTAATAAATGATTCGATTTTATCGACAGAATTTTTACAATTTTTTATAGACGTCTTTAAAATTGATTTTATTGACATAATTTTTATGATTTTTATAGACGTCCATAAAATCGATTAATAAACTATTCGATTTTATCGACATATTTTTTAAAGACGTCCGTAAAATCGATTTTATTGGCAGAGTTTTTATAGACGTCCATAAAATCGATTAATTAATGATTCGATTTTATCGACATATTTTTTATAATTTTTTATAGACGTCCATAAAATCGATTTTATCTACATATTTTTTATAAACGTCCATAAAATCGATTTTATTGACATAATTTTCATGATTTATATAGACGTCCATAAAATCGATTATTAAATGATTCGATTTTATCGACATATTTTTTATAATATTTTATAGACGTCCATAAAATTGATTTTATCGACATAATTTTTTTAGATGTCCATAAAATCGATTTTATCGACAGAATTTTTATATTTTTTATAGACGTTCAGAAAATCGATTAATAAATGATTCGATTTTATCGACAGAATTCTTACAATTTTTTATAGACGTCCATAAAATTGATTTTATTGACATAATTTTTATGATTTTTATATACGTCCATAAAATCGGTTACTAAACGATTCGATTTTATCGACAAATTTTTTTTATAATTTTTTATAGACGTCCATAAAATCGATTTTTTCTACATATTTTTAATAGACGTCCATAAAATCGATTTTATTGACATAATTTTCATGATTTATATAGACGTCCATAAAATCGATTATTAAATGATTCGATTTTATCGACATATTTTTAATAATTTTTTATAGACGTCCATAAAATTGATTTTATCGACATAATTTTTTTAGACGTCCATAAAATCGATTTTATCGACAGAATTTTTATATTTTTTTATAGACGTTCATAAAACCGATTAATAAATGATTCGATTTTATCGACAGAAATTTTACAACTTTTTATAGACGTCCATAAGATTGATTTTATTGACATCATTTTTATGATTCTTATATACGTCCATAAAATCGATTAATAAACGATTCGATTTTGTCTACCTAATTTTTACAATTTTTTATAGACATCCATAAAATCGATTTTATTGACATAATCTTCATGATTTATATAGAAGTCCATAAATCGATTATTAAATGATTCGATTTTATCGACATATTTTTTATAATTTTTCATAGACGTCCATAAAATTGATTTTATCGACATAATTTTTTTTTACGTCCATAAAATCGTTTTTATCGACAGAATTTTTATATTTTTTTATAGACGTTCATAAAATCGATTAATAAATGATTCGATTTTATCGACATATTTTTTTTAATTTTTTTAAGACGTCCACAATATCGATTTTATTGACAGAATTTTTATAATTTTTTATAGACGTCCATAAAATCGACATATCGACATATTTTTTATAATTTTTTTATAGACGTCCATAAAATCGATTTTATCGACATATTTTTTTAGACGTCCATAAAATCGATTTTATCGACAGAATTTTTATATTTTTTTACAGACGTTCATAAAATCAATTTTATCGACAGAATTTTTATAATTTTTTATAGACGTCCATAAAATCGATTTTATTGATATAATTTTCATGATTTATATAGACGTCCATAAAATCAATTAATAAATGATTCGATTTTATCGACATATTTTTTATAATTTTTTATAGAAGTCCACCAAATCGATTTTATTGACAGAATTTTTATAATTTTTTATAGACGTCCATAAAACCGATTAATAAATGATTCGATTTTATCGACATATTTTTTATAATTTTTTATAGACGTCCATAAAATCGATTTTATTGACAGAATTTTTATAATTTTTTATAGACGTCCATAAAATCGATTATTAAATGATTCGATTTTATCGACATATTTTTTATAATTTTTTATAGACGTCCATAAAATCGATTTTATCGACATATTTTTTTTAGACGTCCACAATATCGATTTTATTGACAGAATTTTTATAATTTTTTATAGACGTTCATAAGATCGATTAATAAATGATTCGATTTTATCGACAGAATTTTTAAATTTTTTATAGACGTCCATAAAATCGATTTTATCAACATATTTTTTTTAGCCGTCCATAAAATCGATTTTATCGACAGAATTTGTATATTTTTTTACAGACGTTCATAAAATCAATTTTATTGACAGAATTTTTATAATTTTTTATAGACGTCCATAAAATCGACATATCGACATATTTTTTATAATTTTTTTATAGACGTCCATAAAATCGATTTTATCGACATATTTTTTTAGACGTCCATAAAATCGATTTTATCGACAGAATTTTTATATTTTTTTACAGACGTTCATAAAATCAATTTTATCGACAGAATTTTTATAATTTTTTATAGACGTCCATAAAATCGATTTTATTGATATAATTTTCATGATTTATATAGACGTCCATAAAATCAATTAATAAATGATTCGATTTTATCGACATATTTTTTATAATTTTTTATAGAAGTCCACAAAATCGATTTTATTGACAGAATTTTTATAATTTTTTATAGACGTCCATAAAACCGATTAATAAATGATTCGATTTTATCGACATATTTTTTATAATTTTTTATAGACGTCCATAAAATCGATTTTATTGACAGAATTTTTATAATTTTTTATAGACGTCCATAAAATCGATTATTAAATGATTCGATTTTATCGACATATTTTTTATAATTTTTTATAGACGTCCATAAAATCGATTTTATCGACATATTTTTTTTAGACGTCCACAATATCGATTTTATTGACAGAATTTTTATTATTTTTTATAGACGTTCATAAGATCGATTAATAAATGATTCGATTTTATCGACAGAATTTTTAAATTTTTTATAGACGTCCATAAAATCGATTTTATCAACATATTTTTTTTAGCCGTCCATAAAATCGATTTTATCGACAGAATTTGTATATTTTTTTACAGACGTTCATAAAATCAATTTTATTGACAGAATTTTTATAATTTTTTATAGACGTCCATAAAATCGACATATCAACATATTTTTCATAATTTTTTATAGACGTCCATAAAATTGATTTTATCGACATAATTTTTTTAGACGTCCATAAAATCGATTTTATCGACAGAATTTTTATAATTTTTTATAGACGTCCATAAAATCGATTAATAAATGATTCGATTTTATCGACATATTTTTTATAATTTTTTATAGACGTCCATAAAATCGATTTTATCTACATATCTTTTATAGACGTCCATAAAATCGATTTTATTGACATAATTTTCATGACTTATATAGACGTCCATAAAATCGATTAATAAATGATTCGATTTTATCGACATATTTTTTATAATTTGTTATAGACGTCCATAAAATCGATTTTATCTACATATTTTTTATAGACGTCCATAAAATCGATTTTATTGACATAATTTTCATGATTTATATAAACGTCCATAAAATCGGTTAATAAATGATTCGATTTTATCGACATATTTTTTATAATTTTTTATAGACGTCAATAAAATCGATTTTATCTATATATTTTTATAGACGTCCATAAAATCGATTTTATTGACATAATTTTCATGATTTATATCGACACATTTTTTATAATATTTTACTTATTTTTTATAGACGTCCATAAAATCGATTTTATTGACATAATTTTCATGATTTATATAGACGTCCATAAGATCGATTATTAAATGATTCGATTTTATCGACATATTTTTTATAATTTTTTATAGACGTCCATAAAATTGATTTTATTGACATAATTTTTATGATTTTTATAGACGTCCATAAAATCGATTAATAAACGATTCGATTTTATCGACATATTTTTTATAGACGTCCATAAAATCGATTTTATTGGCAGAGTTTTTATAGACGTCCATAAAATCGATTAATAAATGATTCGATTTTATCGACATATTTTTTTATAATTTTTATAGACGTCCATAAAATCGATTTTATCTACATATTTTTTATAGACGTCCATAAAATCGATTTTATTGACATATTTTTCATGATTTATATAGACGTCCATAAAATCGATTATTAAATGATTCGATTTTATCGACATATTTTTTATAATTTTTTATAGACGTCCACAAAATCGATTTTATTGACAGAATTTTTATAATTTTTTATAGACGTCCATAAAATCGATTAATAAATGATTCAATTTTATCGACATATTTTTTATAATTTTTTATAGACGTCCATAAAATCGATTTCATCGACATATTTTTTTTAGACGTCCATAAAACCGATTTTATTGGCAGAGTTTTTATAGACGTCCATAAAATCGATTTTATCTACATATTTTTTATAGACGTCCATAAAATCGATTTTATTGACATATTTTTCATGAATTATATAGACGTCCATAATATCGATGAAAAAATGATTCGATTTTATCGACAGAATTTTTATAATTTTTTATAGACGTCCATAAAATCGATTTTATTGATATAATTTTCATGATTTATATAGACGTCCATAAAACCGATTAATAAATGATTCGATTTTATCGACATATTTTTTTATAATTTTTTATAGACGTCCACAAAAACGATTTTATTGACAGAATTTTTATAATTTTTTATAGACGTCCATAAAATCGATTAATAAATGATTCAATTTTATCGACATATTTTTTATAATTTTTTATAGACGTCCATAAAATCGATTTCATCGACATATTTTTTTTTAAGACGTCCATAAAATCGATTTTATCGACAGAATTTTTATATTTTTTAGCAGACGTTCATAAAAGCGATTAATAAATGATTCGATTTTATCGACAGAATTTTTACAATTTTTTATAGAAGTCCATAAAATTGATTTTATTGACAAACTTTTTATGACTTTTATAGATCGATTAATAATCGATTCGATTTTATCGACATATTTTTTATAGACGTCCATAAAATCGATTTTATTGGCAGAGTTTTTATAGACGTCCATAAAATCGATTAATAAATGATTCGATTTTATCGACATATTTTTTTATAATTTTTTATAGACGTCCGTAAAATCGATGTTATCTACATATTTTTTATAGACGTCCATATAATCGATTTTATTGACATAACTTTCATGATTTATATAGACGTCCATAAAATCGATTATTAAATGATTCGATTTTATCGACATATTTTTTATAATTTTTTATAGACGTCCATAAAATCGATTTTATCGACATATTTTTTATAGACGTCCATAAAATCGATTTTATTGACATAATTTTCATGATTTATATAAACGTCCATAAAATCGATTAATAAATGATTCGATTTTATCGACATATTTTTTATAATTTTTTATAGACGTCCATAAAATCGATTTTATCTATATATTTTTATAGACGTCCATAAAATCGATTTTATTGACATAATTTTCATTATTTATATCGACATATTTTTTATAATATTTTACTTATTTTTTATAGACGTCCATAAAATCGATTTTATTGACATAATTTTCATGATTTATATAGACGTCCATAAGATCGATTATTAAATGATTCGATTTTATCGACATATTTTTTATAATTTTTTATAGACGTCCATTAAATTGATTTTATTGACATAATTTTTATGATTTTTATAGACGTCCATAAAATCGATTAATAAACGATTCGATTTTATCGACATATTTTTTATAGACGTCCATAAAATCGATTTTATTGGCAGAGTTTTTATAGACGTCCATAAAATCGATTAATAAATGATTCGATTTTATCGACATATTTTTTTATAATTTTTATAGACGTCCATAAAATCGATTTTATCTACATATTTTTTATAGACGTCCATAAAATCGATTTTATTGACATATTTTTCATGATTTATATAGACGTCCATAAAATCGATTATTAAATGATTCGATTTTATCGACTTATTTTTTATAATTTTTTATAGACGTCCACAAAATCGATTTTATTGACAGAATTTTTATAATTTTTTATAGACGTCCATAAAATCGATTAATAAATGATTCAATTTTATCGACATATTTTTTATAATTTTTTATAGACGTCCATAAAATCGATTTCATCGACATATTTTTTTTAGACGTCCATAAAACCGATTTTATTGGCAGAGTTTTTATAGACGTCCATAAAATCGATTTTATCTACATATTTTTTATAGACGTCCATAAAATCGATTTTATTGACATATTTTTCATGATTTATATAGATTTTTTTTTTTTTATAGACGTCCATAAAACCGATTAATAAATGATTCGATTTTATCGACATATTTTTTATAATTTTTTATAGACGTCCATAAAATCGATTTTATTGACAGAATTTTTATAATTTTTTATAGACGTCCATAAAATCGACATATCGACATATTTTTTATAATTTTTTTATAGACGTCCATAAAATCGATTTTATCGACATATTTTTTTAGACGTCCATAAAATCGATTTTATCGACAGAATTTTTATATTTTTTTACAGACGTTCATAAAATCAATTTTATCGACAGAATTTTTATAATTTTTTATAGACGTCCATAAAATCGATTTTATTGATATAATTTTCATGATTTATATAGACGTCCATAAAATCAATTAATAAATGATTCGATTTTATCGACATATTTTTTATAATTTTTTATAGAAGTCCACAAAATCGATTTTATTGACAGAATTTTTATAATTTTTTATAGACGTCCATAAAACCGATTAATAAATGATTCGATTTTATCGACATATTTTTTATAATTTTTTATAGACGTCCATAAAATCGATTTTATTGACAGAATTTTTATAATTTTTTATAGACGTCCATAAAATCGATTATTAAATGATTCGATTTTATCGACATATTTTTTATAATTTTTTATAGACGTCCATAAAATCGATTTTATCGACATATTTTTTTTAGACGTCCACAATATCGATTTTATTGACAGAATTTTTATAATTTTTTATAGACGTTCATAAGATCGATTAATAAATGATTCGATTTTATCGACAGAATTTTTAAATTTTTTATAGACGTCCATAAAATCGATTTTATCAACATATTTTTTTTAGCCGTCCATAAAATCGATTTTATCGACAGAATTTGTATATTTTTTTACAGACGTTCATAAAATCAATTTTATTGACAGAATTTTTATAATTTTTTATAGACGTCCATAAAATCGACATATCAACATATTTTTCATAATTTTTTATAGACGTCCATAAAATTGATTTTATCGACATAATTTTTTTAGACGTCCATAAAATCGATTTTATCGACAGAATTTTTATAATTTTTTATAGACGTCCATAAAATCGATTAATAAATGATTCGATTTTATCGACATATTTTTTATAATTTTTTATAGACGTCCATAAAATCGATTTTATCTACATATCTTTTATAGACGTCCATAAAATCGATTTTATTGACATAATTTTCATGACTTATATAGACGTCCATAAAATCGATTAATAAATGATTCGATTTTATCGACATATTTTTTATAATTTGTTATAGACGTCCATAAAATCGATTTTATCTACATATTTTTTATAGACGTCCATAAAATCGATTTTATTGACATAATTTTCATGATTTATATAAACGTCCATAAAATCGATTAATAAATGATTCGATTTTATCGACATATTTTTTATAATTTTTTATAGACGTCAATAAAATCGATTTTATCTATATATTTTTATAGACGTCCATAAAATCGATTTTATTGACATAATTTTCATGATTTATATCGACATATTTTTTATAATATTTTACTTATTTTTTATAGACGTCCATAAAATCGATTTTATTGACATAATTTTCATGATTTATATAGACGTCCATAAGATCGATTATTAAATGATTCGATTTTATCGACATATTTTTTATAATTTTTTATAGACGTCCATAAAATTGATTTTATTGACATAATTTTTATGATTTTTATAGACGTCCATAAAATCGATTAATAAACGATTCGATTTTATCGACATATTTTTTATAGACGTCCATAAAATCGATTTTATTGGCAGAGTTTTTATAGACGTCCATAAAATCGATTAATAAATGATTCGATTTTATCGACATATTTTTTTATAATTTTTATAGACGTCCATAAAATCGATTTTATCTACATATTTTTTATAGACGTCCATAAAATCGATTTTATTGACATATTTTTCATGATTTATATAGACGTCCATAAAATCGATTATTAAATGATTCGATTTTATCGACATATTTTTTATAATTTTTTATAGACGTCCACAAAATCGATTTTATTGACAGAATTTTTATAATTTTTTATAGACGTCCATAAAATCGATTAATAAATGATTCAATTTTATCGACATATTTTTTATAATTTTTTATAGACGTCCATAAAATCAATTTCATCGACATATTTTTTTTAGACGTCCATAAAACCGATTTTATTGGCAGAGTTTTTATAGACGTCCATAAAATCGATTTTATCTACATATTTTTTATAGACGTCCATAAAATCGATTTTATTGACATATTTTTCATGAATTATATAGACGTCCATAATATCGATGAAAAAATGATTCGATTTTATCGACAGAATTTTTATAATTTTTTATAGACGTCCATAAAATCGATTTTATTGATATAATTTTCATGATTTATATAGACGTCCATAAAACCGATTAATAAATGATTCGATTTTATCGACATATTTTTTTATAATTTTTTATAGACGTCCACAAAAACGATTTTATTGACAGAATTTTTATAATTTTTTATAGACGTCCATAAAATCGATTAATAAATGATTCAATTTTATCGACATATTTTTTATAATTTTTTATAGACGTCCATAAAATCGATTTCATCGACATATTTTTTTTTAAGACGTCCATAAAATCGATTTTATCGACAGAATTTTTATATTTTTTAGCAGACGTTCATAAAAGCGATTAATAAATGATTCGATTTTATCGACAGAATTTTTACAATTTTTTATAGAAGTCCATAAAATTGATTTTATTGACAAACTTTTTATGACTTTTATAGATCGATTAATAATCGATTCGATTTTATCGACATATTTTTTATAGACGTCCATAAAATCGATTTTATTGGCAGAGTTTTTATAGACGTCCATAAAATCGATTAATAAATGATTCGATTTTATCGACATATTTTTTTATAATTTTTTATAGACGTCCGTAAAATCAATGTTATCTACATATTTTTTATAGACGTCCATATAATCGATTTTATTGACATAACTTTCATGATTTATATAGACGTCCATAAAATCGATTATTAAATGATTCGATTTTATCGACATATTTTTTATAATTTTTTATAGACGTCCATAAAATCGATTTTATCGACATATTTTTTATAGACGTCCATAAAATCGATTTTATTGACATAATTTTCATGATTTATATAAACGTCCATAAAATCGATTAATAAATGATTCGATTTTATCGACATATTTTTTATAATTTTTTATAGACGTCCATAAAATCGATTTTATCTATATATTTTTATAGACGTCCATAAAATCGATTTTATTGACATAATTTTCATTATTTATATCGACATATTTTTTATAATATTTTACTTATTTTTTATAGACGTCCATAAAATCGATTTTATTGACATAATTTTCATGATTTATATAGACGTCCATAAGATCGATTATTAAATGATTCGATTTTATCGACATATTTTTTATAATTTTTTATAGACGTCCATTAAATTGATTTTATTGACATAATTTTTATGATTTTTATAGACGTCCATAAAATCGATTAATAAACGATTCGATTTTATCGACATATTTTTTATAGACGTCCATAAAATCGATTTTATTGGCAGAGTTTTTATAGACGTCCATAAAATCGATTAATAAATGATTCGATTTTATCGACATATTTTTTTATAATTTTTATAGACGTCCATAAAATCGATTTTATCTACATATTTTTTATAGACGTCCATAAAATCGATTTTATTGACATATTTTTCATGATTTATATAGACGTCCATAAAATCGATTATTAAATGATTCGATTTTATCGACATATTTTTTATAATTTTTTATAGACGTCCACAAAATCGATTTTATTGACAGAATTTTTATAATTTTTTATAGACGTCCATAAAATCGATTAATAAATGATTCAATTTTATCGACATATTTTTTATAATTTTTTATAGACGTCCATAAAATCGATTTCATCGACATATTTTTTTTAGACGTCCATAAAACCGATTTTATTGGCAGAGTTTTTATAGACGTCCATAAAATCGATTTTATCTACATATTTTTTATAGACGTCCATAAAATCGATTTTATTGACATATTTTTCATGATTTATATAGACGTCCATAATATCGATGAAAAAATGATTCGATTTTATCGACAGAATTTTTATAATTTTTTATAGACGTCCATAAAATCGATTTTATTGATATAATTTTCATGATTTATATAGACGTCCATAAAACCGATTAATAAATGATTCGATTTTATCGACATATTTTTTTATAATTTTTTATAGACGTCCACAAAAACGATTTTATTGACAGAATTTTTATAATTTTTTATAGACGTCCATAAAATCGATTAATAAATGATTCAATTTTATCGACATATTTTTTATAATTTTTTATAGACGTCCATAAAATCGATTTCATCGACATATTTTTTTTTAAGACGTCCATAAAATCGATTTTATCGACAGAATTTTTATATTTTTTAGCAGACGTTCATAAAAGCGATTAATAAATGATTCGATTTTATCGACAGAAATTTTACAATTTTTTATAGAAGTCCATAAAATTGATTTTATTGACAAACTTTTTATGACTTTTATAGATCGATTAATAATCGATTCGATTTTATCGACATATTTATTATAGACGTCCATAAAATCGATTTTATTGGCAGAGTTTTTATAGACGTCCATAAAATCGATTAATAAATGATTCGATTTTATCGACATATTTTTTTATAATTTTTTATAGACGTCCGTAAAATCGATGTTATCTACATATTTTTTATAGACGTCCATATAATCGATTTTATTGACATAACTTTCATGATTTATATAGACGTCCATAAAATCGATTATTAAATGATTCGATTTTATCGACATATTTTTTATAATTTTTTATAGACGTCCATAAAATCGATTTTATCGACATATTTTTTATAGACGTCCATAAAATCGATTTTATTGACATATTTTTTTTAGACGTCCATAAAATCGATTTTATCGACAGAATTTTTATATTTTTTTACAGACGTTCATAAAATCGATTAAAAAATGATTCGATTTCATCGACATATTTTTTATAATTTTTTATAGACGTCCACAAAAAAAATTTATTGACAGAATTTTTATAATTTCTTATGTCCATAAAATCGATTTTATCGACATATTTTTTTTAGACGTCCACAAAATCGATTTTATTGACAGAATTTTTATAATTTTTTATAGACGTCCATAAAATCGATTAATAGATGATTCGATTTTATCGACATATTTTTTTTAGACGTCCATAAAATCGATTTTAGCGACAGAATTTTTATATTTTTTTACAGACGTTCATAAAATCGATGAATAAATGATTCGATTTTATCGACAGAATTTTTACAATTTTTTATAGACGTCCATAAAATTGATTTTATTGACATAATTTTTATGATTTTTATAGACGTCCATAAAATCGATTAACAAACGATTCGATTTTATCGACATATTTTTTATAGGCGTCCATAAAATCGATTTTATTGGCAGAGTTTTTATAGACGTCCATAAAATCGATTAATAAATAATTCGATTTTATCGACATATTTTTTATAATTTTTTATAGACGTCCATAAAATCGATTTTATTGACATAATTTTCATGATTTATATAGACGTCCATAAAATCGATTATTAAATGATTCGATTTTATCGACATATGTTTTATATTTTTTTATAGAAGTCCACAAAATCGATTTTATTGACAGAATTTTTATAATTTTTTATAGACTTCCATAAAATCGAATAATAAATGATACGATTTTATCGACATTTTTTTTATAATTTTTTATAGACGTCCATAAAATCGATTTTATCGACATATTGTTTTTAGACGTCCATAAAGTCGATTTTATCGACAGAATTTTTATGATTTTTTATAGACGTCCATAAAATTGATTTTATTGACATAATTTTTATGATTTTTATAGACGTCCATAAAATCGATTAATAAACGATTCGATTTTATCGACATATTTTTTATAGACGTCCATAAAATCGATTTTATTGGCAGAGTTTTTATAGACGTCCATAAAATCAATTAATAAATGATTCGATTTTATCGACATATTTTTTATAATTTTTTATAGACGTCCATAAAATCGATTTTATTGACTTAATTTTCATGATTTATATAGACGTCCATAAAATCGATTATTAAATGATTCGATTTTATCGACATATCTTTTATAATTTTTTATAGACGTCCACAAAATCGATTTTATTGACAGAATTTTTGTATTTTTTTTATAGACGTCCATAAAATCGATTAATAAATGATTCGATTTTATCGACATATTTTTTATAATATTTTATAGACGTCCATAAAATCGATTTTATCGACATATTTTTTTTAGACGTTCATAAAATCGATTTTATCGACAGAATTTTTATATTTTTTTCAGACGTTCATAAAATCGATTAATAAATGATTCGATTTTATCGACAGAATTTTTACAATTTTTTATAGACGTCCATAAAATTGATTTCATTGACATAATTTTTATGATTTTTATAGACGTCCATAAAATCGATTAATAAGCGATTCGATTTTATCGACATATTTTTTATAGACGTCCATAAAATCGATTTTATTAGCAGAGTTTTTATAGACGTCCATAAAATCGATTAATAAATGATTCGATTTTATCGACATATTTTTTATATTTTTTTATAGACGTCCATAAAATCGATTTTATCTACATATTTTTTATAGACGTCCATAAAATCGATTTTATTGACATAATTTTCATGATTTATATAGACGTCCATAAAATCGATTATTAAATGATTCGATTTTATCGACATATCTTTTATAATTTTTTATAGACGTTTTTTATTGACAGAATTTTTGTATTTTTTATAGACGTCCATAAAATCGATTAATAAATGATTCGATTTTATCGATATATTTTTTATAATATTTTATAGACGTCCATAAAATCGATTTTATCGACATATTTTTTTTAGACGTCCATAAAATCGATTTTATCGACAGAATTTTTATATTTTTTTCAGACGTTCATAAAATCGATTAATAAATGATTCGATTTTATCGACAGAATTTTTAAAAATTTTTATAGACGTCCATAAAATTGATTTCATTGACATAATTTTTATGATTTTTATAGACGTCCATAAAATCGATTATTAAATGATTCGATTTTATCGACATATCTTTTATAATTTTTTATAGACGTTTTTTATTGACAGAATTTTTGTATTTTTTATAGACGTCCATAAAATCGATTAATAAATGATTCGATTTTATCGATATATTTTTTATAATATTTTATAGACGTCCATAAAATCGATTTTATCGACATATTTTTTTTAGACGTCCATAAAATCGATTTTATCGACAGAATTTTTATATTTTTTTCAGACGTCCATAAAATCGATTAATAAATGATACGATTTTATCGACATTTTTTTTACAATTTTTTATAGACGTCCATAAAATCGATTTTATCGACATTATTTTTTAGACGTCCATAAAATTGATTTTATCGACAGAATTTTTATATTTTTTTCAGACGTCCATAAAATTGATTAAGAAATGATTCGATTTTATCGACATATTTTTTATAATTTTTTATAGACGTCCATAAAATGGATTTTATCGACATATTTTTTTTTAGACGTCCATAAAATCGATTTTATCGACAGAATTTTTATATTTTTTACAGACGTTCATAAAATTGATTAATAAATGATTCGATTTTATCGACAGAATTTTTACAATTTTTTATAAACGTCCATAAAATTGATTTTATTGACATAATTTTTATGATTTTTATAGACGTCCATAAAATCGATTAATAAACGATTCGATTTTATCAACATATTTTTTATAGACGTCCGTAAAATCGATTTTATTGGCAGAGTTTTTATAGACGTCCATAAAATCGATTAATAAATGATTCGATTTTATCGACATATTTTTTATAAATTTTTATAGACGTCCATAAAATCGATTTTATCTACATATTTTTTATAGACGTCCATAAAATCGATATTATTGACATAATTTTCATGATTTATATAGACGTCCATAAAATCGATTAATAAATGATTCGATTTTATCGACAGAATTTTTACAATTTTTTATAGACGTCCATAAAATTGATTTTATTGTCATAATTTTTATGATTTTTATAGACGTCCATA
The DNA here is from genome assembly GCA_949824845.1 of Rhingia rostrata. Lineage (NCBI taxonomy): Eukaryota > Metazoa > Arthropoda > Insecta > Diptera > Syrphidae > Rhingia > Rhingia rostrata. Next base: position 20,825,324 of record OX463758.1, read on the forward strand.
AAATTTATTAATAAACGATTCGATTTTATCGACATATTTTATATAGACGTCCATAAAATCGATTTTATTGGCAGAGTTTTTATAGACGTCCATAAAATCGATTAATAAATGATTCGATTTTATCGATTATTAAATGATTCGATTTTATCGACATATTTTTTATAATTTTTTATAGACGTCCATAAAATCGATTTAATTGACATAATTTTTATAATTTTATATAGACGTTCATAAAATCGATTAAAGAATAATTCGATTATATCGACAGAATTTTTATAATTTTTTAAAGACGTCCATAAAATAGATTGAAAAATGACTCGATTTTATCGACAGAATATTTATAATTTTTTATAGACGTCCATAAAATCGATTTTATTGAGATAATGTTCATGATTTATATAGACGTCCATAAAATCGATTAATAAATGATTCGATTTTATTGACAGAGTTTTTATAATTTTTTATAGACGTCCATAAAATCGATTAATAAATGATTCGATTTTATCGACATATTTTTATAATTTTTTATAGACGTCCATAAAATCGATTTTATGGGCAGTTTTTATAGACGTCCATAAAATCGATTAATAAGTGATTCGATTTTATCGACATAGACGTCCATAAAATTGATTTTATTGACATAATATTTATGATTTTTATAGATGTCCATAAAATCGGTTAATAAACGATTCGATTTTATCGACATATTTTTTAATAGACGTCCATATAATCGATTTTATGGGCAGAGTTTTTATAGACGTCCATAAAATCGATTAATAAATGATTCGATTTTATCGACATATTTTTTATAGACGTCCATAAAATCGATTTTATTGATATAATTTTCATTGTTTATATATAGACGTCCATAAAATCGATAAATAAATGATTCGATTTTATCGACATATGTTTTATATTTTTTTATAGAAGTCCACAAAATCGATTTTATTGACAGAATTTTTATAATTTTTTATAGACTTCCATAAAATCGATTTTATCGACATATTGTTTTTAGACGTCCATAAAGTCGATTTTATCGACAGAATTTTTATGATTTTTTATAGACGTCCATAAAATTGATTTTATTGACATAATTTTTATGATTTTTATAGACGTCCATAAAATCGATTAATAAACGATTCGATTTTATCGACATATTTTTTATAGACGTCCATAAAATCGATTTTATTGGCAGAGTTTTTATAGACGTCCATAAAATCAATTAATAAATGATTCGATTTTATCGACATATTTTTTATAATTTTTTATAGACGTCCATAAAATCGATTTTATTGACTTAATTTTCATGATTTATATAGACGTCCATAAAATCGATTATTAAATGATTCGATTTTATCGACATATCTTTTATAATTTTTTATAGACGTCCACAAAATCGATTTTATTGACAGAATTTTTGTATTTTTTTTATAGACGTCCATAAAATCGATTAATAAATGATTCGATTTTATCGACATATTTTTTATAATATTTTATAGACGTCCATAAAATCGATTTTATCGACATATTTTTTTTAGACGTCCATAAAATCGATTTTATCGACAGAATTTTTATATTTTTTTCAGACGTTCATAAAATCGATTAATAAATGATTCGATTTTATCGACAGAATTTTTACAATTTTTTATAGACGTCCATAAAATTGATTTCATTGACATAATTTTTATGATTTTTATAGACGTCCATAAAATCGATTAATAAGCGATTCGATTTTATCGACATATTTTTTATAGACGTCCATAAAATCGATTTTATTAGCAGAGTTTTTATAGACGTCCATAAAATCGATTAATAGATGATTCGATTTTATCGACATATTTTTTATATTTTTTTATAGACGTCCATAAAATCGATTTTATCTACATATTTTTTAAAGACGTCCATAAAATCGATTTTATTGACATAATTTTCATGATTTATATAGACGTCCATAAAATCGATTATTAAATGATTCGATTTTATCGACATATCTTTTATAATTTTTTATAGACGTTTTTTATTGACAGAATTTTTGTATTTTTTATAGACGTCCATAAAATCGATTAATAAATGATTCCATTTTATCGATATATTTTTTATAATATTTTATAGACGTCCATAAAATCGATTTTATCGACATATTTTTTTTTTAAGACGTCCATAAAATCGATTTTATCGACAGAATTTTTATATTTTTTTCAGACGTTCATAAAATCGATTAATAAATGATTCGATTTTATCGACAGAATTTTTAAAAATTTTTATAGACGTCCATAAAATTGATTTCATTGACATAATTTTTATGATTTTTATAGACGTCCATAAAATCGATTAATAAACGATTCGATTTTATCGACATATTTTTATAGACGTCCATAAAATCGATTTTATTGGCAGAGTTTTTATAGACGTCCATAAAATCGATTAATAAATGATTCGATTTTATCGACATATTTTTTATAATTTTTTATAGACGTCCATAAAATCGATCTTATCGACATATTTTTTATAGACGTCCATAAAATCGATTTTATTGACATAATTTTCATTATTTATATAGACGTCCATAAAATCGATTAATAAATGATCCGATTTTATCGACATATCTTTTATAATTTTTTATAGACGTCCACAAAATCGATTTTATCGACATTATTTTTTTCGACGTCCATAAAATCGATTTTATCGACAGAATTTTTATATTTTTTTCAGACGTTCATAAAATCGATTAATAAATGATTCGATTTTATCGACAGAATTTTTTCAATTTTTTATAGACGTCCATAAAATTGATTTCATTGACATAATTTTTATGATTTTTAAAGGCGTCCATAAAATCGATTAATAAACGATTCGATTTTATCGACATATTTTTTATAGACGTCCATAAAATCGATTTTATTGGCAGAGTTTTTATAGACGTCCATAAAATCGATTAATAAATGATTCGATTTTATCGACATATTTTTTATAAATTTTTATAGACGTCCATAAAATCGATTTTATGTACATATTTTTTATAGACGTCCATAAAATCGATTTTATTGACATAATTTTCATGATATATAAAGGTCTATAAAATCGATTAATAAATGATTCGATTTTATCGACAGAATTTTTACAAATTTTTATAGACGTCCATAAAATTGATTTTATTGACATATTTTTTTAATTTTTTTATAGACGTCCATAAAATCGATTTTATCGACATATTTTTTATAGACGTCCATAAAATTGATTTTATTGGCATATTTTTTAAATTATTTTATAGACGTCCATAAAATCGATTTTATCGACATATTTTTTATAGACGTCCATAAAATCGATTTTATTGACATAATTTTCATTATTTATATAGACGTCCATAAAATCGATTAATAAATGATTCGATTTTATCGACATATTTTTTATAATATTTTATAGACGTCCATAAAATCGATTTTATCGACATTATTTTTTTAGACGTCCATAAAATCGATTTTATCGACAGAATTTTTATATTTTTTTCAGACGTTCATAAAATCGATTAATAAATGATTCGATTTTATCGACAGAATTTTTACAATTTTTTATAGACGTCCATAAAATTGATTTCATTGACATAATTTTTATGATTTTTATAGGCGTCCATAAAATCGATTAATAAACGATTCGATTTTATCGACATATTTTTTATAGACGTCCATAAAATCGATTTTATTGACATAATTTTCATGATATATAAACGTCTATAAAATCGATTAATAAATGATTCGATTTTATCGACAGAATTTTTACAAATTTTTATAGACGTCCATAAAATTGATTTTATTGACATATTTTTTTAATTTTTTTATAGACGTCCATAAAATCGATTTTATCGACATATTTTTTATAGACGTCCATAAAATTGATTTTATTGGCATATTTTTTAAATTATTTTATAGACGTCCATAAAATCGATTTTATCGACATATTTTTTATAGACGTCCATAAAATCGATTTTATTGACATAATTTTCATTATTTATATAGACGTCCATAAAATCGATTAATAAATGATTCGATTTTATCGACATATTTTTTATAATATTTTATAGACGTCCATAAAATCGATTTTATCGACATTATTTTTTTAGACGTCCATAAAATCGATTTTATTGACAGAATTTTTATATTTTTTTCAGACGTTCATAAAATCGATTAATAAATGATTCGATTTTATCGACAGAATTTTTACAATTTTTTATAGACGTCCATAAAATTGATTTCATTGACATAATTTTTATGATTTTTATAGGCGTCCATAAAATCGATTAATAAACGATTCGATTTTATCGACATATTTTTTATAGACGTCCATAAAATCGATTTTATTGGCAGAGTTTTTATAGACGTCCATAAAATCGATTAATAAATGATTCGATTTTATCGACATATTTTTTATAAATTTTTATAGACGTCCATAAAATCGATTTTATCGACATTATTTTTTTCGACGTCCATAAAATCGATTTTATCGACAGAATTTTTATATTTTTTTCAGACGTTCATAAATTCGATTAATAAATGATTCGATTTTATCGACAGAATTTTTACAAATTTTTACAGACGTCCATAAAATTGATTTTATTGACATAATTTTTATAATTTTTATAGACGTCCATAAAATTTATTAATAAACGATTCGATTTTATCGACATATTTTTTATAGACGTCCATAAAATCGATTTTATTGGCAGTGTTTTTATAGACGTCCATAAAATCGATTAACAAATGATTCGATTTTATCGACATATTTTTTATAATTTTTTATAGACGTCCATAAAATCGATCTTATCGACATATTTTTTATAGACGTCCATAAAATCGATTTTATTGACATAATTTTCATTATTTATATAGACGTCCATAAAATCGATTAATAAATGATCCGATTTTATCGACATATCTTTTATAATTTTTTATAGACGTCCACAAAATCGATTTTATTGACAGAATTTTTGTATTTTTTTATAGACGTCCATAAAATCGATTAATAAATGATTCGATTTTATCGACATATTTTTTATAATATTTTATAGACGTCCATAAAATCGATTTTATCGACATTATTTTTTTCGACGTCCATAAAATCGATTTTATCGACAGAATTTTTATATTTTTTTCAGACGTTCATAAAATCGATTAATAAATGATTCGATTTTATCGACAGAATTTTTTAAATTTTTTATAGACGTCCATAAAATTGATTTCATTGACATAATTTTTATGATTTTTATAGGCGTCCATAAAATCGATTAATAAACGATTCGATTTTATCGACATATTTTTTATAGACGTCCATAAAATCGATTTTATTGGCAGAGTTTTTATAGACGTCCATAAAATCGATTAATAAATGATTCGATTTTATCGACATATTTTTTATAAATTTTTATAGACGTCCATAAAATCGATTTTATGTACATATTTTTTATAGACGTCCATAAAATCGATTTTATTGACATAATTTTCATGATTTATATAAACGTCTATAAAATCGATTAATAAATGATTCGATTTTATCGACAGAATTTTTACAAATTTTTATAGACATATTTTTTATAGACGTCCATAAAATCGATTTTATTGACATAATTTTCATTATTTATATAGACATCCATAAAATCGATTAATAAATGATTCGATTTTATCGACATATTTTTTATAATATTTTATAGACGTCCATAAAATCGATTTTATCGACAGAATTTTTATATTTTTTTCAGACGTTCATAAAATCGATTAATAAATGATTCGATTTTATCGACAGAATTTTTACAATTTTTTATAGACGTCCATAAAATTGATTTCATTGACATAATTTTTATGATTTTTATAGGCGTCCATAAAATCGATTAATAAACGATTCGATTTTATCGACATATTTTTTATGGACGTCCATAAAATCGATTTTATTGGCAGAGTTTTTATAGACGTCCATAAAATCGATTAATAAATGATTCGATTTAATCGACAGAATTTTTTCAATTTTTTATAGACGTCCATAAAATTGATTTCATTGACATAATTTTTATGATTTTTATAGGCGTCCATAAAATCGATTACTAAACGATTCGATTTTATCGACATATTTTTTATAGACGTCCATAAAATCGATTTTATTGGCAGAGTTTTTATAGACGTCCATAAAATCGATTAATAAATGATTCGATTTTATCGACATATTTTTTATAAATTTTTATAGACGTCCATAAAATCGATTTTATCGACATTATTTTATTCGACGTCCATAAAATCGATTTTATCGTCAGAATTTTTATATTTTTTTCAGACGTTCATAAAATCGATTTCTAAATGATTCGATTTTATCGACAGAATTTTTTCAATTTTTTATAGACGTCCATAAAATTGATTTCATTGACATAATTTTTATGATTTTTATAGGCGTCCATAAAATCGATTAATAAACGATTCGATTTTATCGACATATTTTTTATAGACGTCCATAAAATCGATTTTATTGACATAATTTTCATGATTTATATAGACGTCCATAAAATCGATTAATAAATGATTCGATTTTATCGACAGAATTTTTACAAATTTTTATAGACGTCCATAAAATTGATTTTATTGACATAATTTTTATAATTTTTATAGACGTCCATAAAATTTATTAATAAACGATTCGATTTTATCGACATATTTTTTATAGACGTCCATAAAATCGATTTTATTGGCAGTGTTTTTATAGACGTCCATAAAATCGATTAATAAATGATTCGATTTTATCAACATATCTTTTATAATTTTTTATAGACGTCCATAAAATCGATCTTATCGACATTTTTTTTAAAGACGTCCATAAAATCGATTTTATTGACATAATTTTCATTATTTATATAGACGTCCATAAAATCGATTAATAAATGATCCGATTTTATCGACATATCTTTTATAATTTTTTATAGACGTCCACAAAATCGATTTTATTGACAGAATTTTTGTATTTTTTTATAGACGTCCATAAAATCGATTAATAAATGATTCGATTTTATCGACAGAAGTTTTTCAATTTTTTATAGACGTCCATAAAATTGATTTCATTGACATAATTTTTATGATTTTTATAGGCGTCCATAAAATCGATTAATAAACGATTCGATTTTATCGACATATTTTTTATAGACGTCCATAAAATCGATTTTATTGGCAGAGTTTTTATAGACGTCCATAAAATCGATTAATAAATGATTCGATTTTATCGACATATTTTTTATAAATTTTTATAGACGTCCATAAAATCGATTTAATGTACATATTTTTTATAGACGTCCATAAAATCTATTTTATTGACATAATTTTCATGATTTATATAAACGTCTATAAAATCGATTAATAAATGATTCGATTTTATCGACAGAATTTTTAAAAATTTTTATAGACGTCCATAAAATTGATTTTATTGACATATTTTTTAAATTTTTTTATAGACGTCCATAAAATCGATTTTATCGACATATTTTTTATAGACGTCCATAAAATTGATTTTATTGGCATATTTTTTAAATTATTTTATAGACGTCCATAAAATCGATTTTATCGACATATTTTTTATAGACGTCCATAAAATCGATTTTATTGACATAATTTTCAATATTTATATAGACGTCCATAAAATCGATTAATAAATGATTCGATTTTATCGACATATTTTTTATAATATTTTATAGACGTCCATAAAATCGATTTTATCGACTTTTTTTTTTAGACGTCCATAAAATCGATTTTATCGACAGAATTTTTATATATTTTTCAGACGTTCATAAAATCGATTAATAAATGATTCGATTTTATCGACAGAATTTTTACAATTTTTTATAGACGTCCATAAAATTGATTTTATTGTCATAATTTTTATGATTTTTATAGACGTCCATAAAATTTATTAATAAACGATTCGATTTTATCGACATATTTTATATAGACGTCCATAAAATCGATTTTATTGGCAGAGTTTTTATAGACGTCCATAAAATCGATTAATAAATGATTCGATTTTATCGACAGAATTTTTTCAATTTTTTATAGACGTCCATAAAATTGATTTCATTGACATAATTTTTATGATTTTTATAGGCGTCCATAAAATCGATTAATAAACGATTCGATTTTATCGACATATTTTTTATAGACGTCCATAAAATCGATTTTATTGGCAGAGTTTTTATAGACGTCCATAAAATCGATTAATAAATGATTCGATTTTATCGACATATTTTTTATAAATTTTTATAGACGTCCATAAAATTGATTTTATCGACATTATTTTTTTCGACGTCCATAAAATCGATTTTATCGACAGAATTTTTATATTTTTTTCAGACGTTCATAAAATCGATTAATAAATGATTCGATTTTATCGACAAAATTTTTTCAATTTTTTATAGACGTCCATAAAATTGATTTCATTGACATAATTTTTATGATTTTTATAGACGTCCATAAAATCGATTTTATTGGCAGAGTTTTTATAGACGTCCATAAAATCGATTAATAAATGATTCGATTTTATCGACATATTTTTTATAAATTTTTATAGACGTCCATAAAATTGATTTTATCTACATATTTTTTATAGACGTCCATAAAATCGATTTTATTGACATAATTTTCATGATTTATATAGACGTCCATAAAATCGATTTTATTAGCAGTGTTTTTATAAACGTCCATAAAATCGATTAATAAATGATGCGATTTTATGGATTATTAAATGATTCGATTTTATCGACATATTTTTTATAATTTTTTATAGACGTCCATAAAATCGATTTTATTGACATAATTTTTATAATTTTATATAGACGTTCATAAAATCGATTAAAGAATAATTCGATTTTATCGACAGAATTTTTATAATTTTTTAAAGACGTCCATAAAAAAGATTAAAAAATTACTCGATTTTATCGACAGAATATTTATCATTTTTTATAGACGTCCATAAAATCGATTTTATTGACATAATTTTCATGATTTATATAGACGTCCATAAAATTGATTTAGAAATGATTCGATTTTATCGACATATTTTTTATAATTTTTTATAGACGTCCATAAAATCGATTTTATCGACAGAATTTTTATAATTTTATATAGACGTCCATAAAATCGACTAATAAATGATTCGATTTTATTGACATATTTTTTATAATTTTTTATAGACGTCCATAAAATCGATTTTATCGACATATTTTTTTTAGACGTCCATAAAATCGATTTTATCGACAGAATTTTTATATTTTTTTACAGACGTTCAAAAAATCGATTAATAAATGATTCGATTTTATCGACAGAATTTTAACAATTTTTTATAGACGTCCATAAAATTGATTTTATTGACATAATATTTATGATTTTTATAGACGTCCATAAAATCGATTTTATCGACAGAATTTTTTTAGACGTTCATAAAATCGATTTTATCGACAGAATTTTTATATTTTTTTCAGACGTTCATAAAATCGATTAATAAATGATTCGATTTTATCGAAAGAATTTTTACAATTTTTTATAGACGTCCATAAAATTGATTTCATTGACATAATTTTTATGATTTTTATAGGCGTCCATAAAATCGATTAATAAACGATTCGATTTTATCGACATATTTTTTATAGACGTCCATAAAATCGATTTTATTGGCAGAGTTTTTATAGACGTCCATAAAATCGATTAATAAATGATTCGATTTTATCGACATATTTTTTATAAATTTTTATAGACGTCCATAAAATTGATTTTATCTACATATTTTTTATAGACGTCCATAAAATCGATTTTATTGACATAATTTTCATGATTTATATAGACGTCCATAAAATCGATTAATAAATGATTCGATTTTATCGACAGAATTTTTACAAATTTTTATAGACGTCCATAAAATTGATTTTATTGACATAATTTTTATAATTTTTATAGACGTCCATAAAATTTATTAATAAACGATTCGATTTTATCGACATATTTTTTATAGACGTCCATAAAATCGATTTTATTGGCAGTGTTTTTATAGACGTCCATAAAATCGATTAATAAATGATGCGATTTTATGGATTATTAAATGATTCGATTTTATCGACATATTTTTTATAATTTTTTATAGACGTCCATAAAATCGATTTTATTGACATAATTTTTATAATTTTATATAGACGTTCATAAAATCGATTAAAGAATAATTCGATTTTATCGACAGAATTTTTATAATTTTTTAAAGACGTCCATAAAAAAGATTAAAAAATTACTCGATTTTATCGACAGAATATTTATCATTTTTTTATAGACGTCCATAAAATCGATTTTATTGACATAATTTTCATGATTTATATAGACGTCCATAAAATCGATTAATAAATGATTCGATTTTATTGACAGAGTTTTTATAATTTTTATAGACGTCCATAAAATTGATTAAGAAATGATTCGATTCTATCGACATATTTTTTATAATTTTTTATAGACGTCCATAAAATCGATTTTATGGGCGATTTAATTAATCTATAAAGATTATGTCAATAAAATCAATTTTTAGGACGTCTATGTCGATAAAATCGAATCAATTATTAATCGATTTTATGGACGTCTATAAAAACTGCCAATAAAATCGATTTTATGGACGTCTATAAAAAATATGTCGATAAAATCGAATCGTTTATTAATCGATTTTATGGACGCCTATAAAAATCATAAAAATTATGTCAATGAAATCAATTTTATGGACGTCTATAAAAAATTGTAAAAATTCTTTCGATAAAATCGAATCATTTATTAATCGATTTTATGAACGTCTGAAAAAAATATAAAAATTCTGTCGATAAAATCGATTTTATGGACGTCTAAAAAAAATATGTCGATAAAATCGATTTTATGGACGTCTATAAAATATTATAAAAAATATGTCGATAAAATCGAATCATTTATTAATCGATTTTATGGACGTCTATAAAAAAATACAAAAATTCTGTCAATAAATTCGATTTTGTGGACGTCTATAAAAAATTATAAAAGATATGTCGATAAAATCGGATCATTTATTAATCGATTTTATGGACGTCTATATAAATAATGAAAATTATGTCAATAAAATCGATTTTATGGACGTCTATAATAAATATGTCGATAAGATCGATTTTATGGACGTCTATAAAAAATATGTCGATAAAATCGAATCATTTATTAATCGATTTTATGGACGTCTATAAAAACTCTGCCAATAAAATCGATTTTATGGACGTCTATAAAAATATGTCGATAAAATCGAATCGTTTATTAATCGATTTTATGGACGTCTATAAAAATCATAAAAATTATGTCAATGAAATCAATTTTATGGACGTCTATAAAAAATTTTAAAAATTCTGTCGATAAAATCGAATCATTTATTAATCGATTTTATGAACGTCTGAAAAAAATATAAAAATTCTGTCGATAAAATCGAATCATTTATTTATCAATTTTATGACGTCTATAAAAATTATGTCGATAAAATCGATTTTATGGACGTCTATAAAAAATTATAAAAATATGTCGATAAAATCGAATCATTTATTAATCAATTTTATGAACGTCTATAAAAAATTATAAAAATGTGTCGATAAAATCGAATCATTTATTAATCGATTTTATGAACGTCCATAAAAAATTATAAAAAAAATATGTTGATAAAATCGAGTCATTTTTCAATCGATTTTATGAACGTCTATAATAAATTATAAAAATATGTCGATAAAATCGAATCATTTATTAATATATAAGATCATAAAAATTATGTCGATAAAATCGATTTTATGGACGTCTATAAAAAAATTATAAATAATATGTCGATAAAATCGATTTATTTTTTAATCGATTTTATGGACGTATTTATAAAATTAAAAAAATGATGTCGATAAAAAATATGTCGATAAAATCGAATAATTTTTTAATCGATTTTATGAACGTCTATAATAAATTATAAAAATACGTCGATAAAATCGAATCATTTATTAATCGATTTTGTGGACGTCTCTTAAAAATTATGTCGATAAAGTTGAATAATTTTTAAAGCGATTTTATGAACGTCTATAAGAAAATGTTAAAATTATGTCGATAAAATCGAATTATTTTTTGATCGATTTTATGAACGTCTATAAAAATTATAAAACTGTTTCGAAAAAATCGAATTATTTTTTAATCGATTTTATGAAGGTATATAAAAAATTATTAAAATTAATGAAAATGCATGACGAAACAGTGTATCTACACACCCCCGCGAATATTCTTACTAAATCCAGTCTTGATAACCTCATATATATATTTATCTCTTCGCAGCAAATTGTATATTCCTGTGTTGAAACCATTAATCACTACTACCAACAATAGCCAAACAAAATCGCCCTTATTGGCATGAGCCACCTGGTTGAGAAATACCATCAATTTCCTTGAATACCCTCCCTTCTGTGATCCAAAATAAAACATTTTGTTCAACATCTTGTGCAGCCAATATCTCCACCATCTTCACAACACAATATGTTCCCTTCGTGCAAATACCTTTTAATGTGCGAGTGTTGTTTGTCCAATCCAGGCTCTTGTCACTGACAAGGATGGCAACGCTTTGCCCTCATAGTTCATCCTAGTCAAATGGGTCAACAGGCAAAGAGCCAAAGAACATAGACAAGTAGTCGTTGTCAACCCGCAAGCCACCCTAGAAGCCTCCGGCTATTGAGAGAGACTCAAATCACTGGTATGTGAAGTTCTGTTTTTGAGAGAACACATTCCAAAAAATACGATTTTACCATAAACTTTCGTGTTTTTTTTTTTAAATCCAAATCTGGAACGGAGATTCAGTGCTTTCGGTCGACGTAATTAAAACAACTTTTCGACCCGATAGAGGGCTATTCAGATATCACACTTTTATTTCCAAAACCTACATGATTTGCTTCATCTTCTCATATATACCAAAGTAGAGAGCTGTAGACATGCCAGCTTTTATAAGGGTTGGTCCCATACCTTTGTAGAACCCGAGGTAACCTTCTGTGTGCAGCGTCAGTCGTATACAGTCAGCAATTCCATTGCATGTCATATTCTTGCCGAATGTTTTTCGGTGTTCATGGAATCCCTGAACTTGTAGTCGTCTCTTGATAAAATCCAGCGGATACACTGCCATCTTGGATAAAGTTCCCGACACCCCACCAGACATAAATAGTATCCACGTAGGTAGATGACTGTGATCTTCAATTTTTAAAAAGTTCTCTGCTCCATCATTCAAAGCTCCGTAGAAAACAAAATTGGAACCCACCAATGGACCAATTTGAATCAAGGATGTTCCGAGCCCGCGATAAAGTCCTCTCACACCTTCGCTGCGTAAAATAGATGGAATGGCTGCAGTTGCATTGCGATATCCGCTTCCAGTATCCTGACTTACCAGTCTTGTGCGAATGACATCGAAGGGCATGGAGACCACAGTTGCAATAGCACCCGAGGTGCCGCCACTCAGAAAACGTATTGTATTCGGTTTATCTATCAGAAGGGGCGTTTGACTAAATTGTAGGTTTAACTGTTCATATGACCAGAATTGGGCAAGTCCATAGACGATGCTCAGCAATTGACCCGCGTTGTGACCTTTCCATAAGGCCAACATGCCTTCTTCTTTGTAGATTAGTCGGCATGCCTGCAGAAATGATGTGTATTTGGAGGTTTGAATTCCGCTATGGTGTACCGGCTCGACTTGTAGTTGAAATCGAATTTTCAGTACCTCCAACGGTTGGCAGATACAACGGGTGACAGCTGAAGATGTAGCACCAGCTGCGGCTTGTTTTAGTTGAGACTGTAAGTTGTATGTTTTTATGGCTTTAGTGGAATTAGGTTCCACTGATGAATCGTTGGTCATTTTCTATCTGAAATGGAAAGCAAGAAACAAACGTTAACATGGGTGTACACCATACAGGAATCAAAGATTAAGGAGAGCTGGATGCATCGATCACCGACGTTATGGTTGCATGTCCAGCGGGAGATGACATGATCCTTTCATACTCCGTAAAAGGGAACATCAATAAAAACATCCCTACTCTGAAATATCTGACTACAGAGTAGAATGAGCTGCTCGCTCGTACCCTAGGTGGTGAGTAACAAAGTGTAAGGGTGTTTGTGAGGGATACTAACTGGATATAACTTACTTAAAAAGTAACAAACTGATACTGAATCTAATAGATGATGACCTTTGTAGAGGCTGCGGTGATAAAGAAATACACGCGGACACCCTTCACTTCACAACTAAAAATAAAAACCTTAGGAAAACACTTTTCCGATGTTCTCACGGATCTATCCGAAATCCTTCTACCTAATCTTTTAAGGTTTGCAACAGCATTTGAATGGCTGGAAAGAGACAATTAACAATAGGTTAGGTCGTGCAATGCGCGTGCAAACTTAAACCATAAAGTTCCGTTGTGATACCACGTCGATCCTTCGACTTTCCTATATTTGTTCGCCTAATTTAATCATTCAGAGCTATGTAGCGTAGGAGACTTCGAATACTGATACTAGCCAACTCACCTAGATTATCGAAGAAGTAGTCTCCCAGGTGAAGTTTCCATTTTTGCTGAGAGAGTTGGACAAGAGCATAAAAGGTGAGTAACACGTTCCTCCTCTTTATCGTCCAAACAGCTTCTACCGAAGTCATTACTGAAAAGGCCTAGTCTTTTTGCGTGTATGTCTTTAGGACAATGTCATATGAGGACACCGATTATGGTGCTGATGTTTAAAGCTAGGTCAGAATTGCTTGGATATTTGGCACGTTGTGCTGTTAATCCATCTCCCGTTTGCTTTCTGGATCGGATCCCGTTTGATTAGTATTTAACATGTAGCAAGGGGCATACTTTACATATCTACTGGCGGGAAAATGTCAAGGGTAGTTCATGGTCTGGTAAGATGCCTTACACCCTGGTTTGTTTCAGTGGCCCGGCACCCAAAGGAGGTGAATGGTAAAATGCTCCACAATCTCGTTAAGAGCCAGTCGGTATTCGTGGGCTGATTTCGAATTGAACGAGATTGCTTCCAGGGATTTGATTACCGCTTACATGCTCCGTTGTCTCGTGGATGTTTTTGTACTCTCCCGGAATTCATCGTCGATAGCACTGATATTTTCGGGCGAAAAATACATTTTTGCAAAAACGGTGCAGGGTGAGGACAAAAAATCAACAGTAACAATAAATTCGCTTTCTTCAGGCATTTATCGCTCGTTTTCTTGTTGTCAACTAATTCTATACCTGTCAACAATGTAAATATCAAACTAAAAAACACATACGAGATGGCTACAATCCGCTGCGCGGATCTTTTAATGCCCTATCTTACCACATCCTTTAAATGGATATCCCCGAATTGTGGGCTTTATGGCGATGAAATATAGAAAATTAAATTTTGTCACAACATATTGTTCAGGCAGTTTATCAAAATCTTGTATGGTTCGATAAAAAAACACGTTTTTCTCACGCATAGGGTTAACGAATGTTATTTCGAAAATAATAGTTTAGTTCGCGAAGTTTAGCGCAAGCTCCGTCTATTTTAAATTCGACATAATCGTCCATCAGAGCAATTAATTCGGTTAACCTTGGATCGTTTTCGCACTACGTTTACTCTATATGATAATACGCATCCGCAGAGGCGTCGAACAGTGCGCACCGATGAAACAATTGCCGCTGTAGAGCAAAGTGTTGAAGACGACCCGGATGAATCGGTTCGACACCGTGCACAGAAATTGGAGCTTTGTCCATCAACTTTATGGAAGATTTTGCGCAAAGTCTTGCCTTACAACCTTACAAGATTTAGCTTGATTTAGCATGACTTAAAGCCGCGAGAACATGCAATGCGTCGTGATTTTGGTGTAAGGGCCGAAAATGAGATCTCGACGCTGGTTTTCATCGCAAAATTTTGTTCAGTGATGAGGCTCATTTTTGGTTGAATGGCTAAATCAACTAACAAAATTGCCGCATTTGGAGTGAAGCGAATCCACATGAGACCCTTGAGACGCCATTACATCCACAAAAACTGCCTGTTTGGTGCTGGTGGAGTCATTGGGTCATACTCCTTACGAAATGATGCTGGAGAGTCAGTTGCCGTCAATGAGGATCGGTATAGAGCCATGATAACCGACTATTTAGTTCCGGAATTGAATGGCATTAATGTGGATGAGATGTGGTTCCAACAAGACAGCGCTACATGCCACATAGCGCACGTCACAATCGATTAATTGAAGGAAACGTTCGATAAGCGCATAATTTCGCGGAATGGATTTGACACCATTGGATTATTTTCTTTGGGAATATATGAAGTGGCTCGTCTACGCCAACAAACGAGAAACGTGAGGGGACTTGGAAGCCGGCATTCGTGGCGTTATTGCCGAAAAAGGCTCGAAAAGGTGGTTGAAAATTTGACCTCTAGACTTGGCTTTATTTAAACCGGCGGCCTCATGCCCGAAACATTAATGGCATAAAATTATCCTTAAAGCCAAATTGATGGACATTAAAACAATTTTCTTGTGTTTTATTTCGAAGCTCTATACTTCTTAAAAATATACCCTTTGCAAATGGTTTTTGTAGAAAAACGCCTCCAAAAAACGGGCGTGGGTTAAAAAGATATATGGACGAAATGTTGATATCATCATATCATCATATTTTTTTGAATATTTTAAAATTTGACCGAAAAATGTTTTTCAACTGAAAACGCCCCCAAAACTTCGGCGTGGCAAAAAACTGTGTATAGACGAAATATAGATACATGTTAGGATTGTCTTAATATTTTGTTTACAAACTTTTTCAAAATTCCTTGCCATTTTGCCAAAAAAAAAACTTTTTTCTTAAAAGTGGGCGTGGCAGTGGATGGATTTCAAAAATTAAGGCACAAAAATCGGTGACACATATACGGACGTACGGACAGACACACGTGGCTAGATCGATTCAGCTAGCGATTCTGAGTTGATCCATATACTTTGAGGTATATCTAGCGAAATTATTTCTATATATTACAAACTTAATGTCAAAACTAATATACCCCTATGGGATAGCAGGGCCGCCATTTGCAAATATGATGGCATATTGATATTTTGACATTGCGGTTGCCCCACCTTTTAGTTGCAACGATTCATGTAAGATTGTGTATCCGCTACTGGCTTGGAAACTTTGCACAATCATCTCAAGATTCGCAAACTGCTTAATTAAGCACATTGTTCCACTCTTATTCACTCTCGGCATAAATTATTCTTTTCGCAGATGAATCTACCGCCATGCTAAGAATAATAATCCCCTCAATCATTTGAAATTTAATCTGGAAAATTAAATGAATCCCCTGTATAAATAATTGAGCGAATCCACCAACTCTGATTCAATAACTTTAATACCCGTACTTAAATAATTAAAATTATCATCCTGGATTTCCACGTAGAACAATAACGGTACGGTAATTCCCCAGATCCAATGATGATTATAGCCGAGGCTATTATTGTAGACGACAGATTTTCCATTCATTTCCGCAATTCCCATAATTCATGGTAATCCTCATTGTCCTCCTGATTAGCACAAATGGTGTGGCATCTAAGTGAATCATCGCCATCCATAGGCCAATTTATTTTCGATTTATCAAATATCAACGATCAAATCTAAAATGCTAATGACTTCAGTGGATCTCAAGGCGTGTTTCGAGTAAAATTGCAAAGATAATCACAAAAGGAAACAAACAACAGAACAATTTACACAAACCCTATATATCCTTGTGCGACAGCGATATGGAAGCGTCGCATGTCGTTCTAAATTTTTCTTTATTTCCCATTCAAGTGAAAATTATAATCTTCCGGTTCCGGTGCGACTGAAATCAACAAAAAATCATTTCAGTTCTGTGTGCGGGATTCGGAAGAGAAAACATCTAAGCAGATAAGTGGCCTTATTTTGAATGTATATTCTTGGAATATAATCCTCATTTGAGTGCAATAAAATGATGATAAAAAAACGAGACTCAATGGGATATAGAGAGCGTCACCATCCTCTTTGATATAATAATCGTTTGGATTAGGACACTTAATTCATCACTCGACGTGGAAGACATAAAGCTTGGCAGCTTTGGCGTAAGTATAACCAAATGTAGCAGAGATAAAAAAAAAGAACAAATGAGTACAAATAAGTAACCATAAGCATAAGTCTGCTCAGCTTTAAAGAGTAGGAGCTGAATAAAGACAGGAAATCCTTTTAATTTCCATCCGCTGGGAAAAAAATTAACTTTTGTCATCATAACGTGATTAGAGTAGCTAATTATTGCTATAATTACCGTGGAAAATCACCAATTTAATGGATTTTCTGCGTTTCAAAATGAGCATCTTAAAAAATACAGCCAACCCTCTCCTCTTAAAAAATGTATTTACAATGAAATGGAGCTTCAAAAGGGTTCTTCGCGGTTCTCAGCAATTGGGCATGTGTTTCTCAACCAATTTGGGTTGGAAAGCCTATAAAATTCAACTTTTGCAAGAATTGAAGCCGAATGACCTACCACAACGTCTAGTTTTTGGTGAATGGGCCTTAGAACAGCTCCATGAAAATCCGCTGTTTTATCGAAAAATTGTGTTCAGCGATGAGGCTCATTTCTGGCTCAAAGGATCCAACTGTCTGGAGTGATAAACAGCCACATGTTATACAAGAATTACCGATGCAATCGACAGTTTGGTTTGGTTTATAGGCTGGTGGCATCACCGGTCCATTTTTCGTTAAAGACGACCGTGAAGTGAACGTTGCCGTAAACGGCGAACGATATCGAGCCATGATGAGCGACTTTTTTTTGCCCCAGCAGGTTTGAACTTGTGGGGTTTTATAAAGTGGTTAGTCTATGTGGACTGAAGCATTAGAGGATAACATAACACGCGTAATTCGTGGAATACATGCCGAAATGCTCGAAAAAGAGACGCAAAATTGTACCTTCAGAATGGAGCATTTGAAACGGAGCAATGGCAAAGGCCTATTTATCGATTACAATAAAACTTTTGAATATTTGAGGCAAATTTGAGTGTTTTATTCGGTTTTAAAAAAAAAAAACTACGCTTAAAAAATCATTCGTTACTAGCATACGCTGACGATATTAACATCATTGGTAGGACTCAACGTGATGTCATAGCCACATTTGCTAGTATATGCTGTCAACACGAAAGGACACACACCATCGCCGAATTGGACAGAACGTCACCATAGACAGATATAACTTTGAGGTAGTACGGGACTTCGTCATTCTCGTCTCTGCTATTAGCTCTGACAAAAACATCTGGTCAGAAATTAAACGAAGAATTACTCTTGCCAACCGAATGGACGAACGAATGGACACCAATACTCCGGCTCACAGAGTCTTCGATTCCCAGCCAGACGTCGGACACAGTGGAGGAAGACCTCGACTTGAGTTGCTCACACAAGTAAAAATGATCTCAAACAATTTGGAGTGCGCAACTGGGGGCAGTTAGCTAAGGACCATGGGAACTAAGGATCATGGGAGCGCCCAATGATTTCGATATCATCCGCATGTATCAGTAGCTGAATAGATTTGTTAAAAATAATCCCTTCCATACTAACCCCTGCAATATCTGTTCCAGTGTGAAATTGTCGGAATCCGGCACATATTTGGGAAAGTTCATATAGGGCATCTAGTGTCGACCAGTGTTAGGCAATTTAACTACCAAGTTTGACATATAAAGAGCTCGAGGTTGCTGATATCATACTCGCCTTTATAGTCTATGGAAAGATTTGGTTCATGACTTGAAACTCGTTGGTCCTTCTCAGTATGTGTCTTAAGGTGTAAACTCAATCAACGGTCGATCTGCCCATTCGGAAGTCAGACTAAAACATTTCAATGAGTGCGTTGCAAAAAGATTTCAGACATTAGGAGCATGTATGCGATATTTAGTTGGGATAAGCCTTGCTAGGCTTTTCCGCTACGGGCTCAGTGGCGCGATTTTTAATGCGTCGAACTGCCACGCAATGTTTTGTGTCCTATTCATAACCGCACCTTAATGTTTTTCACTGGTTCTCCTCTCATTCTGATAAATCTGACAAATCGTTCAACTAATATCGACTATCAATTATCTCAACACAGCTGCTCAAATTCGTCTAGTAACGGATGTTTTTTTAGAGGTTGGTTTTTCGAATATAGATAAAACTGACATTTTGTGGTCAAATCGGGCAACTCAAATGTCATTTATGTTCAGTTTAGCTTGCCATTTCATCCTGAATATGTTGACAAATGAACAACGCTTGCAAATCGTGCGAATTTATTTCGAAAATAATGGTTTAGTTCGCGAAGTTTACCGCAAGCTCCGTCCGTTTTATGGTCGACATAATCGTCCATCAGAGCAATTAATTCGGGGTTAACCTTGGATCGTTTTCGGACTACGTTTATTGATAACACGCATCCGCAGAGACGTCGAACAGTTCGTACCGAAAAAACAATTGCCACTGTAGAGCAAAGTGTTGACTTTATGGAAGATTTTGCGCAAAGATCTTGGCTTACGACCTTACAAGATCCAGCTTGTGCAAGAATTAAAGCCGCGAGACCATACAACGCGTTGTGATTTTAGTGTATGGGCCGAAAATCAGATTGATCTTGATGCTTTTTTTGTTGATGATTTTCATCGCAAAATTTTGTTCATTGATGAGGCTCATTTTTGGTTACGTCAACAAGCAAAATAGCAGCATTTGGAGTGAAGAGAATCCAAATGAGACCCTTCACACGCCATTGTATCCACAAAAACGGATTGTTTGGTGTGTTTTATGGGCTGGTGGAGTCATCGGGCCATACTTCTTCCGAAATGATGCTGAAGAGTCAGTTACCGTCAATGAAGACCGTTTTAGAGCCATGATAACCGAATATTTTGTTCCCGAATTGGATGACATGAATGTGGATGAGATCTGGTTCCAACAAGACGGCGCTACATGCCACACAGCGCACGTCACAGTCGATTTATTGAAGGAAACGTTCGATGAGCTCATAATTTCACGCAATGGACCTGTCAATTGGCCACCAAGATCGTTTGATTTGACACCATTGGATTACTTTCTTTAGGGATATGTGAAGTCGCTCGTCTTCGCCAACAAACCAGAAACGTTGGGGGACTTGGTAGCAAATATTCGTGGCGTTATTGCCGACATACGGCCCCAAATGCTCGAAAAAGTGGTTGAAAATTGGAACACCAGACTTGGCTTTATTCGAACCAGCCGCGGCGGCCACATGCCTTAAAATAATAACTAAACATTAATGGCATAAAATTATCCTTCCAATAAAGCCAAATTGATGGACATTTAAAAGATTTTCTTGTGTTTTATTTCAATTCGAAGTTCTATACCTCTAAAAAAAAACAACCTTTAAATAGATACATGCTTCATCTGCTAGCTCATTAGCCAATAATACCATGAAAAATAATTAATTATCATTCAGTTAAATTAATTTGATTAAAGCAGAAAAGTACAAAACAAAAATATTTCATTTCCGCAATAACGGCTGAATAAATCAAGCATGTTTAAAATTGAAATATTATCCAATTATTCTACAGAACCATATTAAAGTCAAGCCAGACAGGTGCGAATTAAATTATCCATTAAATTTGTCCGTAGGGAAAGCTTTTCATAATTGTTTTTTTTTTGTGTAACCGCTATACACAAATTTATAATGTATGTACCTACATTTAACGAATTCCGTTTTACGAGGATATTTTCCCCTAAGGCAACAAATTTATTATTTTATCCAACGAGTTCGCACTAAAGTTCTATATTACACCGCCCAAAACAATTTATTTAATTGATCAATAATCGAAAGTATAAATATAATGTTCTAAAACATTTTTCATATCAAAATAATGTATTTGGAATTTTTATTACTTCATCTGTGGGTCGAATTGATACACTGTCACGCCCAATCCTCTCCAAAAAAAAGCACTTCCTACGCACGCATTTCTCGAATCTTCCACTCAAAAAGGAAAACCCAAGCTAGACATAAAAGTGAGCAATTTTTTTTGTTTTATGTAAAAATATTTTTATTGCACGAGGATTGTGCGGCTTTATTACTCCCCTGGGAATACGGCTGCCGCCGTAAACAAGCGAATCAAAAATAAAACAAAAAATCTCCTTTACGATTTTGAAACAAGAATCCCCGCCCTGTATATGAATACATTTTCAGACATTTTCAATTTCAATCCTTTTTCTTTTTATTTACAGTTGCCAAACACCAGGTTGTTGCCTACACTCAAAAGTCTCAGATCAAGCATGAAAATCGACACATACAATTGGTACGGGAATATGGATTCCATCCGAGGACTAAGGCTACTGTTGAAGACGGTGATGTCCTGCCAAAGAAATTCGAACCGTTTCCAGAGAACATGTACGGCAAGCCCTTGGAGGAAATCGACACTTTTATCTATGAAGAGGTAAGTGAGATATTTCAGTCTGGTGCTACTAATTTGAAGGATTGGTGTAGGTGGGACAGAAAGCCATAGGCATTGGCATGGGACTAAGATGATCACAATCTGTTTTTCCTTTTGGAATTGGAATTTTTTTTATTGCGAAAATTGAAAATCAGATATCCTTGATAAATTTCCTTTGGTTTGTGCAATGGAAGATTTGTTCACAATAGGATTACTCGTTTGTCAATTAAAGGGAACAAATATAGTAAAAAAATCAGCTAGCGATTCTGAGTCGATCCTTATACATTGAGATATATTATCTAGCGAAATTATTTCACTATGTTACAAACTTAATGTTAAAACTAATATACCCCTATGGGATATGGAATAAAAAGATCCTGAGAATGAGCCTGTAGGGTTCCAATTTAAATTAAAATTAGGTTATCAACTTTATTCAATTTAAATTACATTCCCAACTTGGGTGGTGATTGAATGTGGTGACCGGTGGTTACTGACATCTGAGAGACACCTATTGTAAATAACAGGGAAGCAGGTGATGGAAAGGGAAAAGATTGACACTCTGGCACCTGGTGGTGTGTAGGAAATCGAAGAATGACATATGTAGATATATGCGGTCTTCGGAAATGAGAAAATGCCATCAATTGATAAAACATCTGTTCTAAATGGAATGCATAGATATGGATTTTTCGTTTTATAACTTTCTCTTAACTCTTTTCGACCACGAGATTTTGAGTGACTCTGACAATATGTACGATGGTAGCGGAACCAAAAAAAAATACGTTTTTGGAATGGATTGGGTACGATTTGCCGATTTTTAAAATTTTTAAATTGACTTGCGAAAAGTCGATTGGTAAAAATACCTACTGATCAAAATATTGACTCTTATAAAGTCAATTTTGAAAATATCGGCTCGTAAAAGTCAACATTCGGCGACGCATACCTGTAAACGGCAACCGACGAATTGCCGACTTCCGATAATGTCGACTTGGCACTTGCTAAGATCTCGAAAAAAATTTTAATCTATTTTTGAAAATATCGAAAGTTTAAAATCTCGACACTCAAAATATCGATTAAAATTTTCGAATGCCGGTCAATTTGTCGACAATTTTTCATATGTATACCATGTTGTTCATGGAATTGATGATCATGGGAAAGAGTCGAATGGCTTATTCAAAGAGTTTGTTTTATATTTACAATAGTAGTGCTTACTCGACCTTAGCAAGACAATTTAATTTTGTTTTGCCAGCATCACCTTGATTTTTCTCCAAACAGTATAACAAATTTATTTATATTTGCGATCGATATTAAACAGCCGAAATACATTACGTAACCAATCTAACTATACTGTTATAAGGTGCAGCATAGTATCTACTACCTACTTACTTAAGTGGCGCTATAGACCGGAATGAACCTGGGCCTCAACCAACATGCCTCTCCAATTAGCACGGTCCTTAGCCAACTGCCTCCAGTTGCGCACTCCAAGCTGGTTGAGGTCGGTTTCTACTTGTGCGCACCACTTAAGGCGAGGTTTCCCTCTACTGCGTCCGAAGTCTGGCTGGGAATCGAAGACTCTGCGAGCCGAAATATTGGTGTCCATTCGTTCTACATGTCCTAGCCATCTTAAACGTGTAATGCGGAGTTTTTTTTACTAGGGGCATGTCGCTGTACAGCTCGTATAGTTCTTGGTTGAATCTTCGTCTCCATAGCCCGTCAACGCAAACGGGACCGAAGATTTTTCGAAGAATTTCCCTCTAAAGTCGACCAAGAATTTCTTAACCCGCTTTTGATACCGTCCATGCTTCAGCGCCGTAGAGGAGGACTGGGATGATCAGGGTCTTCTATAGGATATCCTTAGTAGTTCGATTTAGGGCCCGAAGAAACAGCGGTTGGCAAGAGTAATTCTTCGTTTAATGTCTGATGAGAAGCTGATGTCAGAGTTAATAGTGAAGCCGAGATAGAAAAAGACCCGTACTACCTCAAAGTTATATCTGTCAATGGTGACGTTCAGTCCAATTCGTCGGTGTTGTGTGTCCTTTCGTGTTGACAGCATATACTTCGTCTTGCCCTCATTTACTGCTAAACCAATTTTTGCCGCTTCCTTCTCTCCAACATCACGTTGGGTCATACCAATCATGTCAACATCGTCAGCGTATGCTTGTATATGTACCGATTTTTGGAAAATTGTGCCTCTGTATTGAATAGGACAGGGTATTAAACGATCCGCACAGCGGATTGTAGCCTTCTCATATGTTTTTTCTTTGATTATTATTCTGTTTTTCATTGTCAAAGCGATGACAAGTGCAGCACAAGCATTATCCCGACCCGTGGAACGAGACGAAACGATACAAACTAATGTCTGTGCAGATTGTCTGCACCGTGTTTGGCGAAGACATGTTTGCACGGACTTAAATTCTGCGACGTGTCTGCATTATGTATGGGACCTGTTACTGATGCCGTTAGGAATGTGCACGCACGCTCAGTCAAAAATATTGTTGCTGTAAGTGCAAGTGTTGCTGATGGTGGGAATTTTTCAATTTTCCGGCGTTCGCAACAGATGAACGTGACGTACACGTCACGTGATTTTATGGCCGGCGATTAAAGATCATGACATGGCCAATATGTCGTTCCAACAAGACATGGCAAAAAGCCACACAACACGACCAATAATAAATTTATTGCATGAGAAGTTTCCTGGTCGCGTTATTTTACCTTTTGGCAACGTCAATTGGCCACAGAGATCATACGATTTGAAAGTGTTAAATTTTTTTCTGTGAGGCTTAGCAAAAGACCGTGCTTACGCGAACTCTCCGTCCCCGAACTCTAGACGTATACAAAACCAACATTACTCAAGTTAAAGCCGAGATACCGCCCGAAATGTGCGAAAAACATGGTTGAAACTTACCTCAAAAGAATAGCATGCTGTGAAACTTATCGAGGCGGCAATTTGAATGATATTCTACCCTAGCGAAGTATCCGTTGAAACGGACAATTTTCTGCAACGCATATTTTGTCGGAGGTTGAAATTCCATTCGAGGTATGTGTCATCGGAAAAAGAATCACTGAACTCGTAAATAAGTTCCGCGAAGAATTTGTGTCGGAGAAAATCAGAAACAGAGTTGCAGCTGTCAAAAATTGCATGAAAAATGCACCTAATCGAACTTCAACGCAATTCACCGGGATGCATTACAAAATGTCGGAGAAATATTCCGAACAGGTTTTCGAAAGAATAACTCAGAGCAAAAATTCTATGAATCGTACGAAATAGGATAATTTTCCGTCCCGAAGGATACCTCGCTAGGGCTGATTATTTTACACATTGAATAGCGAAGTCCAAACTTTATAATGAAATAAAATTTTCGCCAAAAATTTATGAAAGAGAACATTTGGTGCTGTCGGAAACGACATTCAAAAGCCATTACCTATTTAAGGCAAACAAAGAGGACAGGCAGCACCTCTTAATACCTTTTCTTACAAGACAAAACGCACTTTGAAATTTGGTGGGACTGAATAGCTCGATTAAACTTCGGTAGTTTGATCTACTTTTGTAGAGCACTTACTAGGTTGCAGTAAAAAATCGCAACGCAATTTCTGAACACACCCACTAATTCCTAAAGATTGTATGTAGATTGCGAAATAACTCCTGGTAGTTCGTTCCACTGTTTGTTCTTCTGCAACAAAATAATTGCATGTGGCCATGGCTCAGAGGGATGCATACATGACTGCCAAGCCAAACGTTGCGGGTTCAAGTCCGAACTTCGGCAGCATTCTTTTTCTACAAAAATCGCCAGCTTATCCGAGCGCACCTGCGCGATAATATGAGACAATATAAATCTATGTCTCCTCCTCTGTGCCACGTAGGTAAATGTTATATGGCTTTCCATCTACGTGCCCATCTGTCTCTATCTGTTGTATTAATGTCTTGCTCTGTCCCAGCCGATGGACTCAGTCGTCAGGGCTGTTATTTGTCTGTATCTCGTTGCATTCATGTGCGAAGTACTGTAATGTCAATGTCAACAAAATAATTTTCGTATAAATTTCGTGTTTGTGTCATTGGTAGTTGAACTCCGATTGCTTAGCTCTTCTTACAATAAGCTCTTCTGAACACAGCGATCTGTCAAGAAATTTCCAGTGACAGAACAAGCTATCCGTACCAAGGGTTTTCAAATATTTTTAAAAAGGCATCCCTGTTTTAGAATTTATTTTATAGCCTTCTTTCAAGGTAAACCCAAATGATTTGCGTTGAAATATGTTTTCCACTCTCATCATAATTTCAATTAGAGTAAAAGGTATTCAACGAGACATACCTCCTTATCTTCGCAAGCCAGAAACATATCTTTATATATTCAAACACTTGCTGAAGCATAAGCATACATTTTTGATTAACTACCCGCAATTGCCAACCACAACGTATACCTTGCATAGCACATACGGGATATCAATCATAAATTGAAAACTTCCAAAATAGCAGATATTACGCCTGCTTAAACCCACGATTCATAAACAATTGCCAAATGGGATGCAAAACCAATGAACATCATTCATATCCTGTCCCGAGCACTGCACACCCTTCGACTCGACATAAATTTTTCACTTCATTCGACACCAAACATCAATAAATAGGCAGCACACGTACATAAATATTTACATGCCCTCGATTTACACGGACGAATAATCTTCAGCACCAACACAAAAAAAATATATATAAACGGGGTTGCAATCAAAATTCAAAATGAGGATCCTGGCTGCGTAAAAAAATTACACTGCTCACAATTTAGCCCCACAAAATTGACCTAAAATGCGTGCATCCGAATACAAGTATCGATTTGTCAAAACCAAAAGCCTACATATGCCAGATTGTGATGTAGATTTACAGAAAAAAATGAACACATAATCCCTACAGAAACCTCACCCGGAAATACCACATGCGCTTGTTTTAACCTTTTTTGTGTGGTTGCCCCCTGGGGGCTTATTTTACTTGGTCTACAAAGTAATAATTCATGTTGAGATTGTAGATATTTGTTGTAAATATAAAAAAGGCGGATCTCTGTATGGGAGAAGCCCAGTTTTGGCAACGGACTTTATAATTTTTTTTTTAAATATGTTGGTTTTGTGTATCCGGTGTGACTCGGGCTTAATGTCCCAACTAACAATTTTGCTTCGATAAAGCAATGTCGAAGCTATTTCCCCTTCAGCAATATAACATGCATGTAGGCTTATGAGAAACACTTGGCGAACTTTTAGGACGATATTTACTTTTCAAAGACTTCTTTAAATACTTTTAATATGCCTTACAGAAAAAAACTTTGTCAGCTTAAAAAAGGCCTTACAGAAGTAAATTATATGCTTCGCAAAAAGTGGCATCATCGGTCCATTTTTCTTCAAAGACGACCGTGGAAGAAACGTTACCGTCAACGACGAACAATATTGAGCCATGATACGCGACTTTTTTTTGCCCTAGTTGGCTGAGTTGAACTTGTCATGTTGTCATGTGGTTTCATCAGCCAAACAGCTCGTGAAACAATGGGAATTTGAAGGATGAATTTGGTGAGCAGCTTATCTTATCTCTCGAAATAACCCAGTGAGATCATGCGATTTAACGCCTCTTGATTATTTCTTTTAGGGCTAATTAAAGTCGTCAGTCAAAAGACCGTGCTTACACGATTGAAGCCTTGCTGGATAACATAACACGCGTAATCCGTGGAATACAGGCCTAAATTCTCGAAAAAGTGCCGCTAAATTGGACGTTCCGAATGGGCCATTTGAAACGCAGCCGCGGACAACATTTGCATGAAGTTGTCTTTAAAACTTAAATGGCAAAGGCCTATTTTTCGATTACAATAAAATTTTTGAATATTTGATGCAAATTTGATTGTTTTATTCGATTTTAAAAAAAAAACTACGGTTAAAAAATCATCCGTTAAATAATTCTTATTCGATTCGAACTCGCGATTTCCCCGAACAGTAGTCCAACGCGATATACACTAGGCTGTACTCTGGAACATGAAAGACCAGTAAGTATAACGAAGTACTTGAATCGTTTTGACTTATTCTCTGGTAGACTCCCGATCTTTTCAACTTTTTCGCAATCTATACAACTTTTTCCATGACTTAATCTTTATGACAACAAAATCATACTGTGTAGTGTGTATTTGACGTTTTGTTGAAATGCATGTCAAATTATATTTGCCGATTCTCTGCAATCATTTAACATTTTTCGATTACGAAAAAAATTATAAAAATAAATGTTTGTAATGCTTCGACTGCGCATCGAACCTGAAACTTTTGAAATTTAGTTCATGGCCTAAGATACACAGTAGTCATAGCTTTTATAAGCCTTCATTCGTAAGCTTTATACATGCTATGCTTCGGATTAACTTCGAAATTCTACCGAAATATCTTAACGTATGATACGGTTATGCTTGTGAATTTTCCCGCAGAATGTCTTAAACATGGTTCTACCCAAACAATCGACCGCAAAAATGCTCAACCTCCACTCACAAGTACTATTTAAGGCCTACAGAAACATTAGCTTGTGGAAGTAAAATTTGATGGCATTATAGAGGGACAATTTGTCGCCCTAGTGACACAAGAACGTAACTAAATTTTTTTTTTACGAATTGGGGCTCGGTATGAAAATTTACTTAATATATAGAATTTCTCTATTGTGAAAAAATTGTAAATCTAACTGAAGAAGATTAGAATTTAGCATTTAACTCTGACAACAATATCTCATCAGAAATTAAACGAATAATTACTATTGCACTTCGCTGTTTCTTCGGGCTAAGAAGACAATTCAGTAGTAAAGAATTGGACCGTATCGAAAGCGGATGAAGAAATCCTTGGTCGATTCGAGAGGAAAATTCTTCGAAAAATCTTCGGTCCCGTTTGCGTTGACGGACTATGGAGACAAAGATTCAACCGAGAACTATACGAGTTGTACAGCGACATGCCCCTGGTCAAAAAAAAACTCCGCAATGGACGTTTAAGTCATCGATTCCCAGCAAGACGTCGGACGCAGTAGGAGAAGACCTCGCCTGAAGTGGCTCGCACAAAAAGAAACCGACCTCAACCAACTTGGAGTGCGCAACTGGAAGCAGTTAGGTAAGGACCAGGCTAATTGGAGAGGCATGTTGGTTGAACCCAAGGTTCATTCCGGATTGTAGCGCCACTTAAGAAGTTTGGCCGCATGTTCTCCAATTGACCAGTGCCCTGTGACTATCGCCGTAATTCTTGCGATATCTGGGCGGGTTATATTTAGCAAATCGTTTGTTCTGATTTTGTCGTAGGAGGGCCACATCGTCCTCGATAATGAAGCAATGTGTTATCCTTTTCCATTTGAAGTCGACCTTCTTCTGGAAGAAGGAGTAGATTTGTCTCTTAACCGCACCTAGCGGGAAACGGAGCATTGCCGCAAGTCAGCCGTGTAGAGCTGAGCCTTGCCAGTCCAGCTCGTCTGCCTTCAATGTCACATTGCCCTCGAACCTAGAGAAGTATGACCCTGCAGCGTTCTCCAAGCTGGGCAAGTTCGTTCCGGCATTCCTGTACCAGCTTGGAGTATATGGTAGCCGAGTTGATGGCCTCAATGGCCCTTAGGGGATTTAGATAGTACCTATCCAAAAATATTTCCAATACAACTTGAACGTTAATCATGTTCAAAAATGCAGAAAATACAGAACTTTTTTATAAAACAAAACCCTCATCTGTCGCCACCTGACAGACGAGCAGATATATCTTTACCATTTCCAAAAGTGTTCACACATTCCCTTAAGACTTCGTTTTTTCAAGGGAATCCGTACACACACATCCTATATATCGATTCACCAACAAAAGCTGAATCCGATTAGGGAAAACTGCTTCGATCCGCTTTCCAATTAGGTTCAATTTCCAATTGTACACCCAAACAATAAAGTTCGACCAGGATGTCCTTTTGTTTGCCATTGAAACCCATTCCATTTAGGTTTGAATTCTGTTTTTTTTTTTTTATCAATTCAATATGTCCCAGTTTTCTAATGCATCACATTTGTCTGATACTCTAAGCCTCACAGCAGCACAGGCGGTAAAAGATATAGGAATAGGAAAACAAACTTCACCCCTATTCCCGCACCTCAATTTGGTGGGAAAAGAGCCCCTACTGGGCAGCATCCGCAGATACATTTCATTTCATGAGTTTCAACTGATTTTTCAATTGAACCATATGCTCTATATGATCACATATTTCTAGTGTATCTATACAGACCATAAAGATATAGAAAACTGATTTTTTTTTTGAATGAGACAAAAGTATTGCCCCAGTTAAGCTGGCATACACTTAACGAGTTTTTGTCTTCGTTCGTATGCCGCCGCTTCACTTGCTGATGCCCTTCCATTTCATTTTGGATTTTGTAGATGGAACGCTCTAACAATTCACAACCGAGGTTTCTGAGTTTCAATATTTTCAGTTCGATTGGTTTCTACAAAGGCGTTAAATAGAGAGGGGTGCAAGAAATAAAAATAACAAAAAGTTTTGTATGTCTATAGCTATTTTCATTTTATTCGTTGTTGGGTTTCTCCATCATGCATTGAAAGAAAAATTCCACACAATATAATGCAGCAGGGCAGGAGGAGTACAGTGGAAGCATCAACTCTTCGTCCTTGTTAGCTGATGCTGTTGTTCGATTGCCACACATAAATTGTCTGTTGGTTGAAATTGATGGAAAACAAAAATGCAAACTTTATGGGGGGTCTATGTATTTGTGTGTGTCTATTGTCCTGGAGAAAGGACGATAAGGACACTTTAAGTTCAAATGCTTCGTTTTCTATTGATTGCTATTCAGAAGAACATTTTTGCAGATTTCAGGTACGCTATTCCCATACAAGTGTTGGTACTTTTATCTAGACATTCGTCACATGGTTGTACTTGGCATCCATTAAAACTAATTGCCTCCGTAAGGAGATAAATATGGAATAGCAAAGCCTAACGACTTAACCACTTTTCGGTGTGTAGGGTCTCTATTACATTCCAGAGGTGTGTGTAAATCTAAGGAAATGTCAAAGCTATCAGTTGAAATGGCTCCTTGGTGGCATCGCACTAAACGTATATGGCAGGGATATTGTACACAGGCAGAATCCTTCTCAAAATGAAGGCATACGAGTTGGGGGATAAATGACAGTATACCAGGAAGTGCTTTATCGGTTTTTCACGATACGCATGTAGACGATGGTGTTCTTGTCTTGAAAATGTGTAATGTGGAAGCATGTGCGTTGGTAATTGACTTTCTAATCACAAATACTTTGGTTAAGGTGGTAATGACGGGGGAAGGTACATCGTGTAGGGGTAATTAACATAATCTTCCGGATAAAAACGAAGAAACGTCAAATGTATGTACAGTTAAGCTGATGCTTTTGTTGGTGTACACGTAAAATTAGCGATAAAAAAAAACGATGATAAGAAAGGCGGTTTCACTTGAAAATAAAGACCAAATGAGGCGAGGTAGAATCACTTACGAACCGTTATCAAGGATGAGATGTAGATATTTTTACGGAGGTTTTACGGTGACACAGTACTTTCGTACATGTTGGTAACGATGCGGTTTGTATTGATCCATTTTAGGTGTATTTGCAATCTACAACAATTCAAAGCAGTGGCAATGAAAATTTAAAAAGATCATCCCTGGACGAATTTTGAAAAAGACTAGTGAGTCAAGTTTGCGTTGACGGGCTATGGAGACGAAGATTCAACCAAGAACTATACAAGCTGTACAGCGACATGCCCCTAGTAAAAAAAACTCCGCATAGGACGTTTAAGATGGCTAGGACATGTAGAACGAATGGACATCAATACTCCGGCTCGCAGAGTCTTCGATTCTCAGCCAGACGTAGAACGCTGCAGAGGAAGACCTCGCCTTAAGTGGCGCGCACTAGTAGAAACCGACTTCAACCAACGTATAGTGAGCAACTGGAGGTGGTTAGCTAAGGACGGGGAGAGGCATGTTGGTTTAGCCCCAGGTTTATTCCGGACTGTAGCGCCACTCAAGTAAGAAGTAAACAACGCCTGAGTCAAAAGCTATTTTCTATTCTTTCCAAAGGAAAACGTTGGTAAAAATCTTGAAAAGGTTTCATTTGACCAACTAACGAATATAATCCGTCTATGTCATATGGTCGGCTATTCGACTATATGAAAACATAATTTGCCGGTCCGAATCAGGAATGCCTACCACCAAAGGCTACACATATCGGGTGTATAGAAGTATAGAACTTCGAATTAAAATATAACACAAGAAAATCGTTTTAATG
Organism: Rhingia rostrata; assembly: GCA_949824845.1. Taxonomy (NCBI): domain Eukaryota; kingdom Metazoa; phylum Arthropoda; class Insecta; order Diptera; family Syrphidae; genus Rhingia; species Rhingia rostrata. The sequence goes on from OX463758.1 coordinate 20,858,057, forward strand.
TCCATCAATTTGGCTTAATTGGAAGGATAATTTATGCCATTAAGGTTTAAATATGTTTTCGGTCATGTGACCGCCGCGGCTGGTTCGAATAAAGCCAAGTCTAGAGGTCCAATTTTCAACCACTTTTTCGAGAATTTGAGGCCGTATGTCGGCAATAACGCCACGAAGCATCCAAGTCTCCTAATCTTTCTGGTTTGTTGGCGTAGACGAGCGACTTCACATGTCCCCAAAGAAAATAATCCAATTGTGTCAAATCATACGATCTTGGTGGCCAATTGACAGGTCCATTCCGAGAAATTATGCGCTCATCGAATGTTTCCTTCAATTAATCGATTTTGACGTGCGCTGTGTGGCATGCAGCGCCGTCTTGTTGGAACCAGATCTCATCAGCATTAATGCCATTCAATTCCGGAACAAAATAGTCGGTTATCATGGCTCTATACCGGTCTTCATTGATGGTAACTGACTCTTCAGCATCATTTCGGAAGAAGTATGGCCCGATGACTCCACCAGCCCATAAAGCAGACCAAACAATCCGTTTTGGTGGATACAATGGCGTCTCAAGGGTCTCATTTGGATTCTCTTCACTCCAAATGGTGCTAATTTGCTTGGTGACGTAACCAAAAATGAGCCTCATCATTGAACAAAATTTTGCGATGAAAATGAGCATCGAGATCAATCTCATTTTCGGCCCATACACCAAAATCACAACGCATTACATGGTCTCGCGGCTTTAATTCTTGAAAAAGCTGGGTCTTGTATGGTCGTAAACCAAGGTATTTGCGTTAAACCTTCCATAAAGGTGATGGACAAAGCTCCAATTGCTGTGCACCATGGCGAATCGATTCATTTGGGTCCTTTTCAACACTTTGCTCTACAGCGGCAATTGTTTCCTCGGTGCGCACTGTTCGACGTCTCAATGCGTATTGTCACATAGAGTAAACGTAGTGCGAAAACGATCCAAGGTTAACCGAATTAATTGCTCTGATGGACGATTATGTCGACCATAAAATGGACGGAGCTTGGGGTAAACTTCGCCAACTGAACCATTATGTTCAAAATAAATTTGCACGATTTGCAAGCGTTGTTCATTTGTCAACCTGTTCATGATGAAATGGCAAGTTAAACTGAACAAAAATAACATTAGAGTTGCCCGATTTGACCACAAAATGTCAGTTTTATCTCTATTCGAAAAACCAACCTCTAAAATAAAAACTCGTTACAAGTCTTTTTCTTCTTAAAACCATCAAACTCAATATTTAAAACAATTTCGTGTCGATCGCGTCATGGGATCGTACACGTTAGTTTCTAAAAATTTAATAAAATGTCCACACATATGGAATCGGAAATAATTGTTCGTTTGGTATTTTATCATCTGTCAAAAACTGATAATTTAAACATAGGGTTTACTCACCAAAATTGCTGGGCTAACTCGAAGTTAACTCTGGATTCAAATTGACTGCAAAAAAAAATTTAAAAAAAGGTTAAAATTGTCAAATAAACGTTATTTTCATGTTTAATTACACTTAAAAATAAGATGAAATACATTTTAATTGTCCTAAAAATTCGTATCATATGGACATCTACCCATTAAAGTCATTTGTAAACATTGACTATGTTGTCTGAATAAAACTGGATGCCCATCCCAAGGTGCAAACTGTTGTTGATTATTAATTTACAATTGTTTTCAAGTTCAATGTACATGTTCCCAGTACGTCATAAAACATGTATACATTCCCTTCCGTTCATAAGAAATTGACACGTACCACCAGGCCAGAATAAAAAAAGTTTTTTTTTTAATAATTACGGGCAGTATAGTGGTCTCATAAATATTATTTCCCATGAGTATGAAACAGAACGGAACTGCTGAACCTGCATTATACACGTACCAACGTTGTATTCTTTGCAAGTAATAGTTAACAAAAAAAAGCTCATAAAAAACAACTGAAACTATAAAAATAAATCATGAATATGTGCTGAGCAAGTATAGTTTTGTTCATCTGTTTGAGTTTATTTTCCGGATCCTTTTTTTCACTCCTCGAGTTTCAGTTCCCAATAAAAACAACTCATAAATATCCGCAAGGGAGCGAGTCCAACTTTTATGGATATGAATGAGTTTACTCATACGTAAAAGTACCAACATACGAAAAGTTGGGATTTTGAAATTAGGACGTGGATGTTGCAATTGCCGGACGTTATGTAACAGTAGACATGGATGATTGAGTTATAGTGAAATATGATATTTATAATGTAATCTCTAGACATAACGTATTTCAACTTTTGATGGTGCTACAAAAAGGGTTTAATATGAAATCCGCTTGAACCCAGCACTATCCTTTGATTGTTGCTTATGCTGATTTTATTGACATTTTTCTTCTATTTGCGTGCAGTCGAAAATCTGACAACCATCATAGAGTTTAAAACCGACATGAGAAGGTTCTCAAATTTGACGTTCGGTATCGAAGTTCCATCGACTTCGTATACAAGAATTAATGGAAAAGCTAGGTTCGAGGTTAATGATATTTAGTCACAGACGTGGCTATTTTCGTCAGAAATGCTGTGAAATTTAATTTAATATCGAGGGACTGCAATGGCAAGAGACCAAGGCCTTCGCAAAATGTGTGTCCCTTAAACCTTTTATTAATACCATCGAAATGTAAATGGAAACGATGCCAAAAAGGCATTATATCAACCGGAACTGATGTGTTAGGTTTCTCTCGCCATCCAGCAAGAACCCTTGGTTTGATGAGGAATGCCGACAGATGCTGGTAGCCAAGAACGAGGCTTACAAGGCTAAGCTGCAGGTGCAGCTCCATAGGCAAAGAAGGAGGGAAAACACCTACTTTTCATAAAGAAGAAAATTCGCAAAAAAAAACGCGCAATCGAGGATACAGAGAGGTTCCACTCCAGGAATTATATTCGGAAGTTACAACGGGTGTTTTTTTATAGACGTTGGTTTTTCGAATAAAGATAAGACTGACATTTTGCGGTAAAATCGGGCAATTCTAATGTCATTTATGTTCAGTTCGGTTTGTCATTTTATCATGAACCGGTTGACAAATGAACAGCGCTTGCAAATTGTGCAAATTTATTTCGAAAATAGTGGTTTAATTCGCGAAGTTTACCCCAAGCTCCGTCCATTTTATGGTCGACATAATCGTCCATCAGCGCAATTAATTCGGTGAATTCGCCAACGTGCACAGCAATTGGAGCCTTGCCCATCTTGGCTTACGACCTTACAAGATCCACCTTGTGCAAGAATTAAATCCGCGAGACCATGCAACGCGTCGTAATTTTGGTGTATGGGTCGAAAATGAGATTGATATCGATACATCTTCCGAAATGATGTCGGTATAGAGCCACGGTAACCGACTATTTTGTTCCCGAATTGGATGGCATGAATGTGGAAGAGATGTGGTTCCAACAAGACGGCGCTACATGCCAAATAGCCCACGTCACAATCGATTTATTGAAGAAAATATTCAATGAGAGCATAATTTCGCGGAATGGACCTGTCAATTGGTCACCAAGATCGTGTGATTTGACACCATTGTATAATTTTCTTTGGGGATATGTGAACTCCCGCGTCTACGCCAACAAACCAGAAACGTTAGGGGACATGGAAGCCAACATTCGTGGCGTTATTTCATAGGGCCCCAAATGCTCGAAGAAGTGGTTGAAAATTGGACCTCTAGACTTGGCTTTTTTCGAACCAACCGCGGCGGCCAGATGAGCGAATTCATAAAACGTAAAAGCCAAGGATGCAAAGCTCAAACAGAATCCTGTCGAAATGAACAGGAAAATATCTTATTTGAGACACAGCTGCTGCTGAGGATATGGAAAAACCACTGTCAGGCAGAACGAACCATCCAACACTGGCGGCGACAGCGAAAAGTACCAACCACCCGATTTCAGTGAAGTGACGATAGATCGTTTGCCCGATCCACAAAAAAGGTGACAACTACAGAGGCATAAGTCTCCTCAACATCGCCTACAAGATCCTATCTACCGTAATATGTGAACGCCTGAAACCGTTTACCAACAACCTGATCGGCCCTTATCAGTGTGGTCTTAGCCCAGGAAAGTCCACAAACAATCAAATTTTCACACTTTGGCAGATCCTGGAAAAAACCCAAGAAGTCCAAGTCCATACCCTCCACCTAGTCATCGATTTCAATGCCGCATACGACTGTATTAACAGAGACGAACTATGTAGAGCCATGTCTAGTTTGGTATACCGCCCAAACTGGTCATTCTGTGCAGGATGACGATGCAGAATTATCGCTGCTCGATCAGGGTCAAAAACGACAAAAAGTTTTGCATAGTGCTTGAAGTATTACTGTTGAAGAATTCACATGGCTGGTGCGCTTAAGAAATTTTTAGCAATAAATGTTTTGTTGAGAGGTTACCGACTTCGATTAAGTTCACAATTCTTACAAAATGAAAACAGATGGGGGTAGGTAAAATGAAGGGTATTTACTGATGTTTGGGCAATGGTAGCTGTATTTTAATGATCCATTCTAAATAAATGACTGTTATCCTTTTTGCTTAATCGTTAAAACCAAACTATAGCCTTTGGTAATAAGGAAAAACACACACAAAAACTTGAGCTATCCCTTCACCCTATAAAATGGATCATTATATTGTACGTTTATCACCATTTTATAGCGGATTACATCCGCTCTTAGGCAATTACGAACTGTTAGTTGAATTTAAAATTATTTTCTTCCTTAAACTCATAAAGTCCAAATGCCATCAGTTTTAAGTGAACCCAAGCAGTTTGTGTCACAAACAACAACAACAACAAAAGTTTTCTCAATTACTCGTGGATATATTATTGTGCAGTAGTGAACTCATAATATGGCATAACATTGTCCACGTAAGGGAAAAACCCAAAAGTACATAATAACTGTCATTAAAAGTTGTCATCGTAAAATCCTTTCTTGTGACCCATAAACCCATTCAGCTTATTCTGCCACTTGAGGGTTTATTTAATTTTTAGTTTTCCACTCCTTTTTTTGTTATTTGGTCCTGCACACTCGACACATGAACATTAGCCGCGGGAATGAAATAATATGGTAGGAAACGACCTACCTTGCTCGAAAACTCTCAACCTTCATAACTTAAACAAGAACTTGAACCTAATAAAGTTGTCCATAAATATAGTTTAATGGTTGGGGATGTTGTTGTTGTTGGTTGTTACTAAAATGGCAGCTGGAAGTGTACTATTTCCATGATTAATGTTCACTTCTTACATGTGGATGATGTCCTGAAGCAAACAAAGAAATGTGACTGTTCTTAGATGAATAATAAAATCCGTTTTTCCTTTGGTTTATTTTTTTGAGTGTGTCGATGGGTGTAGATATGTGAATTGCAATTTGATTTTGTTATACAAAGGCTGGCAATACTATTTCTAAAGGAAGTCATAATACCAGGCAATAATTATGAATCGAGACAGAGAGATTGTGATAGTAATAAGTTTTGATACAAGGAGCATTGAATCTAAGCACAACATGTTTGCATCCAAGAAATTAATGCAGGTGCATTGAACAACAACAGGGTTAAACTTACAACTGTTTAATGTTGATAGCCCGCAATCATAGGAGATCAATCAGACTTTTGCAGAATGTGGTCAATTCGGTACCTGCAACACCAAATCGGTGCCATGAAATAACGTCGAGCGCAAGAAAGCCGAATTCCGAAATTCGGCGTTATTTCATTTTGTAAAAGCGAAATAACGCCAAACATTGCTTGTGAAAGCGTGTCATCTCCTACACAAAGTAAATATTTAATGTAATAATATGTATCATTAAACTAGAGAGTGTCTAAAAACTCCCAAAATACATAAAACCAAAAAAAAAAAAAAAAACAATATCCCGAAAACCCGAAAACCGTAAATTCCAAAATCCCAAAAATCAAATCGAAAGACAAAATCCTGAAACTAAAAAATACCGAAAATGAAAAATCTAAGAAACTCAAAACATAAAATCTCGAAACCAAAAAAAATCCAAAAAACCCAAACTACTGGAAAACCCAAAATCCGAAAAAAAAACAACTTCCTGAAAATCAAAAATTCGGAAAAACAAAAAACTAAAAATACCCAAAACCTAAAAAAAAAAAATCCCGAAAACCCTTAATTCCAAAATGCCGAAAATTCAAAATCTCAAAAATCCCAAATCGCAAAAAATTAAAAGTCCAAAAACCTGAAATCCAAAAAACCCAAAATTCGAAAAAACCTAAAAATCCCAAAAAACTTTTAACTGAAAAATTTTAAAATCCCAAAAACCAAAAATCACAAAAACTCAAAATCCGGAAACAAAAAAAACATCGGAATACTAAATCTTGGAAACCAGAAATAACGAAATCGAAAAATCTGAGAAACTCCAAAACTTAAAATCCCGAAACCAATAAATAAAAAAAAAACAAAATCCGAAAAAAAACAACTTCCTGAAAATCACAAATCCGGAAAACCCAATATCCTAATATCCCGAAAACCTAAAAATCAAAAAATCCTGAAAACCCTAAAATTCCAAATTCCCGAAAATCAAAAATCCGAAAAACACAAAATTCTAAAAATCAAAATTACCGAAAACCCAAATTCTCAGAAACTCCTAAACTTAAAATCAGTAAAACTTAAAATTCGGAAAACCCAAACTAACTGAGAAACTCCAAAACTTAAAATCCCGAAACCAATAAATAAAAAAAAACCAAAATCCGAAAAAAAACAACTTCCTGAAAATCACAAATCCGGAAAACCCAATATCCTAAAATCCCGAAAACCTAAAAATCCCAAAATCCTGAAAACCCTAAAATTCCAAATTCCCGAAAATCAAAAATCCGAAAAACACAAAATTCTAAAAATCAAAATTACCGAAAACCCAAATTCTCAGAAACTCCTAAATTTAAAATCCCTAAAACTAAAAATCCGGAAAACCCAAAATTCCAAAAACCCAAACTACCGGAAACCTAAAATCTTGAGAATCAAACATCCGAAAACGCACAAAATCTTGAAACTCGAAAATCAAAAATCCGGAAAACCCAAAGTCCCGAAAAATCAAAAACTCGAAATCCCTGTGTAATGTCATATATCGGGTTTTTCAACAGGGACGCTACAAAAGTTGAGCGACAGGGACAGCATACGACGCCATATTTCTTGCCGCTCTTTTGACATTTCTCTTTGGTAAGGTTTGCCATTCCATGATGGAAAGATATACGATCCAACAACGAGTCGAAATTATTAAAATTTACAACCGAAATTCGGAGTCAGTGTCCTCAACGTTAAGAGCGCTACGTCCAATTTATGGTCGTCATAATCGTCCTAGCAGATCAATAATTGAGCGTCTAGTGGAAAAAAATTGAATCCACAGGCACAGTACAAAATGTTCCCGTGCCAGTGAGACAAAGAAGTGCCCGTAGTGTCGAGAATATTGCTGGCGCTGAGGCTTCAGTTGAAGAAAGCCCAAATGTGTCTCTCATACGTCGTTCTCAAGCGTTGGGCATCTCTGTGACTTCGTTGTGGCGAATTTTGCGAAAATATCTTGGCCTACATCCTTACAAGATTAAATTGACGCTTGACCACCAGAAGCGTCGTATGTTCGTGAATTGGGCTGAGCAACAACCTGAAAATGATTCGGATTTTCATCGAAAAATCATCTTCAGCGATGAGGCTCATTTCTGGCTGAATGGCTTCGTCAATAAACAAAATATGCGGTCTCGGTCAGGCAGCAATCCACACATACTCCATGAGTCATCATTGCATCCCGAAAAATTACGGTTTGGTGTGGTTTATGGTCCGGTGGCGTCATTGGGCCGTACTTCTTCCGTGATGATCAAGACCGGCAGGTTACTGTGAATGGGAACCGCTACCGTTCAATGATAACCGAATATTTTTGGCCCCAATTGGATGATATGGACTTGGAGGACATGTGGTTCCAACAGGACGGCGCCACAAGCCACACAGCGAATGCCACAATCAATTTATTGGAAACCAAGTTTGGCGAACGTGTTATCTCACGAAATGGTCCAGTCGCTTGGCCGTCTCGGTCGTACGATTTGACGCCGTTAGGCTATTTCCTGTGGGGCTACGTCAAGTCTATGGTCTATGCCAACAAGCCAGCGACGATTGATGAACTTCGTACGAATATCGAACGTGAAATTGCAGCAGTATCGGCCGATCTATGCTTGAAAAATTGGGTTCAGCGTCTGGACTTCTGCAAGCGTGCCCGTGGTGGCCATGCAAAAGAAATCGAGTTCCATACATAATGGCATCAAACGTACTTTCACAGGAATAAAGAATTTCATTGATATCCAAAACCGTTTTTGTTTTATTTAAAAAAAAAAACTTTTGTAGCGCTCTTTTTGAAAACCCCTTTATTTGAAATTGGAGCACTATAAGAGTGAGAGCTTTAAAAATTTGTGTATGGCCTTAGGATGTTTAATGGAGAATGTTTATTATCATTTGAAAGAACATTCTTTGGCATTTATTTTTTGAAGATTATGTCTATCAAATGTTGGCCTCTATCTCTACTTGGATCACCCGTTATAAGCATCATATCACTCACTGATCGTGGCAACTAGAGTTTGAAAGTCAGTGTGGATAAACATAAGCGTTTTTTTTTTTTTGAGAAGTAGTTCAAAAATTGGCGGGTTCCAATATCAAGTGCTATAAAAATAATTAATATTTTAAATACAATATTTTGTATGTTTGGGTAACAGATAATTACCGCTTTTAAAGTGTTATAGAAAAAAAGATTTCAGTGATTTTTTTGACCAGTTGTTGCTTCATAAATATCTGGTTATTATATAAAAATCATTTTATGACCAGTGACCAGGAGCGTTTTCAGTAAAACTTTTTACTTTTACTTTTAAAAAAAAAACTTTCCATGCAAAAAGGGCGTTTTCCTATATAAACCATTTGTACACCCTACCCCATAGCATAGGAATAGAAAAACCATAAAATAAATTTCTTATTTCAACCTCATAAAGTTTTTTTCCACCCCCACTTTTTGGGACATTAGAATTAAACAATTCACACAGCGGATTGTAGTCTCCTCAAAAGTTTTGTCTTCTTTTTAATTTTAGAATATGTGTAGCTAAGCGCACTGGGTAACAGCTGGTATTTGAATAAAATGTTATCGTTGACTTATTCGTTGTTTAAAAAGTTTTAATACAATCGCAAATTTGTTGGTCCGAACAACTGTAGGAAACACTATTTACCAAAACTTATATGCCCCAATTAGAAAGGGTATACGTCATACTAATAAAGATCTACAATTTAACGTTTCAGATGATAACTGGCCCAAATTTAACCTCGCATGCCTTAAAGCATTTTTTTTTTAAATTAAGCATTTCAAAACCTCAAAATTGAATTTTTATTACCATACATCTTATATTGATTTATTCTCATGATTGTAACATTTAATTAGAAAAGTTAAAAGGAAATGGAATTTAATTTCCTGCAGGAGATGTTGAAAATGTGCAAAACAGGAAACTCAGGAGACCCACTTTGGGGGCAGCTTGAACAGGCGGAAATAGGGGGCACAACAAGAAATGGCAATAGTTGGATAAAGTAGAAAATGTGTAGCTAAAATTGTAAGGTGGACACATTTAAAATACTTACAGCAGTACACACACTTGCTTAAAATAATAAAAAGGAACCGACGAATAAGAACAATTCGACATTCATGTTTTAAGAAATTCAATTACCGGCAGACAATGAGTTGTATTGGTCAAGTAGAATAATTAGAAGGAAATCAAATAGTTGTGAACTTATAGTTGTAGGGAATTTAAGTCCCAAATATTCACTTAACAGCAAAAACCGTACAAATATCAAAAACTGTATCACATTCACGACATTTGATTGCCTGCAGATGAACTAATTGATCGAACACTTCTCAGTAGAAATATAGCAAATGGCAGCGGTTAGGTGGCTATGTCTTTAGTTTCTTAGTGGTTACTCGTTCGATCTGAGAGAATTATGAGAGGTAACGTGGGACCACCACCATCGACTTTAAAGCCGCGTATGCTAGCATACTTCGTCTGGAGCTCTATAAGGCCGAATTCGAAATACGGGCAAAACTGATTCAGCTGTGTCGCGTGACGCTGAAAAACACTCGCTGCAACGTGCAGTTTGGAATTAGCTCCTCCGAACTATTCCAAACATGCAACGGATTTCGGCAAGGAGATGCGCTATAATGTGACTTCTTAAATATGGTACTGGAGCAGATAGTACGAAGGGCAGGTGTCAACACTGAAAGCACCTATTTTCACCAGGTCCGTCCAGCTGCTGGGCTATATTGACATCATCGATCGCTCCCAGCGTGCCGTGATAGAAGCGTTCACGGCGACTGAAGAACAGGCGAAATCCATTGGCCCTAAAGTAAATGATTACAAGACTAAGTACATGCTATCAACAAACAAACAAACAAACATTTATCCACTGCTTAGGACAAAACTTCACTTTTGATTTCGAGGTAGTTAAGAAGTTGACCTACCTCGGAGTAAACATAGACTCCACGAATGGCACCCTATTGAAGGATTGCTCGAAAAAAAATGATGTCATTTAAAAGGCGCAGTCGCGGAGGCCATACGTCCGGAATTATTTTGAAACACTAAGTGCCATATGAGCCAAAGTTTTCATCATTCCATTGCACTTGTTGTTTAAATAAAGAATTCTCTGCCCGTAAAAAAAACCCTAAACTACGTTGCGTACACTTTTAATACGGGTTACGAGATTTATAGACCTTGCTATGTAAGCAAAAAACGAATTTTTTGCTTAGCTGTCGCTGAAGATGTTAATATACTTCGTCGACATTAGATTCCCCTTTTCAGCCAGGACAAGGCTTCATTGATTGCAACGACTTCCGACTGCAAAACGCTATAAAAAAAAAACACCTCCACCCACTCCAGATTCTGTTATAGACCCATCTGTGAAGATGTGAATTGAGATATCGGTTCCAAGCGTATCCGACTCACATTCAAGGCGATTGGGAATGGTTGTCCTCTGACTACATGCTACCTCACCATGACTTTCGAAGACCATTCCCCTGCATCTTTCCAAGCAGGGTTGGATGCAGTTGGAGAGCGATGAACTGGGCACCGAAACCATATCCATCTACACGGATATATCAAAAATGGATGTATGCGTTGGAGCTGGAGTGTTTTCAGAAATACTAAAGCTAAACAGCGCTTTTCGTCCCCCTGAGCACAGCAGTGTCTTCCAGGCCGAGATATTGGCAGTTGCAGAGGCAGCCAAAGCGACTTCAATGCTGGCGATAGCACTAGATGATATCACCATCTTTATTGACAGTCAGGTTGCAATAGAAGCCATCTTTGCTGTCGAAATAAAATCTTAACTAGTGAAGTGTTGTTGTGAAGAGCTAAAGGGCCTTGGCGTCCAACATAATGTTAAGCTCTGCTGGGTTCCCGGACACAGAGGCATACAGGCCAGTCTGTCAAACCACGACCGTGTGATCTGAAATTTCGGGTGGGACAAAAAACACTGAATATTGCCAAAAACAGGTGGTACTCCCTCCCCATCTGTGAAACTTCCAAAAGGATGTGGCCTGAGTATAACAAAGCCAGAACCCATAAGCTACTTCGAAGAAACAGGAAATCTGCCTCGATTCTACAAGGTGGGCTAAAAGAAGTCATCCGATGTTGTTTGGCCTTCAGAATATCGATTGGGGCTCGCGCAGTGTGTGCCGTTGCTCCGTTCTGTTAGAACCACATGTCCTGCAGTAGTAATTCGTTCAATTGCGGCAAAAAAAAAACTCAGTAAACATGGCCGTATAGCGCACTCCGTCTATTGTTGTCGTTTGACCAGCGGCGTTCTCGAAAAAAATTGCCCGATGACTCCTCCGGCGTGAACAGCGCACCATGCAGTAACTTTAAGCGGGTGTAATGGCTGCTCGTGCATTATTAGTGGATTTTCGGTGCCGAGAAGCGATAGTTTTGCTTGTTCACGTACATTATGATTTTGGTCGAAAAATCATCCACTTCGATTATTCCGCGTTCTTGGGGAGTGTATCGCTCCATAGCTTGTTCACTTGTATACATCTATCTTGTCCACAAATGTCAAAACAGATTTGACATTGGCGGCCATTTGCAAAAATAAGAACATCTTCCAACAGGATGATCTCTTTTGGCTCACCTTGTGTTATGGATTCTAACTGGACACAACATACTAAAAAGCCAAAAACTGAAAATGCATCTTATAGATGATGACCTCTGTAGAGGCTGCGGTGATGAAGAAACACACGAGAATACCATCCACCGAGAATACCATCTACTTTCTGTGCCATTGCCCAGGCCTCAGCCAATTAAGAATACTTTTTCCATGAGCTCATGGATCTATCCGAAATCCCTCTCTCTAATCGTTTTTAGGTTTGCAACAACATTTGGATGGCTGGAAAGGGACTAAGAAGAATGGACAGTAACGGAATAATGAAGGAACCAACCACATACGTGGACCCCCAACGGTCATCACAATGGGTCTATATTGACCTGAGAGTGATGAGGATTACCTCATCAACCCATCAACCTAACCTATGCTCAAAACTGAGTTGGGTAGTGGTGTAGCCGGTGATTTCTGTAATGTTAAGGTAATTCAGAATCTTTGTGTGTCCGCCTTGATTGAGTGTCCATTGTGAAAAAGATCTCAGTCTCACAGCTGCACAAGCTGCGGTCTGTTTGACGTCAATTTCTTGAGGCACTAGATGTAGGATAGCATCCAGAGCTGAGGAGAGGGTTGTTCTAAGAGCTCTTCTTATCCATATGCAAGCTGTTCTTCGATTTGTTCCTCAAAGGTAAAAGGTTTGACGCTGTTTCTAAAGCCGTCCCCCAGACTAGGACACCATACAGAATGGGAAAGAGATATGTGGTTACATACTCCGTTTCTTTCCGACTGCCTTTTTACAAGAGCACAGGGATACGGGCTCAATGTCGTGAAGGTTGGTGCGATGAACTGCCGCGCAGAAGGTCTGGGTTCGATACCCACCCGTTGCAACACCTAAAATGGTTTTTCACTGGCCCTTTTCTCGTTATGATCTGACAAATCATCCGAGTAATATCAACTCTTAAGAAAAGCTTATCTCAAATTCGCCGTTCGGAGTCGGCATAAGACAGGAGGTCCCGCCATAGTGCTAGAAGTACACAAGCACACATGAATGGTTGTGAGAAAGCTCGGTCCTGGGTACTAACGAGATTGTTGCGCCAAAAATTTGTATATTCCTTTTTGAAGATATGGTGGCTTTCTAAACGCGTCCTTGAATGTTGGCGTTTCTTATCCATAACCAGACCCAGGTATTTGGCTGATTCTTCATACTTGAGACTGACGCCATTTAGTTTGGGAGGGTCAATGTGCGGGACTTTGTATTTCCTGATGAAAAGGACCAATTCGAACCGGATCTACACCTGGCGGCTTATTTGGAGAGTACAGAGTTAGGTTAGGTCTAGGTCGTGCTCACAATTTTAAACGGGATTCTTTCAAGATTTCAAGCTAGCGTAGATAAACCTATTCTTAAATAATGTTGTAATAGTAATTTCAAGCAAGGGCATAAAGAGAAGTCTTTTTTTTTAGCAGTTGAAGCTTATTCTTGTCGATTAACTGAAAGGGGCTGCTATGGAAAATAATTGAGTAATTTGAATCGATAACACAAATTTTTATATTTAGGCGGCTAAGTACCTTATAGACTTCATTTGGGCTGCAAAGTACTTAATAGACTCGCGTAGTTACTGCTATTACCACTAAAAGTATCATTTCGCTCAATATATAGAATTTCGTGCATACATTTGCGTTGGAATATGTAAAGCTGTTTCCAACACAAGTACCATCAAAAAGAGTATAAACATCCACAATAATGTTACCCCAAATGCAGACATTCCCCCAAACAACAATGACAAAGATTGCCTAAAAAAAAGTGTTACGGAAAATCGGTGCTGATGGTGTCTCAAGTTTTTGACAAAGTTAGCTAAAAGTTGTTCTGCGAAAAAACAAAATATCGCAACTCCCTCTGGGAGGCCTCCTCATTGAATACAGATTGCTCATCACATTCCTTTACATATTATAGGATGGTGTTTCTCTACATCAAAGCAAAATATACCCATGGACTTACGCCAGCGACAGTAAGAAACCCCATTTATAACGGCTACAAGTAGAAGTTCCCCATGTTCCATTATTTTTTTGTCACCCTGCATCATCTTATGCCATACAAATTGAAATTTCCAAGAAAATAGGTACACGAAATGTGAATATGTAACAGACATACATATCCACAAGCCGTTGCCAAAAACAGACAACTTTCCATGAAGTTTCAAATGCTCTTGGAAAAAAAAACTGAAATATGATGGAGGGAACAAGGACAGCAAACAGGATGTGGACGATAATGGTCTCCTGTCTTTGGAAGCATAACCGCCACCTGGGCACAAGAAGTTTATGTTGAATTCGTCTCACTTCTCGAGTTCTCAAATTGAAACGAATGCCTTTGGTAATCTCGGTGTATGTAAGAAGAATTTCAATTATCCCCAGGACACTGGGGGGAGCGAAAACCATCTTGGCTTAACAATAGAGCGACAACACGACACATACCAATGAAGATGAATGAAGTCGGTGGCTGTAGTATGTGGGTTGTTGTATGTAGAGTGACCTATTTTATTATCAGTTACAAGACAAGGATGACAAAACAAGTTTTTTTTTATGTAGAAAGTATTTAAGGATCAGAGTTATTGTTCAGAGACTGAATTAAATCGTTTGAAATGGATTCGATGGTCGCTTAAGCCTGTTTAGCAGGTATGTGAAAATCACTCCGTAATTTTGAAATCTTTTTTGAGCTAAGTGGGACGGAATTAAATTAAATGATTGTCCCTTTTCAGGAGGCAGGACGGAACAATATCGCTATGGGATCGCAAAATTGGTTAGCTGGTGGGAGTTTGTCAAATCTGAGTTTCATAATCTGATTACAACCAATTACACATTCTGAATCTTTATCTGAAGCACTCGGATGAGTGTAGGTGAATTAAAAAAAAAAAAACATCTACGGTGCCTCTCACAGTAGCAGTCAGAGTTTCCTGGAGATATCCTTTTTTTGCGGTGGTCAGGTAGTAGGTACTATCAAAGAGTATAATGCGCTTCTCATATTACGAACATTTTCTATGTGGGGTGCTGATATTGATACCACAGTGTTCACATTGCTACCCCATCATCAAACAACAGCATACCCGACTCATAAGATCGACGAAATTTCCTCTTGACACTTACTTACGCGTGCGAAACGGCTTCAAAATGTTTAGCTCTGATGCGTACTCTATGAAGTTCTATACCCTTTGGTACTATTGACCTTAAGACTTGGAATTCCTTTTTTTGAAATAGGAAAAAAGTTGAAGTTAAGTGGCGCTTCAGTCCGCAATGAAGCTGGGCCTCAACCATCATGCCTCTCCAACTAGCTTGGTTCTAAGCTGGCTGCATCCAGTTGCGCACTCCAAGTTGGTTGTGGTCGTTTTCTACTTGTGCGCGTTACTTAGGTCGAGGTCCTTCCCTACTGCGTCCGACATAAGACATACTGCGTCCGACATAAGTCTGGGAATCGAAGACTCCGCGAGACGGAGTATTCGTGTCCATTCGTTCTACATATCCTAGCCATCTTAAACGTCCAATGGTCATATTGCTGTACGGCTCGTATAGTTCTTCGTCGACACAGCCTGTCAACGCAAACAAGGCCGATGATTTTTCGAAGAATTTTCCTCTCGAAACGACCAAGGATTTCTTCATTCACTTCAGTGCTATATAGCAGGACTGTGATAATCAGAGCCTTTTATAGGATCTCCTTAATAGTTCGAGTGAGGGCTTTACTACTGAATTGCCTGCTTAGCCCGAAATACAGCGGTTGGCAAGAGTAATTCTTCGTTTAATTTCCCCCGAGACATTGCTGTCAGAGTTAACAGCCGATCCGAGGTAGACAAAGCCCCGTACTACCTAAAAGATACATCTGGCAAACGATGCCTTTCTGTCACATTCGTGGATGTTGTGTGTCGTCCCTTCGTGTTGTCCAAATTTTTTTTTTTAGTTTATCCTCACTTACTGCCCATTTTTGTCGCTTCCTTCTCTATAATTTTAAACCTGATTATGACTACCCGTTGGGTTGGAACACGTATGCTAGTTGTATGGCAGCTTGGTGTTTGGTCTGGAGTTTTGCACAACCCTCTCAAGGATGAAAACAAAGATGTCACATGACAGTGCTTTGCTTAAATTATTTTTTTTGGTATTAAACGTATTGGTAAGGTCGTTTCCAAACCTGATGGAACAGTGAGAATTCTCCATTGGCATCCTGCACAGACGGACGAGGTTGGGCAGTATACCAAAACTAGACATGTCTCTCTTAAGTGCTTCTGTGTGCACATCCCTCAGTTTAGGCTAAGCTACTACGCTGAATCAGTGTGCCGAGATGCTTGCAGCTGATTCTTTAATTTCTTACCGACCATGTAAATTTAACAAAGACAATGAGGTTAAACACCCGCGAATACTAAAAGGAAACATCTAGCTGAAAAACAGACTATATGGAGAGGCCAAGCAAGGGCGAATGTTACGGTCGATATCGAGCCTGCTGGAGGGATATTTTTGGTCAGAATCGGATGAATATTTTATCCAACACAGATGTTCAAAAATGGACAAAGCGCGCGGAACTATGCCCGAATAGAATAGCCAACAGACTGAACAAATGATAACCAATTTGACAAATGTAGCTTCAAAAATATGGAAGACCCCTTACAACTGCAATGTACCTCTTTCGATTTTCCAAGACCTTGTTCATGGTTTCGGGCTGTAGCTCACAGATTGCTTGGATGATATTGGCCTTAAGTGCTTGAATCGTTTCCGAATTGTTGGCATAACATTGGTCCTTCACGGTTCCACACGAACGAAATTCCAAAGGAGCCATATCCCAGCTCAGAGGCGGCCAATTGACATCACCAAGACGGCTGATAACCCGATTTGCGAATTTGGAGCGCCAATTATCGATTGTGTTATGTGCTGTGCGGCATGGCGCGTCATCCTGCATGAAGCAGAGGTCGTCCGAATTCATGTCTTTAATTTCAGTAAAAAAAATCGGTTAAAATGGCTCTGTAACGCCAACCGTTGACCGAAACGTTGTTACCACCCTCATTTTTTTACCAGAGAAAATAATTATCCAATGATGCCAACACTCCACAATCCGCATCAAACTGTCACTTATCGGATGGATGCATCTCAACAATATCTTGCGAGTTTTCCTAGCTCCAGATGCGGCAATTTTGTTTGTTGACGTAGCCGCCGAGATGAAAATGCGCCTCGTCAGAAAATAGTGTTTTTCGCCCAAAATCGTTGTGCAATTCAAACCGCTCTAGGCCCCAAACTGCAAAGCGATAACGAAGTGGATGGTCGTGTGCAAAATTTGTGCAGAATTCTCCTCAGGCTAGTGCTTGAGATTTTGAGCTGTAGAGATCAATGGCGAGTTGAAGTTCGTGAATTGAATCTCAAACTCTCGGCTACAGCAGCCACATTCTAATCTGTACGACGACGGGGAGCATGAGTGTTGTCCATTAGCATAACAGTCTCACGAAAAGTTTGCACAAAATTGCGCACAGCAGGCATGGTGAATGCTCTATTTCGGCCAAAACTTCTTTTCAAATATTAGGCTAGTGCTTGAAATTTGGAGCTGTAGGGGTCTGTGGCCAAAACTTCATTTCAAATAACGCACTGGTTGGGCTACACAGCACTCACTTTGGAAATGTTTTTTCAATATTTCCCAACGTTGTTCAAGCGTAAACGGACTTATTTCGTTTTGCGGAGGTATGATGTTGATTTTTTTTTTATAATTGAACGCGCTAAAGGGAGTATGAATATCCTAATACAGCCCTAGCGAGGTATCCGTCGGAGCTGAAAATTCTCCGATTTTTTACGATGGAGAGGATTTTAGCTCCGAGGTATTTTTCCGAAAAGCTGTTCGGAATATTTGTCTGATATTTTGTGACGCATCCTGGTGAATTGCAGTAAAGTGCTTTCAGGTGCATTTGTCGTGCAATTTTTGACGGCTAAGTGCAATTTTTTTCCGATTTCCTCCGACACAAATTCTTCTCGGAATTTATTTCTACGATGAGACATACCACGAATGGAATTCGAACCTCTGTTGCGGAAAATTGTCCGCTCTGACGGATACCCCGCTAGGGCAGATAGTGTTTGACCACAGCGCGAGCATTAAGGACATTTCCGTCAAGATTCCGAGCGAAACACAGCTATCGGTGTCAAAATAATCCTTGGGTTAAAAAAGAAACCACTAGATGGCCCACCTTGTATTTATCAAACATTCACATATTTGTTTTATATACATAAGACTAGTGCCATTCGAAATAGGGCGTGTTTCAAACCTACATACCCGTCATGTCACAATTTGTTGTCACCATATATCCACTTTCCTCTTCTAAATCTGAAAACACACCCAAATATGTTGAACAAAATTACAAACTTTTACAAGGACTTTTTGAGCCATCAAATTTGTATCTATTATATTTTGAGTGCGTTTATACATTTATTCAAATCAGTTCACAACCAGACTCTGCGACAATACAAACGGGTGGATGCTACCCTCACAACTTTCTATCTGGCCCCCCCGGCCCAGCCTATCAATATTCTTTTGCGCTACTTTTCACAGTTGCAAAGTTTCACAGGAAATTTATTGCATTAATCTTTTGTTGCAGGTCCTTCCATTTGAGCAACTAATAAATTACAGTACTGCTATGCTGCTATGCCTTACAACAGCAGTGGTGTACAATGTTTGAAGTTTTATAGGGTGTGTGCTATCCTGGTTTGGGTTTAGGTGGTATGCTTAGGCTATGTTGCAATTATAGCACTATAACTTGGGTTTCAATTCCATTTTCTCAACGAAAATAACTCACAGGGTTAAATAGGACGGAAAACTTTGCTACGGAACTTTTCCGTTTTCCCATTTTCATTGAAGTCCTGGGAGTATATTTTTAATCAGAATTCACGTCTTAAGAAAGTTGTTCCATATTCGTCGAAAAGAAAAAAGAAACCAACGAAAAATATTTAAACAAATTCGAAAGAACAATTGGGAACTAGAGAATTTTAAAAATGTAAATAGCGAAAGCCTAACTGTGTCAAAACTTCTTTTGTACGTGGGGCTTTAACTGAATGAAAAGTTTTAGTTTTTCCTCATGAAGGGTTTGGTGGATCGATTAAATGGTAAAAAGTCGTAATGAAAGAGTTAAAAATTGGTATTTTGTTAAATCTAACGCAAATTAATAAATTGGATACAGTTAGTTAGGTGTGTGAAGACTTTTGGTTGAATTAGTTAATTTTGTTCACCCCTGTCGAGGTATCCGAGATTGGAATTGATTTTCGTTTCGGAAATTGTTGTGAACGGAAACCTCGATATGGGTGGTTGTCAGAGATGTTTATAAGAGTTTTAAGGCTTTTTACATACGCCAACCACTCGACCTGAGTGAAGTGAGAATAGCAATATCTAAACTCAAGCATAAGTAGGCTGCCGGAAATGAAGGCCTTCCCGTTGAGCTTTATAAAGCCGGCGGAGATCACTTGGTAAATAAAATTCACTAACTCATAAGACAAATCTGGTCGGAAGAAAGTATGCCTAAAGAATGGAACCTCCACATCGTTTGCCCGATCCACAAAAAAGGAGACCCTCTAAAGTGCGCTAACTACAGCGGCATAAGTCTCCTCAACACATCGCCTACAAGATCCCAACTGCTGTAATATGTGAAGGCCTCAAACCGTTTACCAACAACTTGAGCGGTCCTTATCAGTGAGGTTTTAGGGCAGGAACGTCCACAACTAAACAAATTTTCGCACTTCGGCAGATCCTGGAAAAAAAAACCATATCGAACCAAACCGAAGCGATTCGATTTTGGACCCGCTTACTACAGCATTTATAGAGGCGAACTATACAAAGCCATGTGAAGTTTTGGTATACCGAAAAGGATTTAGGCAAGGCGATGCGCTGTCATGCGACTTCTTCAATCCAATTCTTGAGAGGATTGTGCAAAACTCCCAAGCGAACACCAGAGGCATGATTTTCCTAAAATCGGTGCAACTACTAGCATACGCCGACGATATTGACATCATTGGTAGGACTCAACGTGATGTCATAGACACATTTCCTAGTTTAGAGAAAGGATCGGCAAAAATGAGTTTAGCAGTAAATGAGGGCAAGACAAAGTATACGCTGTCAACACGAAAGCCCACACAACATCGACGAATTAGACAGAACGTCGCCCTTGACAGATATAGCTTTGAGATACGGAATTTTGTCTATCTCGGCTCCGCTGTTTACTCTGACCACAACATCTCGTCAGAAATTAAACGAAGAATAACTCTTGCCAACTGCTGTTTCTTCGGGCTAAGAAGGCAATTCAGTAGTAAAGCCCACACTCGAACTACTAAGGAGATCCTGTATATGACCCTGATAATCCCAGTCCTGCGCTACGGCGCTGAAGCATGGACCGTCTCAAAAGCGGATAAAGAAATCCTTGGGCGATTCGAGAGGAAAATTCTTTGGTCCCGTTTGCGTTGACGGACTATGGAGACGAAGATTCAACCAAGAAGTATACGAGATCTATACACCGCATTGGGCGTTTAAGATTTTCCGTCGGACCGGAAAATTCTCCTATTTTGTACGATTCAGAGGATTTATGCTTAGAGGTATTCTGTTGGGAACGATTCTCCGACTTTTTGTAACGCATCCCGGCGAATTGCGGTAAAGTGCGTTCAGGTGATTTTTTCATGCAATGTTTGACAGCTAAGTGGAATTCTTTTTCCGATTTCCTACGGCACAAACTCTTCGCTGAATTTATTTACGAATTGAAGTGAATTGATTGAAAGTTGTTAGGTAGGGTTGGTTTAGAGTGGCTGCCAGCGAGTTCGCCAGCACACTTAGACCATTGTTTTGTCCATTGTGATACCACATAGATCTTGTCCATTTTCCTTACTATCGGTGAGAAAACCGTAGGAGACTTTTCGTTTCCGTTTTTGTCAAATCGCTGAGATTTTGAAAGTTGTAAGCTCCAAGATGGAGCTTAATTTTGTTTGATAATGCCGGGCCTCTTCGTTCATGTAGCTCGTACAGAAGTCATTAGAGTGCCAATACCTCGAATGGAATTTGAATTTCCCACAAAGTATGCGTTGCGGAAAATTTTCGACTCCGACGTTTACCTCGCTAGGGGGGCGAATTTCAATGATATTAGTGTCATTTAAACACCTTGGCTGTATATCAGCAATAACATGGGGAATGTTGAATTTAAAATCGACCAACGTCTCTTGTTTATCCGAATTGACAAGTGACTTAAGATACCCCCAAAGAATGTTATAAGTGGAATCTTGGAGGCCAGTTTAAAAGTCTATTTCGCGAAATTATGAGCTCAGAAATTGCTTCCAGCGCCGTGTGGCATGTTGCGCCATCTTGTTGCAAGTCAATGCCATTCAACAGAGGAACAAAGAAGCCAGAAATCATCTCTCCATTCACGGTAAACACTTAAAGAAAAATATACCTAATGTTCCACCAGCCAATAAAGTACACCAAACAATAAATTTTCATGGTTGTAAGGGCGTCTGGATAAAGCCTTCTGGGTTTAATCGATTCGAAATTCCGAAATTTTGTTTGTTTAACCAAAACTAAGCCTCATTATCATGTTCGGCCCATTCAACGAACCTAAAAGGTTATAAGATACAGCTTGTGCAAGATTTGAATTTGAGATTATATCAGGCGGTTTCAACTCTGGCACAAGCTGTATCTTATAACTTTTTAATCCAAAATCTTTCCGTAAAATATTCCACAAAGTGGATTGGCACAGCTCCAATTGCTGTGCACGGTGGCGAATCGACTCATTCGGATTCTCCTCAACAATGTAATCCACGACAGTAATAGCTTCTTCTATTCGCACTGTTCGTCGTCTTTGGGAATGCATACTATCGACTAGAGTGTACGTGGTACGAAAGCGATTCATCGTGTTCCGAATAACTTGCTCAGATGAATGATTTTGTCGACCGTAAAATGGACGATAAGTTTGGCGAACCGAACCATGGTTTTCAAAATAGTTTTGCACAATTTGCACGCGTTGTTCTGACGTTAATCTATTTATCGTAAATGACAAAACGTGCCAACCACAAATTTACTTTCAACTTACAAATCGACAGACGGCAGAAACTATGTACGCATTTTAAAAACTAAACTTCTAAAAAAAAAAAAAAAAAACACCCTTCAACTACGTTGACCATCTGGCTCAAAATCAAAAGCTGTGGACAGATTACTGGTAGTTTTCCCTTTCGAAGCTTATATTTGTTTTACCTGACGCCGAAAGATTGTGCTACAATACATAGAAGCGGATATTCCCAACACTGGCTGTAATTCAATTATGACTTTTACTCATTTATCTCCACAGTATTCCGCTCGGGCCGAGCCGTTTTTTCCGAGATGCTTAACCTAAGCATATCCTTTCACCTTCCCGATCATTGTAGCGTTTTCCAGGCGGAAATTATGGCAATTAAAGAAGCCTTGTCCTGGCTGAAAAGGAATGTAATATGCAAGAAGTATATTAACACCTTCAGTGACAGCCAAGCGTCAATTAAATCCCTGGAAGCCATCTCGTTCAATTCGAATTCAGCCGAACGAATGTCGACCACATATCTCTTAATGAGATGACAGAGCATTTTATCATTCACCTCTTCTGGGTTTTCGGGCCACAGAGACATACCACCAGGGAATTGCATCTCTTAATGAGATGACAGAGCATTTTATCATTCACCTCTTCTGGGTTTTCGGGCCACAGAGACATACCACCAGGAAATTGCAAAGCGAATGAGCTGGCCAGACAGGGTGATAATATCAAAGGTGATAACCTTTGATAATCTGCCACCAGTAGATATGTCAGGTATGCCTCTCGCTGCATGTGAATTACAGACAAAACTGGATGCGATCATGAAAGAAATCCACATATAAACGGTCAAATATCCAGGCAACACTGGCCAAACTATAATCTGAAATGCTTCATCTGCTTGGCAATGCTGAACAGATCAAACATCAGCACCATACCCAAGGACACTGTCCCATAGGCTTACACGCAAGAAGACAAGGCCACTTTGGCAATGACTTTTGTAGAAGCTGCTTGGACGAAGAAGAAAAGAATACATTACTCCTCCTCTCTGCTTTTGTCCAGCTCCTTCCGACAAAAGAAAACTCCATCTGGGAAACTTCTTCTTTGATAATCTGGGTGAGCTGTCAGAAACCTCCTACGCAGTATAGTCAGCTCTGAATGCTTTAATTAGGCAAATGAATATAGGGAAACTCGACAAATCCACGTGGTACTACACACGCACACGCGCATCGGTTGCAGCCACTAAAAACTGACGCAAAACTGAAGAAGAAGGTCGGTTGTTCCTCTAACAACGAATATATTTTATTCCCCTTGTTGCAAGTAATTAGTAATTTGGGCCAAAACCAAAATCTATTCAACAACAATTGAAACATTACCAACTGGGTTCCTGGTCATTGAAGCAATTTCAAAATCCGATTTGCCTATCATCCTAACCCCACATGCCAAGTTACAGTTGAACACCAACAAAACAACGCATTTGAATAAACATGTCCACGCAACAGCAGCATGCACTCTACAAATACTCTGAGCCTGCAGGATCAATGAAACCCATTGCATATAGCATCCATTTGGTTCTATCTGTGTGTTTGTGTCCAATAAGGCCATTTCCGACATGAATTTTTAATAACGATACAGCGTTTAAGGCCGTCCAACCTCATGGTGCTTTTGGCATATGCTCCGAAAAATGCATTATCCGTCGAGTGAAGTAAAGCCGTATGGCCACAAACAGTAGGATTAGGTGTTGCATAGGAGGCCTCAATTAGGGATTGTGATCCGACGTATTCTCAAAGCGGTTTTTCATCAGAGTTGTTTTTTTTTTTTAAATATTTAGTTTGTTGGTATCTACCATTTGATGTGGATGGATAGACTGAGAGAACTTTGTGATCCCTATTTGACATACATCGCTGTTACATATCGCATAATTTACAAAAAGGATTAAGGTGCGATGTTGAAACAATTTCGTTGGAATACTTAAAAAAAATTAAAACCTCCTACTTTGTCAGTCACAGACGTTATCCGTTATAAGTGAGGTGTTGGTATTTTAAACGGAAAGATTTTTGAAGGGAGTATGCACTGTTTACAGTTCACAACACTTAGAAATTTCAAGTGACATTCCTTTTGGGTTCATCTATGTTACACTCTCAGGAAGACGTCTTAGAGTTTTCTTATTTCTCATTTTATTCTGGAGGCTCGGTGACTAGAGCACAAAGTCAGTTATGCTGATGCCAAACAAACATATCTACACACTGTGCAACAACTAATTTAAAAACAGGATTCATGTGACTGCATGAGACAAGATGTAGATGCAAGTGCCTAAACAGGATGTGTTAACGCCTTAATGGGGAGACGTTTTTGGATTGAGACCAAGTGTTGCCAGGAGGAAATATTAGTATGACAAGCTTATGCATAAATCGGGATGCAAATTCTGTTCTTGAAAATATGCTTGAGGAGGTTTTAGTAAAATTTGCATCTGTGTATGAAATATACATTAATGCGCATTTGAATATAAATATTTGCCTGGGGAAAAATGAAGTAAGGTAGATAAACTCATGTTCAAAAGTGAGAAAAGAGAGATTTGTAGAAATATTTGTTCATTCAGGAGTGTGTATTTAGATTGTATGGAAACCTGTCTTTCAGTTGATTTGATCCAATGCTGGGGTTTTTTAATCAGTAGATATATCTTAGGCATCGGGTGTTTTTTTTAGAAGTATAGAACTTTGAATTAAAATTAAGCACAAGAAAATCGTTTTATTTTCCATCCATTTGGCTTTATTGGAAGGATAATTTAATGCCATTCATGTTTAAATTAGACTGGGCATGTGGCCGCCGCGGCTGGTTCGAATAAAGTCAAGTCTAGAGGTCCACTTTTCAACCACTTTTTCGAGCATTTGGAGCCGTATGTCGGCAATTAAGTAACGAATGTCGGCTTCAAGTCCCCTAACGTTGGCGTAGACGAGCGACTTCACATATCCCCAAAGAAAAAAATTCCAATGGTGTCAAACCATACGATCTTGGTGGCCAATTGACAGGTCCATTCCGCGAAATTATGCGCTCATCGAATGTCTCCTTCAATAAAACGATTGTGACGTGCTGTGTGGTATGTAGCGCCGTCTTGTTGGAACCACATCTCATCCTCATTCATAACATCCAATTCGGGAACGAAATAGTCGGTTATCATGGCTCTATAGCGGTCTCCATTAACGGTAACTGACTGTCCAGCATCGTTTCGCAAGAAGTAAGGCACAATGACTCCACCAGCCCATAGAGCCCCCCAAACAGTCAGTTTTTGTGGATGTAATGGCCGTCTCAAGGGTCTCATGTGGATTCTCTTCACTCCAAATGAGGCAATTTCGCTTGTTGACGTAGCCATTCAACTAAAAATGAGCCTCATCACTGAACAAAATTTTGCGATGAAAATCAGCATCGAGATCAATCTCATTTTCGGCCCATACACCAAAATCACGACGCATTGTATGGTCTCGCGGCTTTAATTCTTGCACAAGGTGGATCTTGTAAGGTCGAAAGCAAAGGTCTTTACGCAAAATCTTTCATAAAGTTGATGGACACATATCCAATTCCTGTGCGAGAGTGCGGATAGACTGATTCGGGTCTTTCTCTACGCTACGCTCTACAGCAGCAATGACAATGGCAATGACTCCAAAACAAATGACGGTGTGGGTTTTGGTGTCTTCTCCGACATGTTAAATCTTAGCCTATCTATCCGTATTCCAGATCATTGCAGCGTGTTCTAGGCGTAACTCCTGACGATCAAAACCTTATCCTGGCTGAAAGAGAATGTCATATCTACCAAGGATACATGCATTTTCTCTAACAGCAAAGCGGCCATAAAATCCCTGGAATCAGTCTTAACAAATTCTAAAACAATCCTAGATTGCCGATCATCTCTGCAGGAGATGTCAAAGCATTTTAACATTCACCTTTACTGGTTGCCAGGGTATAGTGTCATTCCAGGGCTGATGAGCTCGCCAGAAATGGAACTGAATTACCAGTTATACCCTACACGGGTGCACTAGGTATTCCTTGATATATACAAAAATTTTGCCTTAGAGTTGTAAACACGTTTTGGTCAGTTTTACGGGAAAATACGGAAAGATGTATGATTTGGATAGCTCAGATAAACAAAATGACGCTTATTTCTGATTGTAGGTAGTTTTGTTGTAAAAACGCAATTTAACGTTAACTAGACCTCTTCAGCTTTATAATAAGTAGTCGAACATTAAATTCGGGCGAAGCATTAGCTGGGAATTCGATTCGCAATTCATGGTAGACGTCTGACGAACCAATTTAAAAAATTCGAAAATTTAACCAGAAAAATATTTTTTTTTAATCTTGTAAGGATGTAGGCCAAGCTCTTTTCTCAAAATTCGCCACAACGAAGTCACAGAGATGCCCAACGCTTGAGAACGACGTGTGAGAGACACATTTGGGCTTTCTTCAACTGAAGCCTCAGCGGCAGCAATATTCTCGACACTACGGGAACTTCTTTGTCTCACTGGCTCGTGAACATTTTGTACTGTGCCTGTGGATTCAAATTTTTCCACTAGACGCTCAATTGCTGATCTGCTAGGACGATTATGACGACCATAAATTGGACGTAGCGCTCTTAACGTTGAGCCCACTGACTCCGAATTTCGGTTGTAAATTTTAATAATTTCGACTCGTTGTTGGATCTTATATGTTTCCATCATGAAATGGCAAACCCTACTGAAGAGAAATGTCAAAAGAGCGGCAAGAAATATGGCGTCGTTTGCTGTCCCTGTCGCTCAACTTTTGTAGCGTCCCTGTTGAAAAACCCGATATTTGCACTAACCATCGCGCCACTGAGCCCCAGGTGTCATCACTGGACACTGTTTAATAGGCAGACATGCGGAAAGGCTAGGCCTCCACTCAAGTGACTTCTGTGGAAGCTGCATTGACGAAGAGGAAGAAGAATTAATACTTCATCTCCTTTGTAATTGTCCGGCACTATCAAACAAAAGGAAGCACCATCTTGAAGCTTACTACTTTCAAAATGTCAGAGGTTTGACAAAAACGAAAGCAAAAAGTCTCCTCCGTTTCATTAACAGCTCAGAATGGTTCTTTCACGCATAGTAAGGAGAATGGACAATATCTACGTGGTATTACAATGAACCGAACAATGGCCTAAGTGTGCTAGCGAACTCGTTGGCAGCCACTCCAACCTAACCAAACCTAACCAAACCTAACATTAACAGATTGTCGCAAATGGTTTTGCATTTAGATTTTGTTACCTCCAGGTTCTAAACCAATAGACACCTTGCTTAGATACACCACACGCCCACTGCAAAAAGGATTTTGCTTTGCCAATTAATTGCAGCCGAGATATCCATTTAATCTTAAGATCCAAATTATTCCAAAATGTCATAGATTTTGCAATTTCATGTTAAAAACAAAAAATGGTATCCACCCAAGCGTTGACACATATCGTGTGCGAAATTTATTGAAATAAGTGACGATGAAACGAAAGTTAAGCACCCTGCATGCTGCGAATATAAAGTGCTTTGCATATGCTATAACTCACTCAAAAAACCAAATCCAGTCCAACATAAAAAATAAAACTCAAAAGGGATTCATTTCCGCTCCATTTTTTTTTGAAAAACTTTATGTTTCGCAATTATGCGTCGCTGCGATGATTCGAGAAATGCAAGTGGCCACTTTCAGTGCTGCAATACGAAAGCACAGTGCAATCGTACGAGTATCTGCAGATTTATTTGTATCCTAGATGTCGACTAGCATACCAAAAAGGAGTATGGACTATAATTATAACTATAAACTCACTCCTGGGAGGGTGGAGTAATGGATGAATCTATGCCTAGTGTGGGATATGAAGATATATGTAAAATATATGCACTGCATGCATTTCTGTGAGCAGAAATAATTTTTTTTTATAGCAAGTAAAATGAAACTAAAGGACCCTTGTGATGGGAACGTAATTATCCCGGAACGCATCATACACTTTACATACAAGTGCGGCAGAGAGTAGAAGTGAGAGAGAGAGTGAGTAAGTTTGTAAAATAATTGCATGCGCAACTTGGGATTGAATAAATTTTAATTAATCGCTTGTGGTTATAGATATATAGAGTGGAGGACAAAGATGCTGGCATTACAGGGTGAGAAAATCCTAGATAGAGGTCATTTTGTAATTCTTTTATAAGCGCGTCAAATAGCTAAGGTTGAGGGTTCGATTAATTCGCTTTGAGATGGCAAGGATTTTTTCAAAAAATGTTTTCTACGGAAAAGGAGAGCAAGGGACTTTTTTGAAAAACTCTTATGGTGAGCTCAGTGGCGCGATGGTTAGTGCGATGAACAGCCGCGCAGAAGGTCTGGGTTCTAAACAGTAGCAACACTGTTTTCAATTTTCACTGGCCCCACTCTCGTAATGATCTGACAAATCATCCGAGTAGTATAAATTGTAACTAATCGGCACGGACCAGTGCGGCTTCCGCCCCGTCAGATCGACTATAGACCAAACTTCCACACTGAAAACCTAAAAAAAAAAAACGAATTTCAAGTCGAAACTCATCCCCTATTCATCGACATCAAAGCCGCGTATCGCTCTATCCATGGCCATAGCCATGGCCATGGCCGAATAAAACTGATTCAGCTGTGTCGCGTGACGCTGGAAAACACGCGCTGCAATGTTCAGTTTGGAAAAAGCTCTTCCGTACTATTCCAAACATGCACCGGATTTCGATAAGGAGACGCGCTTCTTCAATCTCGTACTGAAGCAGATAGTACGAAGGCCAGGTGTCAACACTGAAGGCACTATTTTCAACAGGTCCGTCCAGCTGCTGGGCTATGCGGACGATATTGAAGACATTGTTCGCTCCCAGTGTGCCGTGATAGAAGCGTTCACGACGATTGAAGAACAGGAAAAATCCGTTGGCATCAAAGTAAATGAGGACAAGACAAAGTACATGCAATCAACAAACAAACAAACATCTGTCCACCGCCTAGTACAAAACGTCACTATTGATAGCAGTAATTTCGAGGTAGTTAACGAGTTCACCTACCTCGGAGTAAATATAGACGCCACGAATTACATCCTAGTGGAGATCCGGCGAAGAATTACCCTAGGAAACTGTTTCTACTTCGGTTTGGCGAAACAGCTGGGTTCAAAACTCCTAACTCGAAGGACAAAATGTGTGGTCTACAAAAACCTTATCCTGCCAGTTCTGCTTTATGGCGTCTAGTGCTGGACGATAAGCAAAAAGGGAGCTCGAAATACTTCGGCGGATTTTTGATCCTGTGTGCGAGGAGGGCGAATGAAGGAGAAGATACAACCGCGAACTCTATTAGCTGTACCAAGATGAGGATGTATTCCAAAAAACCAAAACACGTCGACTACATTAGCTCGGTCTCATCGAGCGAATGGACAATAATGCTCCAGCTAAGAGGATTTTCGAAACCCAGCCCCCAGGTTCGAGAAGGCAAAGAAGACCGAACCTTCGTTTCAAAGACGAAGCCATCGCGGATGCCAGAGCGCTTGGTCTATATAACTGGGAGTAGCGAGCCCGGGATCGTAGAGGATGAAAGGCTGCAGTGTCTCAGGAAGAGACTCTTATCGGGTCGGGAGCCCGAAAAAGAATGAATGATGAGTATGAATTGTAAAGAAAGGATTTCCTTACATTCGACGTTCGGGGTCGCCATAAAACAGGAGTTCCCGCCATCGTGCAAGAAGTACACACGCACACATTAATGGTTGTGAGAAAGCTCGGACCTGGGTATTAACGAGTCTTTGCGCCAAAAATTTGTTTTTCTGTTTTTTTTTTTTTTGCGTGGAAGCTAATGTTCATAAGAGCAACAGTTCAAGATAAGTTTGCTGAATTTTTACAAACCTTAAAAATATCTTTTCACATAGCTTCATTGTTATCTTGCTGTTCTTGCCAAACTGGAACCGTTTTAAGTGAAAAATTCTATCACTTTGGTTTGCTTTTGGCATCCAATCAAGGACTTTTGATTGGATGCCATTGGGAAACGAAAACCCCGATCGATGCGATTTTTACGTTTTTTTCCGGAAAATCAAAATCAAAAATCAAAAACATTGCTGAAAAGACAAAGTTGTGCGCGGACAAAGAGGAAACCATTTTGTTTGTGTAAAGAAGGAAGAAATCAATACGTCTCTTGGTATTTTATTGCTAAGTGGCTATTGGCTACCACCTATTACCAGCTCGTCGTATGTATTACAAGGTTCATGAAGATTGTTTTTCTCCACTTGTCTCAAATGCAATGAACTAAATCGATTTAGGCACTTGGCAGACAACACAAATATTGTTGAACTAAATTCAAATTTTAGGAAAATAAGTCCCAGTGGTCTTCTTGTCATCGACGATAGTATGATTCCCTACTACGGTCATCATGGCGCAAAACAATTCATTCGCGGTAAACTGATTAGATTTGGCTTCAAGTTATGGTCCTTGGCTGATAACAATGGTTACATGCTTCACGCAGAAACTTACTGCGGATCTTCAACAAAAATTTAAACTCTGGGGTTCTAGGACTTGTTTCTCATTTTGGATGTGCGCCAGGAACACAACCTTTTTTCGACAGTTTGTTTACAAGTGTCAATTTGCTGGAAGACCTTTCAAACAGTGGCATTGGCGGAACCAAAACTTTGAAAGAAAATCAGGTTTCAAAAAATATGAATTTTCAATCAAAAAATGCGATATACAAGCTGAAGAGAGGAGCATACTCTACATTCTCAACCAATAATAACCCCTATCGGGGTATCCGTTCGGAAGAAAATTTTCCCCGAATTTTTCGAAATCGGAAAATTTTCTACCGAGGTATTCGTTCCGATTAGCATTTCGGACATATCTTCCGACAAAATGTAACGCACGTGATTGCATACTGCCGATATGCGTTAGGTCGACAATTTTTGACAGCTATGCGTTGAATTTCTTCCGAAGTTCTTCGACGGAAAATTGTTGCGGAATCAAGCAAACGCGATTGCATGCTTTTTTATTTTGTCTCGCGACGGATACTTCGAAAGCAAATTGAGTTCCGATTGGAACTGACTTTCGTATCGGAGTCAGTACCAATCGTATACCTCCATAGGGGTGACTCTTTTAATAATTAGATGGATGGATTATGCTGTAGTAACTGTATTGTCAAATAGCTGGAGCCAATAAAAACTACATGGGGCTTATTTCCGCGGGGGTTATTTCACTGCATCACCTGGCCCTATCTCTTCGAATAATAACTTTATGGGGGTCGATCTTTGTGACCAATTTCTGGAACATATAAGTGCAAGATTCGTACAAAAAAATTGTGGTCGGCTTCTTTCGCATGGACTGTAGACGTTTCTTGCGTTCAAGGCTGGCTGCTTTTCCGGAAATTATGAGACAGCATTTCGCTCCTAGAATTAAGAAGACAATGCGTTCTCTTTCTTTGCAAATCATTTGCGAAGGATAAAACGAGAGTAGGGCCGTCGAGCTTGATGACTGCAACAGCGATATCAAAAAGCTTCCGGGTTGATGGTAAAGACCACTTGATAACTAAGAGTGAAAAAAAATTTAGTCGATGTAAGAAATGTGTCAATCGGACATCATCCGTGTGTCCTAAGTGAATGTCCCCACTTCACCCTAAAGATTGCTTTTAAAATTCTCATAAAAAAAACATTTGAGAAGGCTACAATCCACTGTGTGGATCGTTTTATACCCTACCCCATACTTAAAATTAAAATCCTTAAAATATGGGCTTTATGGCAAAGAAATATTTAAATTGACATTGTCGCAACATATTGTTCAGTCAGTTTATCAAAATCTTGTATGGTTCGACAAAAAAAAAAGCGTTTTTCTCCTGCATATGGCATGTCATAGGGTATACAAATGGTTTTTGTATGAAAACGCCTCCAAAAAGTGAGCGTGGGTTTGAAGAATGTATAGACGAAATATTTATTTTATCAAATCCGATGATTTTGCATCAAAGTTTTTTTCCAAATGTTTAAAATTTTACCGAAAAACGTTTTTTACTTTGTATAGACGAAACATAGTAGACATAAGGATTATCTAGATATGTTGTTCAGACACTTTTTCAAAATCTCTAACGGTTTGGTCTAAAACTAGGTTTTTTTTTTAAAGGGGGCGTGGCAGTAGGCGGATAAAAAAAATTACATTTGTTCTGCTGGGAGCAACAACAAACACGTGTACCAAATTTCATCATTCTATCTCGGAATTTAAGGTGACGGACAGACATGGCTAAATCGACTTAGCTATCGGTTCTGAGTCGATCCATATATAGCTATATCTAGCTATATCTGGATCGAGGTATCCGTTCGGATTTGCATTTCGAGTAGAGCTTCCGACGAAATACATTGCACATGATCGTGCGATGGCTTAATGCGTTAAGTCAATAATATTTGACAGCTACGCGTTTAATTTCATCGTAAGTTCTCCGATGAAAAATTGTTGCCGAATTCTTACGAAAATGGAAACCACCCCAAATGTGTGAGTAAAATAATAAATACAATTATTAAGGGTAATACTACAAATTCGTGCTCCAGAAAAAAACGACAAGAACGCAACAAGAAAAATTTGTTAAAAAAATGTTGTTCACTCAACAAACAAAAAGGATGATCGAAGGATTATTTTTTGCCACAAAGATTGAAATGTTGCTTCAGTTTTACGCCGATTTAGAACGGGAGCAGTTTTATACAACATCAGACTTTCACAAACAAAGGTGTTTTTATAATGCTGGTGAAAGTCACGCTTAGAGGTTGCAAGCTGCACTCTTTTGAATTTATTCTCTAACCAAAATTTGTAAAATGTGAAGAGAAGTTTCCCAAAAATGGCAATCAAATAAACTCTGCTGTTTATAAATAGTCGAACTCCAACCCAGAGACCACCCGAATCTGTCGAATTAATCATAATTATACAAGAACCAACCAAAGCACAATGAAAAAACAATCCGTTCAAAAGCACGATTCAGCTTTAGGTCTTACATACTGCTCCACATGAATCGATAACAAAAAAAAAAAGGACGAAACAACTCATTATTCGCTGTAGTTCCCTCAGACAATTTCCTTTTACCACACAAAGGAGTTTTTTTTTTTTTAAATTCAAGTATAGCCCTACCAAGCTTTCCTTCATTTACATAACACGTCCAGCCAACACAAATACCCCAAACGCCGTATCTAGCTTTGAATCGTATGTCCTTAGAGCCAAAAATAGAAGTGGTTCATACTTATACGCACATGTTCCACATTGCGGTTGACCCACCTACTTAAAAGTCTATACACTGCAGTACGGGTGCCTTCGACATCACTGTAGTTGTGTCATTCCACAAATACGCACGAACTTAGTTTCATTGAGACAGAGTCCTAGCGCAAAACTAGCATGATACCTTTGAAACTAAGGAGCGCGGCAAGGGACAACATATCCTTATTGATAAATATGCGTGCTGCACGCAAATTTCTCCATAAATTCTTGAGCTGTTGGGTTCTCAAGGCGTGTGCACATGAACCGTACTTACATAGATGTATACATGAGTTTGGAAACTCGTAAATTCCGCAGGAGTGTAAATGTTGATAAACTTTAGGGAAACCATAAGTTGCCGGGGATAAGGCGGTGGCGGTCCTACACCAATTGCGGTCTAGATAAGCAGTTTCCTTTTTAACATTTCCCTTCTCCAGCGAGAGAAAAAAATTTCCATTCATGAGGTGTTCCACCCAAAAAAAGGGAAAAAATAAAAAGGGATTTAGAGAAACTTGTCTATGCGTGGAAACGCAGCACTCAAATGGGCTGTAACTCATGTTAGGTTATGAAATCGATACACGTACTCCCTCAAGAGGTACGTTGCGCGAAGATACGTAGATTGACCGTTTCTTAGCGTTGTTGGCTTGTAATATTAAACCCATGCAACAGGGTTGATTTATGTAAATGGCCCCCATAGAGCAGAGTTGAATGAAAGTGGGCTTCCATTACAGAGGAGAGAGATTTTATGGATTTTGGAGATTGTTGGTGTTTTAGGGACTTTTTTTTTATTTTTTTTTAAATGAGAAGTGATGTTCTTTATGTATTTCGGAAGGCCTGCCGGCGGAGTTTAACAATGACACAGGAGATGGCATTGTGAGTTCCATCATCCATATTTGTTTACACACCTTGTGGCACTTTTGTCCAAGGTGAACCTGTGGATTAACATTCGGTTACGATATTGAAATAAATTTATATGTGAAACTCTTGAAATCTGAGGCTAATTCAGGCTCCTTGAACAGAGATGGAGGCTGATGTGTCGAAAGGCTCAATTCCGTAGTGGATACTGATGGCCATGTATCCTGGGGGTGTCTGTTGATTTGGAACTGGCCCTCCAGGTTTGGGGTTGTGTTCTGGGTTAACTATTCAACCATGGAAAAATTTGACTGTTACGAAGCAACCAATACCCTCGGAAAAGAATGATTTTATTTTTGACTACCCAGCTAAAAGAAAAAAGGAAAACGACGTTCTTATCTGCACCTGGAATGTGAGAACATTAAACAGGAAAGTTGCAAGCGAACAACTAGCGGAAGCCCTAAACTGCTACAAAGCAGACATTACTGCCATCCAAAAAACACGAAGGGATGGGCCGGGCATAAATAGGATGAAAAACTGCGAAAAATATAACGGACCGTTTAATAGTGAACAGAAATAGCGACTATTCGGATGCGGATTTGTTACAAGTGCCACCCTTAGGCAAGAAATCTTATGTTTCCAAGGCATTAGCGAACGCATTGTAACAATCTGCATCAAAGCCAAATTCGCCAATATAGGCCTTATATGCGCTCACAGCAAAATGGAGCAAAAATATGATATAGCTAAGGATTGCTTCTATGAGCTCCTTGACAAAACCTAAGAGCGACTACCAAAGTCCGATGTCAAAATTTTGCTGGGTAATTTAACGCAAAGGTAGGAAGAGAAGACATCTTTAGCAGTATTGTAGGAAAACGACAACACGTCTGGTAGCGGACTTGGGCTAATAGACTTCGAAGAAAGCGGATATCCACCACGCCACAAAAAACCAGAAATACTATGAAGAAATTCAATGTCGAAAGAATGCAATCGCAGGAGACCTTAGCGAAACGCGTATCCCTAAACCTCTCGATTGACACCATACCACCAGCATCGCAAGTCGAAGAACAATTGCAACGATACCAACAAGTCACTAGATCAATCGCAACTGATGTGCTAGGTTTCTCGCGCCCACCAGCACGAAACGCCTGGTTTGATCTTGATGAGGAACGCCGACAGATACTCGCAGCCAAGAACGAGGCCAAGCTGCAGGTGAAGAGGACAGCTGCCATTGAGCTCTTTATGCAAAGAAGAAGGGAAACACACCGGCTATTCAGAAAGAAGAAAAAAGACCATGAAAAGCGAGCGATCGAGGATATAGAGAGGTAGGTACCACTCCAGGAACGATGTTCGCAAGTTTTACCAAAGCGTAAAACGTCAAAGACAAGGATACAAGGCTCGAATAGAATCCTGTCGAGATGAACAAGGAAATATCTTAGTTGCGACACAGTCGATGCTGAGGATATAGAAGAACCACTTCTTCAGACTGTTAAACGGTGATGACGAACAGCATCCCGCAGTCAGGGAGAACGAACACCTCAATATTTTCGACGACAGCGCAAACTACCATCCACCCGGCCTAAGTGAAGTGAGGATAGCAATATCTAAACTCAAGCTTAGCAAGTCTGTCAGATATGATGGTCTTTTCGCTGAGTTGTACAAAGCCGACGAAGATGACTTGGTAAGTAACCGGTTTTGGTATACTAGTCCGTCTGTTCAGGATGACGATGGAGAATTCTCGCAGCTCCATCAGGGTCGGAAGCACCCATATCCATAGACAGCAATTATAGAGACGAATTATACAGAGCCATGTCTTGTTTTGGTGGTATACCGTTAAAACTCGTCCGTGTAGGATGACGATAGGGAATTCTCGTAGCTCCATCAGGGTCGGAAACACTCAACCCACCATCTATTCATCGACAGCAATTATAGAGACGAATTATACAGAGCCATGTCTAGTTTTGGTACATCACCCAAACTCGTCCGTTTGTGTAGGATGACGATGGAGAATTCTCGCTGCTCCATCAGGATCGGAATCAACATCACCGACAGAATCGATAACAAAAAAGGATTTGCAAGGCGATGCGCTGTTATGTGATTTCATTAATCTGATTCTTGAAAGGATTGTGCTAAACTTCCAAGCCAACACCTGAGGCGCAATCTTTCAAAAATCGGTACAACTACTAACATATGCCGACGATATTGATCGGACTCAACATGATGTCATAGCCACGATTGCTAGTATAGAGAAGGACGCGGCAAGAATGGGTTTGGCAGTAAATGAATTTAAAACCATATAAAAGGTGGCGCAAAAGTAATCCTCCTATCAGAAAATGCTATAAATTTTGCGATTGGCCCCTAATGTCAGTTCTGTTTTGACATTTTTGTAGTACACACATGCGAAATACACGTTAATAAACAATGTCACGCTACACTGCTCCAGAACGCGGAATATTGGTGAGTATTTATTTGAGCAATAATCGGTCGGTGACTTTGGCACAACGTGAATTTCGTCGCAGATTTCCTAGCCGTCCAACGCCTGCTGGTGAAACACTGCGACGTTTAGCCGCTCGCCTCGAAGAGACTGGCACAACACGAGATGCTGCCAGGCGTGGCTGACCCCGGAGTAGCCGTTCTGCAGAGAATATTGCTGCTGTAGCCGAAGATGTCATGGAAGCGCCGTCGACATCGACCAGTCGACGTGCCACGCAAATGGGTATCAGTCGACGGTCTTTACAGCGAATTTTGGTACAAGATTTGAAGATGTTTCCGTACAAAGTCCAGACGGTGCATCAGCTGTTAGCTGCTGACCGCCAATCGCGTCTAACCATCCTTAATCACCACCAAGAGGAAGATGATTTTTCATCAAAAATAATCATGAGTGATGAGGCCCATTTCCATCTTAGCGGGTACGTAAATAAGCAAAATTTACGCTTCTGGGCACTGAAAATCCGCGTGTAACCCACGAAGAGCCATTACACCCGCCCAAAGTCACTGTATGGTGTGCTGTTTTCGCTGGAGGAGCCATCGGACCTTTTTTCTTCGAAGACGTCGCGGGCCAAACGGTTACTGTGAATGGTGAGCGCTACAGAGCAATGATCAACGAGTTCTTTTTGCCGCAACTTGATGAATTGGGATTGGAAAACATGTGGTTCCAACAGGACGGTGCAACGGCACACACTGCACGTGCCACAACCGATATGCTGAAGGATGCATTTCCCGGGCGCCTAATCTCCCGTTTTGGCGATTTGCAGTGGCCAGCAAGATCGCCTGATTTGACCGCTCCAGACTTCTTTTTGTGGGGCTTTTTGAAGTCGCGGGTTTATGTCAACAAGCCTCAGACTCTTGCAGCTCTTAAAGACAATATCCGTCAAGAATGTGAGGACCTATCGCCGGAAGTTTTGGCCAAAGTGATGGAAAACGCCATAAAAAGGGCTCAAATGACAATCAACTGTGGCGGCGGCCATTTACATGACATCATATTCTCGACTTGATGTAAAAAAAAAATTAAAATACCAAATAAAAATAATCCACAAGAAGAACCAAAGTTTTTCATTTTGTTTTTTAAATTACAGCCAAAAAACATCGGAAGGTTATTTTTGCGCCACCTTGTATATGTTGTCAACACAAAAGGACACACAAGATCGACGATTTGAACAGAATGTCAGATTTGACAGAATTGACAGATATAACTTTGAGGTGGTATGTGACTTGGTCTACCTCGGCTCCGCTATTAACTCTGACAAAAACATTTTCTTCAGAAATTCAACAAATTTCTTGCATGAAATTAGTGCACTAACCATTAGGCTAAAATGTGATTGTGAACTCGAACAAAACGTTAATTTTCAACGATTGCGGATAGCATATCCTTTTGTGAGCATTTACATCACATTAGTCTGAAGCTTATTTCAAGCAAAAGTCATATACCTACGTGCATTAAAAACAAACTGTGAACAGAATCTCTACATGCATTTATCCTTTTTTTACATTTTATTACAGTACTCATCCTTTGCATCTTGTTATCATTTGATATCCCCATGCACTACATGTACATACATATTGCTCAGTTGATTATTCCCTGAGCGTAAACTATACGTGCCATGTAATTACTTTTGGTACTTTATTTGGGGTTAATTGCACCTCAAGCATTACCATAAAATCGTTTACGTAATTGCCATCGTTAACATGTCCTTTCAAACCGCAAAAAGACAACAGGACAGCGCAATCGAATAGTTATTTACAATCAATAATGAAGGGGGACGAAAAGCTATTAACCATTAAGCCTACTCGTACGTCTGGGTGTGAGATGGGTTACTATAATGCGGGTAAAGATGGAGAATATAAAATATGTCTAGGACGATAAGCATTCGTGGCTTGTCACACACACACACACACACTTGTACTTAATGCATCACAATTGGTGTGCTTAACAAAATGGTCAACGAAATCAATGTCAGGGGTGTCAACATAAACTACCAATGTTCGCACTGCAGTACACTGAAAAGATTGTACAGGATGTACAAATGTGAAAAATATCCTTACGGCAAATGTTAAGAAATATCGTAATTCATCGATTCGTCATTGCGCACAACAATGGCGATCGTGGATGATTATGGAATATTTTGCAGACAGGAATCAATAATATAAGTCGAGACGGCTTTAGATTCTAAAGTTCAATTTTCAAGTCAAGTTACTTACTTACTAAAGTGGCGCTACAGTTGGGCTCAGTGACGCGATGGTTAGTGCGATAAACTGCCGCGCGAAGGTCTGGGTTCGATAGCCGTGGCTACACCTAAATTGATTTTTCACTGGCCGTCCTCTCGTGATGATCTTACAAATCATCCGAGCAGTGTAAATTGTCAAGGAAAGCTTATCTCAAATTTACCGTTCGAAGTCAGCATAAAACAGGAGATCCTGCCATCGTGCAAGAAGTACACACGCTCACATGAATGGTACTGAGAAAGCTAGGCCCTGGGTACTAAGGATCCTGTTGCGGCAAAAAGTGTATTTTGTTATATTTACAGTCCGTGGTGAGCCTGGGTCTCAACCAAAATACCTCTCCAATTTGCCCGTTCCTTAGCTAACTGCCTCCAATTGCACACTCCAATTTGTTTGAGATCAGTTTCTACTTGTGTATACGCAACTTAAGTCGAGGTCTTCCTCTGCTGCATCCGACGTCCTCATGGTAATGGGAGACTTTTCTAGCCGGAGTATTGGAGTCAATTCGTTCTACATGTCTTACCCATCTTAAACGCCCAATGAGCCAAGTCGCTGTAAAGTTGAATTTTCGTCTCCATAGCCCGTCAACGGAAACGGGATCGAAATTTTTCGACCAAATTTTCTCTCAAATCGACTAAGGATTTCTTCCAGCGCCGTAGAGTAGGACTGGGATGATCAGTATACTGAATCAGATGAATCAGATAATGAATTGCCTCCTGAGCCCGAAGAAACAGCGTTTGCCAAGAGTAATTCTTTGTTTTCTTTCTGACGAGATGTTGTTGTCAGAGCTAATAGCGGAGCCGAGGTAGACAAGGTCCCGTACTACCTCAAAGTTATATCTGTCAATTGTGACGTTGTGTCCATTTCGATGATGTGTGTCGTTTCGTGTTGACAGCATATATACAGTCTTACCCTCATTTACTGTTCAACCCATTTTTTCCGCTTCCTAGTCACTAGCAAACGTGGCTATGACATCACGTTGAGTCGGACCAATGATGTCAATTTTTCTTTATCGTCGGGGTATTCTAGTCGTTGACTGATTTTTGGAGGACTGTGCCTCTTGTGTTGGCTCGGGAGTTTTGCACAATCCTCTCAAGAATCGGGTTAAAGAAGTCAAATGACAGTGAATCGCCTTGCCTTAATCCTTTTTTTTTTGATCGAATGTGTCGGTGATGTCGTTTCCGATACTGATGGAGCAGCATGAATTTTCCATCGTCATCCTACACAAACGGACGAGTTTGGGCGGTATACCAAAACTAGACATGGCTCTGTCTAATTGGTGTCTATAAAAGCTGTCGTATGTGGCTTTGAAATCGATGAATAGGTGGCGGGTATCGAATAAGACCTCTTGGGATTTTTGCAGGATCTGCCGAAGTGTTAATAATTGATCGGTTGTGGACTTAACTGGCCTAAAACCACACAGAAAAAGGCCGATCAGGAAGTTGGTAAACGGTTTCAGGCGTTCATGTAGATAGAATCTTATAGGCGATGTAGAGGAGACATATGCCTCTGTAGTTGGCGTAGTTCAGGGGAACTCCTTTTTTGTGGATCAGCCAAACGATGCTGAGGTTCCATTTTTTAGGCATATTTTCATTCGACAAGATTTGGCTTATGAGTTGGTGGATGTCACTTATTAAGTAATCTCCGCTGGCTTTAAATAGCTCGACGGGAAGGCCGTCATATTCGGCAGCCTTTCTAACGGTATGAGTTTAGATATTGTTATCCTTACTTCACTTAGGTCAGGTGGTTGGCAGTTTTCGCTATCGTCGCCAATATTGAATGGTTCGTTCTGCCTGACAGCGGAATATTTTTTGTAATCAGGGAACACAAGTGGTTCTTCCATATCCCAAGCATCGACTGTGTCTCAACTACGATATTTCCTTGTTCATCTCGACAGGGTTCCTTGGCTTTTACGTTTAAAACTTTGGTAGAACTTGCGAAAATCATCCCTGGAGAGGGACTTCTCTATATCCTCGATCGCACGCTTTTCCTGCTATTTTTTTTTTTTTTTTTTTTTGTAAACCGGTGTTCTTCCCTTTTTTTTGTCTATAGAGCTCAATTATAGCGAACTTAAAAAAAAATTCCCTTGTACATTGGTTACTTTTTACAAAACTCACTTTGAAACGACATTTGAAAGAAATGTGGGCCGCGTCCACTTGTTTTATGGATCAATCGATCATGGATGGCAGAGTGCTTGGAAATCGATCAACAACTGCAGTATAATAGACATTCGGGTCGGACCCGTTTAAAAAAAAAAACCATTAAGGTGTTAAATATGCTTTAACAATTAATTTAAAAAAAACTTGTAGGTGTTAAAACAAAATCCTATCAGTAACAAATTTTACTTGTTCTTTATATAACGGGTGGTTAAATTTTAAGGGCCGATGTTGAATGTGAACCACACTAAACGTCAAGTTTTTTCCTCAGTTCATTTGACATTTCTCAATTTCAGACTAACTGAATTTGAACCATGGAAAGATACACAATCGAGCAACGCGTTAAAGTTATTCAGGCTTATTATGAAAGTGGGTGTTCAAATCAAAATGCATGTCGTGCAATTCGTGATTTTTTTGGTCAATTTAATCATTCAAATGTGCGTACAATCGGAAAAATCGTGCAAAAATTTGATCAAACCGGGTCTGAAGGAGATGTGAAAACACCAGTGCATGCACGTACAGCTCGTACTGCAGAAAATATTTCTGCTGTTCCCGATAGTGTGGCTGAAGAGCCGTCCACCTCAACTCGTCGTCGTGCCCAACAATTGCACCTCTCACGCTCGTCGTTGATGAACATTATGCATAAAGACTTGCTTTACACGCTTACAAGGTGCAATTGACTCAAGAACTAAAGCCTCTTGACCATTTCAAGCGTCCTCAATGATCACAATGGTGGCAAGAAATGGAAACGGTGGATGATCAATTGTCGAAGAAAATCATCTTCAGTGAAGAGGTACATTTTCACCTCAGTGGATTCATCAATAAGCAGAATTGTCGCATTTGGGCGAATGATAATCCAAGAGTGATTGTCGAAAAACCAATGAACCCACAAAGAGTGATTGTTTAGACGGGTTTATGGGCTGCCGGCATCATCGGGCCGTGTTTTTTTTTCTTTTTTTTCAAAATGAGGCCGGTCAGATAGTTACTGTGAATGGTATGAGCTATCGTGAGATGATAACGAACTCTTTATGGCCCGAATTGGAAGATATGGATGTGGACGATATGTGGTTTCAAAAAAACGGTGCCACTTGCCACACAGCTAACGAAACAATGGCTCTTTTGCGCGACAAATTCAATGGCCGTGTTATCTCACGTGGTGGCGATGTCAATTGGCCGCCAAGATCATGTGATTTGACATCGTTGGACTTCTTTCTTTGGGGTGATTTAAAAGAAAAGGTGTGCGTCGATAAGCCAGCAACAATTCAAGAGCTAAAGGATGATATAATTCGGCACATTAACGGCATAGAACCTCAATTATGCCT
Source organism: Rhingia rostrata (assembly GCA_949824845.1). Taxonomy (NCBI): domain Eukaryota; kingdom Metazoa; phylum Arthropoda; class Insecta; order Diptera; family Syrphidae; genus Rhingia; species Rhingia rostrata. Next base: position 20,900,492 of record OX463758.1, read on the forward strand.
CAGCGTCATCGAACATTTTACCCATCGAATAGAGGTGTGCCCCCGAGGTCGAGGTGGCCATTTGGCCGATATTTTGTTCCATTTGTTCGTAATAAAAAGAAATGACAATAATTTCCTAAATAATTTGTGTATTATTCAAAGTCAACACCGGCCCTTAAAACCCATTTTTTCAAATTAAATTTCACTTTCGCAACTAATCTTTGGTTTATTAAAATTAATTAACTCTTTCTTTACAGGTAAGGATATTTCAACACAACATGTCATGGTCACGTGAGTAAATTAATTGTAGGATGCTTAGTTTAGAAGTCTAATTTGTTTTAACACATCCGTCACCTTCATACCCGTGAAGGTGTTTTCTCTGACAAGGTAAATCCTAGTCCCTTGTCCAAATTTGAAAAGAGAAGAATTTTAGCATATTCCCTGACAACCAAATGGATGGCCAGGATGTAACGCGTGCTCAATCAAGAGGAATTTGTTTTTTTTTTCAAAGGCATTTTTTTGACAAAAAAAGCGCGTGGGTCGTGTCAAGCTGCCATGTGTTTTTTATTCAGTATTCATTGACATTTCATGTTTCGTTGTTAATCAACAATTCAATTGATGAAAACAAATAAGATCGCACATGGCGGAACATACAATCCTATGCCGAATCCGACCAGCTGATTTGAGTTGAGCATTTTTATGAAAATTGATATTACTCGCATGAAATATCAGATCGTTAATTGGTGTTGCTCAGATTGGTAACTAACGCCATGTTTTCTACAGGGCATTTTAATGCACTAGCCAATGATCCTACTGTCACTCCAAATAATTTTTAGCATGATATCTTAATAACGGGTGTTTTTTTTTAGAGATTGGTTTTTCGAAAAGAGATAAAACTGACATTTTGTGGTCAAATCGGACAACAACTCATTTATGTTCAGTTTGGTATGCCATTTCATCATGAACCGGTTGACAACTGAACAACGCTTGCAAATCGTTTATTTCGAAAATGATTGTTCAGTTTGCGAAGTCTACCGCAAGCTCCGTCCGTTTTATGGTCGACATAATCGTCCAGCATAGCAATTAGTTCGGTTAACCATGAATCGTTTTCGCACTACGTTAACTCTTTGTGATAACACGCATCCGCAGAGACGTCGAACAGTGCGCAACGAAGAAACAATTGCGGCTGTAGGGCAAAGTGTTGTGAAGGACCCGAAAGATTCAATTCGCCACCGTGCACAGCTTTGTCCATTAACTTTTTAGAAGATTTTGCGCAAAGAGCTTGGAATACGACCTTACAAGATCCAGCTTGTGCAAGAACCAAAGCCGCGAGACCATGCAATGCGTCGTGATTTTGGTTTATGGGCCGAAAATGAGAGATATTTTCGTCGCAGAGTTTTTTTCAGTGTGATGAGGCTCATTTTTGGTTGAATGGCTACGTAAACAAGCAAAATTGCCGCATTTGGAGTGAAGAGAATCCACATCAGATCCTTGAGACGCCATTACATCCACAAAAACTGACTGATTGGTGTGCTCTATTGGCTGGTGGAGTGATGGTGATGCTAGAGAGTCAGTTACCGTTAATGGAGACCGGTATAGAGCCATGATAACCGACTATTTTGTTTCCTTATTGGATGGCATGAATGTGGATGAGATGTGGTTCCAACAAGACGGCGCTTCATGCCACACAGCGCACGTCACAATCCATTTATTGAAGGAAACATTCGATGAACGCATAATTTCGCGGAAAGGACCTAAAATTGGCCGCCAAGATCGTGTGATCTGACACTATTGGATTATTTTCTTTAATGATATGTGAAGTCGCTCGTCTACGCCAACAAACCAGAAACGTGAGGGGACTTGGAAGCCAGCATTTGTGGCGTTATTGGCGATATATGGCCCCATATGCTCTAAAAGGTCTAGACTTGGCTTTATTTGAAGAAGCCGCGGCGGCAACATGCTCGAAACATTCATGGCATAAATTTATCCTTCCAATAAAGCCAAATCGATGGACATTAAAACGATTTTCTTGTGTTTTATTTCAATTCGAAGTTCTATACCTCTAAAAAAAAACACCCGATACATGCTGACATTATGGGTTTCCAACCATAATGAGACGTTGTTATTCAAAAAAAAACTCGTTACCTACAAGCATCATGAATACTATTCCGTTTGCATACCACCACCAATCCAGCAGTTTTCTGCGATACTTATTTTTAGAATAATTTTAAAATTCAACAAACCACAAACGAACCAAAATGTCCTTCCCCATGGCAATGTGTTCAGCGTAAGCGTTTCGCACCCAATTTTTACTGAGCGAAATCCAAGAATCACTTGACTTGCATATCCTCTTGTATAGATAGACAGGCACTGTATTGGGGAAGAATACATCCCTTTCTAGGAATATGACCTGACACTATCACATGTGCACTCCCACACTCGTTTTTATATTGCAACTCGATGTGGTATACCAAATGTGCATGCCGCAAGGAATTATTTTATATTTTTGTCATCTGCTCGACAAAATTGATTTTCTGACAGTTGGTTTTTTTTTGCATTTCACTTATTAAAACCAAGAGCAGTTAATTTATGCAAAAGGATCTGTGGAAAGGGAAAATCGATAGCTCATTCAATTGCCATACGTACAAGTCCTGTAAATGATGGATCTTGGAAATTTATGAGCGATTTGATGTCATTTGGGAGAAATGTGGTTCCACTGACAGTGACTTAAGTCCGGTTGACTTAACAAAAGAAATCAAAACACCCAGTGCAGACCTAGCGGTAGGGTGGGGAATAGGTTATTGACATCAACTAGCCACAAACAACAACAATTTGAAGGTGGAAAGCTTGGGATTATCCAATATTCATTCCTTTTGACAGCTGAATACTCGTTAAGTTACACCCGGGTTTGATAAACCCCTGTGGGATATGGCATAGACAATCCTTTTGACAGCTGAATACTCGTTAAGTTACACCCGGGTTTGATAAACCCCTGTGGGGTATTGCATAGACACCGTTCAAGTAAAAATAAATAATTAATATCGTTTCTATATTTTATTTAAAAGTGCGGTCGAGCTTATTTGATATCCTATTACCCATCATGTAAAATTTCTTCACCATCATATGTGACAGTTTCAAAAAAGTTTTCTGTGGACCCAAATGGGTCCTGACACAGGTTCTCTGTACTAATTGACATTTAGTTTCAATTCTTCGGTCGAATGGACACAATATTGAATTGTCAATTCGAATGGAAATGGGAAAATTCTCGGTCCATCGTAAAATCAACATCGAAGTTGATAACGAAAATGTCAGATGATGTATGCGCACACACATGAACAACATTGCATTTCTTGAATTCCTGAAAATGTAATTATTTTCCAGTCTCTCACAGGTCTCAAGGGTATCAGCTGCTACCCAGGGATCTGTGGTACTGTTAAATCAATTTCGTCATTTTCATACCGTCAGAGGTATGGTACACACACACATTTGAAAACTTGAATTTAATATCTTCGAATGCGGTTACAATGCCTGCATTTAACGCGGTAGTTACCTTGATGAGGGGATGTAAAATCTGCAGGATATCCTTATATGACTATGAAATTAGTTCAATCAAATTAACATGGAAAATACTATGAAATTCACCTACATGATGCAATTTGAGATGAGATAGATTTTCGATTAAATTATGGATGAGTTTGTCGAAAGACTTCGGAAGCAAGTTGGAAAAGTCGTACATATACGACGGGATGATGCTTGATTTGGAATCGTACGAATGTATTGCAAACTAAATGAGGTATGGAAGAAGGAGCACACATGTGGTGGTAGCTGCCAGTAGTTCGACAGCACAACAAATGTGAATCATGTCAGTTTCTCCTTAGACGCACTGGGTGCAACCAATATGAGATTTGTATCAAAGGAGGCATGTTCGGACCGTGTTTGACTAATTACAAAGATTTATCTTATTTATCGTATTTGATATGGACAGGTACGATAAAAAAGATTAAGACTTACAATTTGCATTGAATTTTAGAACAGTACGAGCTAGTGAAATAGGGTTACCCCCAAATATCGCAAAATAAACATCTCGAATCAAGAAATATCGAAGAAAAAACGTTTTCAATAAAGAGTGTTCCTATTGAGTCATAGAACTTACGATAGGGATAACTGTCAAACTAGAAGTCATACTAATGAAATGTGTTTGACTTCTTTATACCCTATCCCATAGTGTAATATTAGTTTTGATAAATAGTTTGTAACAGAGAAATAATTGAGCTAGGTATACCTCAAAGTATGCGGATCGACTCAGAATCGATAGCTGCATCGATTTAGCCATGTCTGTCCGTCTGTCTATCCATCCGTCACCAGTTTTTGGGCCTTAAATTTTAAGCTAAAACGATGAAATTTGGTACACGTGCTTGTTACTGCGCCCAGCAGAACAAGTGTTAACATTTTTGAAATCCGGCCACTGCCACGCCCCCTTTTCGAAAAAACATTGTTTTAGGCCAAACCGTTAGACATACTGAAAAAGTTTTTGAACAACATATCTAGACAATCACAATGTCCACGCCCACTTGTTGCGGGCGTTTTTTTTTTTTAGTAAAAAAAGGTTTTTCGGAAAAATTTTAAACATTTCAAAAAAAAATGGTGATGCAAAATCATTGGTTCTGTTAATATAAAAATGTCTACCATACATAATTTTAAGCCACGCCCACTTTTTGGAGGCGTTTTCATACAAAAACCATTTGTATACCCTACGCCAGATCATGCGCAGTAGAAAAAAGTTGTTTTTGATCGAACCATACATGGTTTTGATAAACTGTCTGAACAATATGTTCTGACAACGAAGTTTTCTGTATTTCATCGCCATAAATCCGACATTTTGGGGATATTTGTCTTAAGGATGGGATGGGATAGGGTACAAAACGATCCACACAGTGGATTGTAGCCTTCGCATATGTTTTTAATGCACTTTTGGCAAATCACCTAGAAAGACTTACACCGGAATAACGTTGAGCAAACTTAATGAACATTTCATCATCATTAAGTTAACGGTGCGTTTATCTGAGCAATACCATACATCGATTCCTGACCACGTTAACTCTTTTTGGTAATATTCTTCCAAATCGAGCCAGTACCGTGCGTACAGAAGAATCCATCACCGCTGTAGACGTGAGTATGATAGAGGATTCGTATTTGTCGATCAGACGCCGTTCTCAGCAACTCAGTATCTGCCGGTCTACTACAAGGTGGGCCAGAAGAGATCACCCTATTGGAAGATGCTCATATTTTTGCAAATGGCCGGCAATGTCAAATCTGTTTTGACATTTGTGGATAGACAGATGAAGAATACAAGTGAACAAGCCATGGAGCGATACACTCAAGAAGAACGCGGAATAATCGTATCCAGCCGTCCGACACCGACGCAACTGCGCAAACACTGATCGGCCCTTATCAGTGGGTTTTAGGGCAGCAACGTCCACAACTAATCCAATTTTCACACTTCGGCGGATCCTGGAAAAAAACCTAAAAAGTCGAAATCGATACCCACCACCCATTCATCGATTTCAAAGCCGCATACGACAGCATTTATAGAGACGAACTATACAGAGCCAAATCTAGTTTTGGTATACCGCCCAAACTCGTCCAATTGTGCAGGATGAATTTGAAGAATTCATGCTGCTGCAACAGGATCAGAAACGAACTATCGACACATTCGATACCAAAAAAGGATTTATGCAAGGCGTAAACCAGCAAAATTGTTCACTTAGGCCGTGTGTCAATTGCGTTAAAATGGGGGTTCAAATTTATCCACTGGGTAATTTTTGATTTCTATGACTGTTTTCAAATGTCAAAAATAAGATACCATACTATGTCAAAATGTATCCACTGACTAAAATTTTAACGCAAATGACACATGGCCTTAAAAACTAACTTTCGGCGCGCTCTTGACGAAAAATAAGACCGGGAATGCTCGAAAAAGTGGTGCAAAATTGGATGGCGTTCATAAGGCGCAGTCATGTCATGTAATTTCTTTAATCCGATTCTTGAGGGGATTGTGCAAAACTCCTGAGCCAGCAGAAGAGGAACAATCCTCCATAAATCAGTACAACTACTGAGAATACCCCTACGATATTGATAACGGGTTGTCATAGCCACGTTTGTAGTATAGAGAAGGAAGCAGCAAAAATGGGTTCAGCAGTAAATGAGGGTAAAACTAAGTATATGTTGTCAACACAACAACTTTGAGGTAGTACGGGACTTTGTCTACATCGGCTTCGCCACTAACTCTGACAAGTTCATCTCTTCAGAAATTAAACGAAGAATTACTCTTGCCAACCGCTGTTTCTTCGGCAATTCAGTAGTAAAGCTCTCACTCGAACTACTAAGGAGATCCTTTATAAGACCCTGATTACCCCAGTACTGCTTTACGGCGCTGAAACATGGACCGCCTCAAAAGTGGATGAAGAAATCCTTGGTCGATTTGAGAGGAAGGTTCTTTGAACAATCATCGGTTCCATTTGCGTTAACGACCTTTAAGATGGCTACGACATGTACAATGAATGGACATTAATACTCCGGCACCCAGAGTCTTCGATTCCCATCCAGACGTCGTCGGACGTATTAGAGGAAGACCCTCGACTTAAGTGGCGAACACAAGGAGAAAACAATATCAACCAACTAGGAGTGCACAACTGGACGCAGTCAGCTGAGAACCTGGTTAATTAGAGAGGCTGTTGGTTGAGGCATAGGTTCATTCGGGACTGTAGCACCACTTAAGTAAGTAAGTAGATGCCATGAAATTTGTGAGCAAATAAAGCTAAAATGTTGGTCATTCCATTGAATTTGTCGATGGTCCTGTTTTTAATTTTATCGTATTCTGTCTTAACATGGACTTGCCCACTTGGTCTAAGTTTAACAGTATAATTCGCCAGATATAATAAAAATCAAAAACATCAATAGCTTTTCAGTTAATTGGCAGGCAGAGTAACTCCTTCATTGCTCTTCACTGTAAGTGACCATTTTAAAAACCACAACAGAATATTTCAACTCATCCACTCAAGTATTTCATGGGACTTATTGACCCTTACATACTAACAAAGAGCGTTCATTTACAATATATACAAAGTCCTCGTGCTCACAATCGAATAAAAAAAATCCTTTGTCCTCAGTCAAGTGGAACTATGGAGCACACTTGATCAAGTAGACCTACAAAGATTAACCTACAATCATGAATGGTAACTTGGCGTGCTCAGCCAGCTCTTCAAAGTACACATGAGTACAAATTGTCAAATTGGTTCAAACACAAAATGAATATGAGGACAGACCTTAAGATGAGAGCTGTTTGGGCTGTTCCACCTAAAATCCTTTGCCATCAAAGAGTAAATGTCTAACCTTTGAATACGTTTCGCCATTGTAAATTGGAACTCCTTTCTGTGACGCTATGGAGCATGCACGTAGCCCCTAGATTTCAATTAGAAAAAAGCAAAAAAAAATAATACATACAGACCCTGCAGGTTGTACCTTGCCGCTTTGTACCATGCTATGAACTTTTCCCATTTGAAAGTTCTTTATATGAAAGATTTAAATATTTTAACTGTAAGCTGAGAACATTTTTAATGAGGATACACAATGGATGTGCATGCAAAATGTATGGCAACTTCACCCCTAGTGCAGTGCGATGTATATCAGGTTGACACATACCTACGTACGTCAGAGTCTTTACTAATTTATTCCTGATGGCATGGTTCCACAAGCATGGCTGTGTGGTAGTGTTGAGCAAGGGGTAGCTCAACGGGATGACAATGGAAGGTGAATTGAAAAATCGCAGCTTGAAATGAATGCGATTCGTAAAAAAATAATATATGTGAGTTGCACAATATGGATGTGATGCGAATGTTTTACATTTATCTAACCTCAATCTTTTGTTACTATCCGCATAGCATCCAAGTGGGAATGTGGGATGTTGATATTGCTGTGAGGGTGAATTGAACTTGCAGCAAAGGATATCGTATTAATTCCAGCAATTCTCGAAGTGAATTACTAAAAGTTGGGAAAACGTTAGGTGGGTTTTGTAATGACTTTTCGATTGTATTGCTGGATATCGATTGAAATTTGTTTGCTAATCAGGGATGTATAGCAGAAAGCTGGAACGTATTGGTTGGATATTACAGAGAAATTTGGCCTCGAAAGGGTTTTATGTTGAAAAAGAAAAATAGTTGTACCCGGAGTGTAGTGATGGGCTAAGCTTTCTCGACAAATAGCTGAAGTAAAGGGATCTAGACAAGCTTCACATTTTTCATGTTGGAATTGTCACTAAGTAAGTATGGAACTTCGTGGATTGAGAATCTCTGGTATCGTTAAAGAAACATTAGGAAAACAATAAAAGGATATTAACGAGTCGGACAAAAAATCCGTTCGGAAGAATATTTTCTTCGATTTGTTTGAAATCGGAGAATTTTCAACTGAGTTGTTGCTCATCCGATTAGCACTTCGAAAAGATCTTCGAAAATGTATTGCAAATGATCGCGGAGAGGAGTTTAGTCAACAATTATTGACAGCTACAGGTTGAAATTTATTGAACGTTTTTTTTTTAATTGACACGCGCTAAAGGGATTATGAATACCCTTATAGTGTTTGAGCACTTCGGGCATTAAGGAAATAGAGGAAAGTTAATCGACGAAGGCGCTTGTATGGATACGGGCGAATCGATTATGCAGACCGTTGTTAGACCAAAACACATTTTAACAGAACGAAACACAAACTAAAAAATTTATCCCCATGAAAAACATAATTCAATCGAAGAAAATACCCTTCATCCACTTACTTACTTAAGTGGACCTACAGTACGAAATATATCTGGGCCTCAACTTACATGCCTCTCCAGTTAGGCCGGTCGTTAGCTAACTGCCTGCAGTTGCGCTCTCCAAGTTGGTTAAATCGATTTCTACTTGGGCGCGCCACTGAAGTCGAGTTCTTCCTCCACTGCGTCCGACGTTTGCCAGTAAATCGAAGACTCTGTGAGCTGGAGTACTGGGCTCCATTCAATCTACATGTCGTAGCCATCTTTAAAGCCCAATTTATTGACTAGGGGCATGTCGCTGTAAAGCTCGTTTATTTCTTGGTTAAATATTCGTCTTCATAACCCGTCAACGCAAACGGGACCGAAGATTTTTCGATGAAAATTCCCCTCGAATCGACCAAGGATGTCTCCATCCATTTCATTGCGGTAGAGCAGAACTGGGATAATCAGGGTCTTATATACGATCAGTTTAATAGTTGAATTGAGGGTTTAACTACTGAATTGCCAACTTAGGCCGAAGAACCAGCGGTCGGCAAGAGCAATTCTTCGTTAAATTTCTGACGAGACGTTGCTGTGAGAATTAATAGCGGAGCCGAGGTAGACAAAAGTCCAGTACTACCTCAAAATTATCTCTGTCAATGGTGACGTTCTGTCCAATTCTTCGATTTTGTGTGCCGTTTCACGTTTACAGCATATACTTAGTCTTATCCTCATTTACTGCTAAGCCAATTTTTGCCGCTTCTTTCTCTATACTGACGGACTCAGTGGCGAGATGTTTAGTGCGATGAACTGCCGCGCAGAAGGTCTGGGTTCGAATCCCAGCCGTAGCAACACCTTAATGATTTTTTCACTGGCCCACCTTTCGTGATGAACTGACAAATCATCCGAGCAGTATAAGTTTTCATGAAAAGCTTTTCTCGAATTCGCCGTTCGGAGTCGGCATAAAACAGGAGGTCTTGCCATGGTGCAGGAAGTACACACGCACACATGATGGTTGTGAGAAAGTTCGGCCCTGTGTACTTAAGAGCCTGTTGCGCCAAAAATTTGTATTTATTTTTCTCTATACTAGCAAACGTGGCTATGGCATCACATTGAGTCCGACCAATGATGTCAATATCGTAAGCCTGTGCTAGTAGTTGCACCAATTTTTGAAAGATTTTGTCTCTGGTGTTGGCTGGAAAGTTTTGCATAATCCCCTCAAGAATCAAGAAATCACATGGCAGCTCATCGCCTTCCCTAAATCCGTTTTCGGGATCGAATGTGATGGTGAGGTCATTTCCGATTCTGGTGGAGCAGCGAGAATTCTCCAGCCATCCTGCACATTTTGTACAGATGAAATAAAAATATCAAAATTGTCTAAATATGTTGTTCAGACTATTTTTCAATATTTCTAACGGTTAAGCCAAAAACTACATTTTTCTTAATGGGGGTAGTGAAAATGGGCGGATTTCAAAATTGTTTACACTTGTTCTCCTGGATGGAACAAAGACCACGTGTACCAAATTTCATTATTCTAGCTCAAAATGTAAGGCCCAAAAACTGGTGACAAACAGACGGACGGACGGACACACATGGCTAAATTGCCGCATTTGGAGTGAAAAGAATCCACATGAGACCGTTTCAAGGGCCATAACATCCACAAAAACTGGGCTGGTGGTGTCTTTGGGCCATACTTCTTCGAAATGATGCTGGAGAGTCAGTTACCGTTAATGGAGAGCGGTATAGAGCCATGATAACCGACTATTTTGTTTCCGAATTGGATGCCATGAATGTGGATGAGATGTGGTTCCAACAAGACGGCGCTACATGCCACACAGCGCACGTCACCGTCGATTTATTGGAGGAAATATTCGATGGGCGCATAATTTCGCGGAATGGACCTGTCAATTGGCTACCAAGATCGTGTGATTTGACGCCATTGGATTACTTTCTTTTGGGATATGTGAAGTCGTTCGTCTACGCAAACAAAACAAAAACGGAATTGGAAGCCAACATTCGTGGCGTTATTGCCGACATACGGCCCCAAATGCTCGAAAAAGTTGTTGCAAATTGGACCTCTAGACTTGGCTTTATTTGAAGAAGCCGCGGCGGCCTCATGCCCGAAACATTCATGGCATACAATTATCCTTCCAATAAAGCCAAATTGATGGACATTAAAACGATTTTCTTGTATTTTATTTCAATTCGAAGTTCTGTACCTCTAAAAAAAAAAAAAAAAAAAACACACTTCAACTGTAACTGATATTTCGGCAGAAGTCACCTTGCAGGGCCTTGTCGATTTCATTGCGTAGCGACTTTTGGAGTCTAAAAAAGAGGTTTTTCAAACCACCGTTTCACATTAAAGCGTATCGATTGTATATTAGTGGGGTTGCAATGGAAGTGCAAACCATTCCACTATAAGCAAACATTTAGAGAAGAAGGTACCTGTGTATTGTTCCACTCCAAGCCAATACGAATGGAACGAGGTTTTGCAGGCCGATCAAACTCATTTTTGAAAAAGAAAGTTCTGCACTGATACAAAGAGAAACTGAAGCGTTTAAAAGTCAAATTGATGCAATAAATACGACCCAAGTTACTGTTCAAAGTCTAGATTTTACTATTTCCCATGCTTTTAATATCGACAATGATAGATGGAAAAACTTTTAGTGTTATTGCAGAATCTTCAACACAACAATGTGGATTTCGTGAGGCAACACCGACAATAATGATTGATTTAGTTAAAATAACACAGCTGAGACCCAAAGAAAGCCTTTACGAATTCGGTTTGTCTATAGGGGGTTTGCAATTGATACCGCCAAGCTGTAGGTAGAATTGTATCCATGGTACTACATGCCTTCTAGCGTACACAGAATACTTATGCATGGTGCTGACATTATAAAATCAGCTCTGTTTCCAATTGGGATGCTCTCAGAAGAAGCTCTATAATCGAGGAATAAAGGTTTTAAAAACTTTAGAGAATTCCACACAAGAAAAATATCGCGGGAGAAAACTATGCGAGATCTGTTAAATTAACTTTTTATTTCTTCTATTTTAAGAAGTGCTTCTCTACAAAAAAAAAAGTACTAGACAACCCCTTTGCGAAGACGTTCTTAATTTATAGTCGGATCTATCAATACAAAAAAAAAACATATGAGAAGGCTACTATGCACTGGCCCACTCTCTTTTGGCCCACCTTGTAGTAGACCGGCAGATACTGAGTTGCTGAGAACGGCGTCTGATCGACAAATTCGGGTCCTCTATCATACTCACGTCTACAGCGGTGATGGATTCTTCTGTACGCACGGTACTGGCTCGATTTGGAAGAATATTATCAAAAAGAGTCAACGTGGTCAGGAATCGATGTATGGTATTGCTCAGATGGACGCACCGTAAACTTGATGAAGTACTCATTAAGTTTGCTGAACAGAGCGCGCATTTGAAAAACAAATTTCCACAATCTGTAAACGTTATTCCGGTGTAAGTCTTTCTATGGTGATTTGCCACAAGTGTATTAAAAGCATATGAGAAGGCTACAATCCAATCTGTGGTTCGTTTTGTACCCTATCCCATCCCATCCTTTAGACAAATATCCCCAAAATGTCGGATTTATGGCGATGAAATACAGAAAACTTCGTTGTCAGAACATATTGTTCAGACAGTTTATCAAAATCTTGTATGGTTCGATCAAAAACAACGTTTCTCTACTGCATATGATCTGGCGTAGGGTATACAAATGGTTTTTGTACGAAAACGCCTCCAAAAACTGGGCGTGGGTAGAAATGATATTTTGAAGAAATGTTCATATTACCAAAACCATTTATTTTGCATCAATTTTTTTCGAAATGTTTAAAATTTTACCGAAAAACGTTTTTTTACTGAAAACTCACCCAAAAAGTGGGCGTGGTAAAAACCTTTGTATAGACGAAATGTAGACATTAGGATTGTCTAGATATGTTGTTGAGACACTTTTTGAAACATTTTAACGTATTAACCTAAAATTGGGTTTTTCTAAAGAGGGGGCGTAGCAGTGGGTAGATTTCAAAAAAAAAATTCACTTGTTCAAACAGCACCGTACAAGGATCACATGTAAAAAATTTCGTTATCCTAGCTCAAAATTTAAGGCCCAAAAACTGGTTACCTACAGACGGACGGACATCTCGACTCATCTAGCGATTCTGATTCAATCCATATACTTTGAGATATACCTAGCTAAATTATTTCACTATGTTACAATCTATGTATCAAAACTGTGATGCATACTCTATGTAGTTCTATACTCTTTGACCTTAGGCAGAACTTTAAATGTTTGTCCCAACACCCCACCGATTTAGATTGGATATCTGTTATGACCGTATAATACATAAATATGTTATCATGTGCAAACTCCTTTGAACTTAATTTATTTAATTAACTTTTGATTCGAATTGGAATACCCCATCCCGGAACTAATTTCTTCAAGGTTAATGATGCCTTGCGGTTCCATTCAATTATGTACTCCACAAAACTAAAACAATATCCTTGAATCGATTTGATTATTATCTACAACGTCTTATGCGTTGAACATTCAATTTCACAGTTAGGTAGACAATATTCGACACTCGGAAATTCTCGTCGAACAAAAAAATTAAGAATCCACCATCATTTCCTGTCGTCCTTTACCACATTGCCTTACACTTGAGTGAAGTTTATTTCACCATACCAAGCAATGCTCTGCGGAATCACGGCCGTTGATTATACCACCGACTTCTTGAATTATTGAATATAAATCCTTTTGGCTACTGATCCATATTCATCCAGTTGAATGGATCATTGTATCTTTCGTGACCTTTTTGGACGTTTGTCGTGAACCTATTTCAAAATTTGACAGGTCTAAAACCAAATCACTGACAAAACGAGGAATTTTATTGTATGCTTTAATATTTAATTATTGTTCACTAGAGGGAGATAGAAAGGAAATGAAAACAAACAATGTCGAGCATAATAGAATATTCCCAAGGAGGAGCTTGAGGCAATGAAATGATGGCTTTTACAGATTAACGTTGACGTTCTTTCTTTTCTTCTGTAGGACTACTTTTTTTTTTTAATTTTATGTGCGGCAGGAAAATTTGAATAAGAAATACTAACGCACAATAGTCCTGCCAGAGAAAAAAGAAAGCCATTACTAAAAGACTACGATGAAATGAAGCGGCCAAGGATTTTTGGTGATGTCTTCTGCTTTTGTCATTTCAATATTTTCAGATCCAAACTTGTGGTGGAAATTCATTTTGTGGTTCATTAATGAGTGTTAGATGTTTTGTGTGCTTTTGATATGAATATCGAATTGGAAAAATTTGCCTATGGCAGTCGAACAAATAAATTTGATGACGTTTTGTTTTTTTGTGAAGAATGTGAGAAGTTTTTTTTTGTTTGAAATTAAAACATTTGATTGAATTAATGGTCATTGAATGATTGAAAATCAAGAACGACATTCCGTCGATATGCACTTATAGTTAAATACGCATTACGTTGCATAACGTATATATCAGTTGCGTTTCTGTTTTTGCTGTGGTGCATTTGGAAGGCCGATTCTATTCTATTCATGCTTTTGCTTTTTAAAAGCCCTAAGCAGTATTGTCGAGTTCATAATTGTTAAAATACCGCAGCCGCACAGAGTATCACCTGGCAAAAAAAATGTATACCGACTTTGAACGGCGGATGATTTGTCAGATCATCACGATAGGAGGGTTGCTACGGCTAGGTATTGAATCCAGACCTTCTGCGTGGCAGTTTAGCGCAGTAACCATTGCGCCACTGAGCCCGTTATTTGCTATCAAATTTAAACTGAAGGAATTCGAAAAAAATTATTTTGCAAAACATTTTAAAATCACCCCCAAAAAGTGAGTGTGGCATAAAATGATCTATAGACGAAATAGCAAAACTTCTTTTCGAATACTTTGCTATTTTGCTATAAATTTTATCGAAAAATGTTTTTTTTTTACTGAAAACACCCTCAAAAAGTGGGCATGGTAAAAAACTTTGTAAAGACGAAATAAAGTTATTGAGGTTGTCAGATTGACAAATTGTTACAGTTTGTCCAAAATCTATGTTTTTCTAACAAGGGGGCGTGACAATGGCGGATTTCATAAGTTTTTACACTTGTTCCGCTGGGAGCACCAAAGAATACGTGTACCGAATTTCATCACTATAGCTCAGAAATACTGTGAACAAGTTTAACGAAAAAGACTGCAATCGTAAGATACCAACAAAGACCTTCGCGCAACACGTATCCGTTAACCGCTCGATGAACACCATACCACCAGCGTCGAACATCGTAGAACAATGATAAGAATGCCAACACGCCATTAGATCAGCGGCAACTGATGTGCTAGGTTTTTCACGACCACCAGACAGAAACCTCTGGTTCGATGAGGAATGACGACAGATGCTCGTAGGCAAGAACGAGGCCTACAAGGCTAACCTGCAGGTAAAGACGAGAGCTGCCCTTGAGCTCTAAAGGCAGCGAAGAAGGAAATAACTTTTCAGAAAGAAGAAAAAATAGGAAGAAAAGCGCGCGAGGGGTGCCACTCAAGGAATGAAGTCTACAAGTGTTACCCAAATTAAGAACGTCAAGGCCAAGGATACAAGGCTCGAACAGAATCCTGTCGAGATGAACAAGGAAATATCGTAGTTGAGACACAACCATTTCTGCAGACTGTTAAACGGCGACGACGAACAGAATTCCGCTGTCAGGCAGAACGAACCATTCAATATTGGCAACGACAGCGAAAACTGCCAACCACCCGACCTAAGTGAAGTGAGGATAGCTATATCTAAGCTCAAGCTGAATAACGCTTCCGGAAATGACGGCCTTCCCGCTTAGCTTAATAATGCCGGCCGAGATGACTTGGTAAGTAACATCCACCAACTCATAAACCAACTCTTCTCGGAAGAAAGTATGCCTGCAGAATGGAACCTCAGCATCGTTTGTCCGATCCACAAAATTGTAGACTTTTTAAACTGCAGATGCATAAATCTCCTCAACATCGGCTACAAGATCCTATCTGTCGTAATATGTGAACGCCTGAAACCGTTTACCAACAAACTGATCTGACTGCGGTTTTAGACCAGGAAAGTCCACTACCGATCAAATTTTCAAACTTCGGCATATCCTGGAAAAATACCCAAGAAGTCCAAATCGATACCCACCACCTATTCATCAATTTCAAAGCCGCATACGACAGCATTTATAGAGACGAACTTTACAGAGTCATGTCTAGTTTGGGTATACCGCCCAAACTCGTCCGTTTGTGTAGGAGGATGACGATGGAGAATTCTCGCTGCTCCATCAGGGTCGGAAACGACCTCACCGACACATTCGATACCAAAAAAGAATTTAGGCAATGCGATGCGCTGTCATGTGACTTCTTCAATTTTATTCTTGAGAGGACTGTGCAAAAATCCCGAGCCAACACCAGAGGCACAATTTTCCAAAAATCGGTACAACTACAAACATACGACGACGATATTGACATCATTGGTAGGACTCAACGTGATGTCATAGCCACATTTGCTGGTATAGAGAAGGAAGCGGTAAAAATGGGTTTAGCAGTAAATGAGGGCCAGACAAAGTACATGCTGTCAACACGAAATTTAACACAACGTCGACGAATTGGTCAGAACGTCACAGTTCAGTAGCAAAGCCTTCACTCGAACTACTAAGAAGATCCTATTTAAGACCCTAATCATCCCAGTCCTCCTCTACGGCGCTGAAGCATGGACGGTATCAAAAGCGGATGAAGAAATCCTTGGTCGATTTGAGAGGAAAATTCTTCGAAAAATCTTTGATCCCGTTTGCATTGACGGGCTATGGAGACGCAGATTCAACCATGTCGCTGTAAAGCGACATGTCGTGGGTAAAAAAACATGTAGAACGAGTGGACATACTCCGTCCCGGAGTAGAGGAAGACCTCGCCTTAAGTGGCGCGCACAAGTAGAAATCGACCTCAACCAACTTGGAGGCAGTTAGCTAAGGACCGGGCTAATTCGAGAGGCATTTTGGTTGAGGCCCAGGTTCATTCCGGACTGAAGCGCCACTTAAGTAAGTCAGTAAGTAAGAAGGACAAATGTTAGAGTACCGACAATTAGCTGCCCAGCTCAAACTGAATATTCATGTCATGTTTCATAGTGCAATACCCCACTGTGCGATGATCCCCATAGTGTGTATGCAGATTGAAGATTTCCGCCAACCGGGGAAAAAACATGTTTAGGATCGAAGAATTTTTTGAAGACAACGTTGATTCAAGTCTAATTATTAGATTTCCCTAGTATCTATTTTTTTTTTACTCCAACTTGTTGCTTCAAATCAGCAGTATTGAATATTCCTTAAGCTATACGGACGAAATTAATTACTTATCACCACGATTTCCTTTATCAGTTATTTGATTCCCTGCAGCATCACTTATCTGTAATAAAGTAAAACAACTTCAGACACAAGTACAAAGTGCGCTAATGGCTTCAACGTTATTTATGAACATTCTTTCAGATAAATTTCGTGCAACTTTTTAATCACACTTCTCTCCCTTATCATTATTTTCAATGGAAAAGTATTCCCGCCTGAATAGCTGAGTGCAATAAATAGTAGAATACACAGGCAATTCAATAAATCACACTTTTGCTTGTGTATTTTTTTTTTGCTGACACCAACGCTGTGAATCTTTTATCCATTGAATGTGGTAGTGGTGGCGCCTCGATTCATCCAGTGAATGTCATAGGTCATGTGTCATTTTGGGGTGGTTTATTGTTATCATTTGAAAATAGATATCCTCTTTGCTGTGTAAATATTTATGCAAAATATTATATGCAGGGGATGAAGCCAAATTTAATTTATGGATCCGTACATCAAAAAGATACATTTTCGGGTTTTGCACAAGTGCTTAAAAGATTCACATATTATGACAAGAAGACCAAACCAATGAAAATATAATAATCTTATGGAAATATAATGCTCTCAACTGGGATAACTTTTGTTTATAAGGTTGACCTTTGGAATTGAGACCTTTCCGTTGGGGGAATATGAAACATTCAAAGTTTCATCTGGTGGTTTATTAAAAAAGAACACCCTGTTTCACATTTATGAAAAAATATTTCATTTTAATATTTCAATACATTTTGCTGGTTTCAATAATATTTCACGAATAGCTCGATCAGTATTGTTTCAAAGTGTCTAAATCGTCTGTGGATTGTTTGCACAGCATCAATCTTAAATAAATAAAAAAATGCAAAAAGTGGACAAACCAAGTCTTCCGATGTTGTTTGGCTCTCATTTTTTCTCTAAATGGCTCGGCGTTGTCTGCCGTTGCTTCGTGCTTTTGGAACCACATGTCCGCCAGTCCAAATTCCTCGAATTGCGGCAAAAAAAACTCGGTTAACATGGTCCTATAGCGCGCACCGTTCACTGTTGTCGTTTGACCAGCGGCGTTCTCGAAGGAAAAAAAGGCCCGATGACTCCTCCAGCGTGAAAAGCGCACCATGCAGTTACTTTGAGCGGGTGTAATGGCTCCTCGTGCATTACTCGTGGATTTTTGGTGCCCCAGAAACGATAGTTTTGCTTGTTCACGTACCCGCTGAGGTGGAAATGAGCCTCATCGCTCATTATGATTTTGGTCGAAAAATCGTCCACTTCGATTATTCCGCATTCTTGGCGAGTGTATCGCTCCAACGCTTGTTCACTTGTATCCTACATCTATCTAGTCCACAAATGTCAAAACAGACATTTGGCATTGATGGCCATTTGAAAAAATAAGAGAATCTTTTAATAGAGTGATCTCTTTTGGCCGACCTTGTACATCGGCGTCAAATCCCACCTCGTTGGCGGCCTAGTAATATCACCAAAAAGACTGATTATACGATTATCGAAGTTAGTGTACGATGAACGACTTGTTTGCGACGTAGCCAAAATTTGCTGGAATCATAGCTCACCCAAGTCCAAATCTTTAATTTCTGGCCCCAAGAAAATCGCATATCATATATCAGTAACGCTATACGTTGCATATAACGTTTCTCCCATAGTCAAGTTCTTTGAAGAAAAATGGACCCAAAATGCCGCCCCTACGAAAACCACCGCAAACAGTCACATGTTGAATATGTTGGCTTCTTTATAATTATGTGTGTGTTTTCAAAATTGAAAAAAAAAAGACTTTCTCAAAAGTTCGGGCTTTGAAATAAACATTTCGAGTTTTAAACCTTCTATCCCTTGACCAGGGGATCCTACCCTAAGTAGTCCAACTGCCACCAAATGTATTGTGGCATTTCGAATTTTTTCGGAATATATTTTGAAAGATTTCCAAAGTAATTTCTTGAAGAAAACGCGTTTCGAATATTTCAACGCCGAAACGTAGACTATAACTTTGCGTAAAAATTTTTTCAGACCAATTCAGATTTAAAATTTCATCCATACCCCAAACAACACGTGTCTTAAAATATTTCTTTATAAAAAGAAATGCTAGACGTATCGAAGCTAATGCTTCTCTTAATGTATGCACCTTAAGGTCATGCAAGGATGGTTCAAAATGCGATGAAAGTAGATCCATCTCATCAAACCTATATTGGTACAGAAAACTTAAAGCACTTCAAGCGACACAAAAAGATTCAACCCAACTAAACAAATTTCAATTTCCGGGATGAATTACTTTTTTAGAGCTTCTATAGTGATTGTCCGCAGAAATTGAGCATTTTCACAGTCGATAGTTTCGATAGTGCCCTGTTTAAGATTTTTTCTTATGCAAATCCACAGTCTTTATACGAAATGTGTTGGTGTAACCTCTGAAAAAGTTTTATTAAGCTTCCATAGGTGTTTGTAAATTTGTCATTAATATGTTAATAATTTTTGGGTGTACTTCTACTCGTAATATTCTAGAAGTATAACCTGTTTAGAGCTTCCGTATAAATCTTATAGAAACTACGATTGCTTTTGTTTGTTTTATATTTGGCGAACTACTTTGGGTTCAATTATACAAATTTTAGCAATACGAAAATGTTTATACCATATCCCGTTGGGGTAAAAGTTCTCATGTCAATACGAAGGACCTGAAACCGATCAGTTTATCATCATTCCTTCTGAAAACCTTGGAAAGATTGATTGATATTCATCTCAGTAGTAGCATTGATGTAAATAAGCTTTCCACATCCCAACTACAAATGCAGACCTGTATAAACAGCACTAAACACATTAGCACGCATTATCGAAAAGTCGTTGTGCTACTAGGAGCATATTATGGTTGCATTCCTAGACTTTGGAGGTGCAATAACGTGAATTCTGGAGCGACATAAGTGCGCTAAGATGTCTGAAAAGCGATCACTCACTTGGAATGTGGATTAATTTGCTATTTAATAGCCGGCTTACCATCATAACACTGGGGGTGCCACGTGATTGGGCACGCGGATGACGTTGCCATTTCTGTCTCAGGGAAAATAAAAAATTAATTCGAAAGTAAAAGTAAAACAGCCACAATACTAAATCAATCTCACGACGACTATATATCAATATCAATATCAACTAGGCTCTGTGAGGTACACTTCTAACTGGACAGGTGAAATAAGGGTGGGAACTTTAAACTTATGACGGCAAATCCCTTGTTGAACAATTCCAATCTCCCGAGCAGGGTAAAACGCACGCATGCAAAAATAAAACTATTATGATCAATGACAACAACAATCGATAGGTTGTTAAGAAGGATATAAGAATGTCTAAGTGAACCCGGGTTCAGGGTTCAAAATCGACCTTCGTTCAGTTCACAAATACACTTTTTTTAAAGTCGATACAATTTGCGCTGAATTTTTCTTTTTTTTAAATACGAACAAAACAAACAAACGGAAATGCTTCCAGTAATAATCACAAAAGAGCGATGGTAGCGGCCAGCAGTCAGTTCAACTTGATTCTAAAAAAAATCGAACGTTGTCGTTGTTGAAAGGGTAAACAAGTCAGAAGTATCTTTCTTTTGAGAGTATTTAATGTAATTTCCAAAGTTTTTCAAGAAAAAAGGCGTTCCTTTCAAAAACTTAATAGGTTTCGCATCGGCAATTGTTCAGTTATGATTGAAAAGGGCAACGGCATGCAGGCAAAGCTCAAAGAAATCGTTCCGAATTTAATTGTAAACTGCTGCGTATACCTCAACTTGACTTTGACATCAAAGCCGCAGCCAGAATTTTCAGATCGATACTTATGCTAACTTTTACTAAAGAGTATAGAATTACATAAAGTACGCATCACAGTTAAAAAATTTGTAACCGTTTCAGACGCGGGCGGTAAGTGCGAACTTGAAACTTCGTCGATCCTATGCGTCGGCTATGCTGCTGTTTGATTCTGGGGTAGCAATGTGAACACTGGGGTATCAATATCAGTAAGCAACATAGAAAATTTTCGTTATATGGGGTTTTTTTTAGGCTGGTGGAAATCTTAATAGACACGTTAAGCACGTGCCCAAAGTAGTGTGAGACTTTAACCCACTAAAACCACCACCCTTTTTGTATTTGTACTGCAACTAATTTTATCACGAGTAATGAATGTTTGGCGGGTGACTTTCCTTTGAGAGTTTCTCCTTTTTTGCAGTTTATAGCGCGGTTTGCTATTATCGGGCCAAATCTAAGGGCTTAGTTCTTTGGAGACGCCACAATAAATGTATTTCGTCAAGAATTTTGAGGACCGTTGTGATAAAATGTCCCAATATACGATTTTTTATGGTTCCGTGCAAAATACCCAGATATCTGCGTAGATCCTCATTCCTTATTTACCACGGCGCATTGAGGAATGATATTAATATTTTGTTTTCAAAAGTTTGTAATATGTTTAGATTCGTTTCACTGGTACAACCCCATAGTTGTATTTGTATTCCATATATCCATACCGGCTTTAGCACTTGCTTCTATATTAGCAGCTTGTTATCAAGGTTAACCTTCGAATATTTTCCGAGTGAAGTTCTTCGCAATTCTTTTTTACATGCAACTTCCATTTTTATTTAGCATCGAATGGAATTCCGAGATATTTCGCTTCATTTGCGATAGAGACTCGAACCGTATTGTGAAATACTGGTAAATTGCTTGTCCGTTTATACGAAAAATCTACATGAACTGATTTGCTCTCGTTAAGTACAATCCGCCAGGATTTTGTCCATTCAATAACCTCGGTAAGAGCGTTTTGTAATTTCAATTTCTTTTCCTCTGTAGCTGTATCGTCAGCAAACGTGGCAACTATTGTATCGGGCTCAATGGCGCGATGGTTAGTGCGATGAACTGTCACGCAATAGGAACTCGAACCGTATTGAGAAATACTGGTAAATTGCTTGTCCGTTTATACGAAAAATCTACATGAACTGATTTGCTCTCGTTAAGTGCAATCCGCCAGGATTTTGTCCATTCAATAACCTCGGTAAGAGCGTTTTGTAATTTCAATTTTTTTTTCCTCTGTAGCTGTATCGTCAGCAAACGTGACAACTATTGTTTCGGGCTCAATGGCGCGATGCCGTGCGATGAACTGTCACGCAGAAGGTCTGGGTTCGATTCCCAGCCGTAGCAACAACTAAATGATTTTTCACTGGCCCTCCTTTCGTGATGATCTGACTGATCATCTGAGTAGTATCAATTGTCAAAATCGCCGTTCGGAGTCGGCATAAAACAGGAGGTCCCACCATCATGCAAAAAGTACACACGCACACATGAATTGGTGTGAGAAAGCTCGGCCCTGGGTACTAAGGAGCCTGTGCGCCAAAAAAATTTATTTGTATTTATTGTATCGTTTGTTTGTGGGATATAACGTTTAAATAGGAGGTACAAGAGTAGTCCAAGGACGCTTCCTTGGGGTACTCCTGCCAACAATTCTTTGAACTCTGAATTATCGTTTCCAAGTTTCACATGGAAGAGTCTATGCTCAAGATACGAGACAAGGATTTTATATAATTTTTCAGGCAGAAGTTGTCCTAATTTGTATTGAAGGCCAGACCTTGTCAAAAGCTTGCAACACGTCAAGAAATACGGCTGAGCAAATTTTCTTTGCTTCGAAAGCTTTCACAATTACATCAGTAATTCGATGAACTTAATCCACGAAAGTTTTCTTCTAAGCCCAAATTGATGGTCAGGTAAAAGGCGTTTCTGATCAACGATGGGGTGTAAGCGACCGAGTAATATGCTTTCAAAAACGTTTGAAATTATTGGAAGAAGTGAAATAGGTCTGTAAGATTTTATTTCATCATCGAATGGTTTGATTCCGCGACTTTCCACTGTCTCGGTATATATTCTAATCTAATTGCTGCATTTACAATGTTGGGGAGTTTAGTTAATGCTTTTACGGCCAACATTTTAAGAAGTTCTCCTGTAATTAGGTCATAACCCGGAGCTTTTTTATGCTTTAATTTCTGTATTTCTAACTAGATATCTGTCGGTTGTAGTCTCGAATAAATTAATGTTCTCTGGGCCATCAAATGGTTTAAATATTTCCTCAAGAAGTGCGGCAAAAACGTCTGCTTTTTTCTTATCGCTTTTTGCCTAAACGTCTTGAATTACTCTCATTGGCGGTAAAGCGTTTTTTGGCCGTTTTATGACTTTAATTGCTTTCCAAAGTGAATAATTCGATTCTTTCCAGTGGTTAGGCTTTGCAGGTAAGTTTATACTGCATGGTTTTAAAAGTTTTTAATCGAATTTGATAGCATCTTACTCAACCGATTGAGATGTGTTTTATCTTGCGGGGCACGAGTTTGGTGCCATCTTTATCGAGCTTTTCTTTTTGTCTAACCAAATCTTTTATTTCCCATGGGTACTAGATATTACTAAAGATCAAATTTTTGCTTTGTTGAGGAGTATTATTTTATGCTGCTTTTTAGACGGTATCGATAAAGGAGTCAACCACGACTTCGAGTTCCAATGTGGATCGATGGAGTTGAATATTATTTTCAATATCGTTTTTAAAGCCTTCCCGGTTGGTTTTCCCGTTTGTTAGTCTGGGTGGGTTTTCATTTTTAAGGATTGACCCGCTCCTTGTTAGAATGACCGAAGAATGATCAGAGAAAAGTTCAAAGCTTTCTTCAATTTTAATTCGATTGGACGTCACACCCCTTACTGTGAAAAAATCGATCAAATCCGGTATTTTCGTAACATCAGTTGACCATTAAGTTGGTTTTCCCGTAGAATAAAATTCGGTATCGTACTTTCTACCTACATCGTAAAGCATCCTACCTTTCTGTGATATGCATCTAGATCCCCAGAATTTTTTGCATTAAAGTCCCCTCCGATGACAAAACGCTGTCCAAGGGAATTGCAAGTTTTCAAAGTTAATTTTCAGAAAGGATTGTCTACTCCCGACTTGTATAGAGCTTACTTATATTGTTTCGATTTGTAATTTAAGATCAATCGAATGTTCGATTTATATTTGTGAGGATCCAACACTAGCCTTATTCGATGTATGTACAGCATGATAGCCAAGTAACCTTTAATCTTGTAAGTTCGAATTACTCTTTGTTTGAGTTTCGGATAATAAATAGATGTCGACATATTTTTCTTGCTTATACAATTCAATTTTTTTCCAAAGGCCATTGGCATTCCACGTAAGAATTTTAAGAAATCTATTCATGTTGACGGTGGGGTACGTTTGAGCTAAACTACCCTGTCAAAAATAAGTTTATTCCTTTTGAGATGTAGTTATATACTCTTTGCTTATACATAGGTATATATGCTTATGATGTTAAAAGCAACATTGGCCGAACAAGAAACAGAGTTTATTAATTTAAACGAAAATCATTTTCCTTAACAAAATGTACATACATATACCCAAAAAGAAAGTCTTCACTTCCGTCCTATCTGCTGTTTACTTGGTACATGTTTTGTAATTTTAATCAATTTTCTGAATTTTGAATTCATCAACTTTATCACAAATCATCGTTTGAAAGCAAATTTCCACAAAAGGCAATATATTCACCGCAACAAAGTGACCCTCGTTCTTAATTCTGATAGTGAGTCTATGAATTTACAAGCACGTCCTGAAAAACAGAATTTTTTTGTAAATCCAATTTCCCACAAGCTGCTGAGAATGAGACTTCAAAACGTATACACTTGCATTCGTGTACTCTCATTCATTCGAAATTTCTCGAATTTCACAGATCATCGTTGACATTTCTTCTGCATTACGGAACAACTCGCAACGATGCCGCCATGCCATCTAAGGCCATCGTGGCATAACACATATATAGGTATACATACTCCACATCTTCCGGAAGTATGAGGATTCATGTTGCATCCTCATTCCTCGAAAACTACCTCCGTTGGGGATTTTTGAAGATTTTCTTCCTTCTTCCTGGAAAGCGATGCTCCAAAGTTCTTTTGAAACGTAAAAATAATTCATGCCACACGAGTTACTAGTCTTTACTTGCCGCTTCACTGAAAGTCGAAACAAGGATGCCTAATCGTATTTGCCGCATGTATGCGGATATGTGTTTGCCCGTTACAAACAATTAAGGTGCTCTGCAGGGTGACGGCACCACAACATTACCCTCCAGCAAGAGTGTGGAACAAGCTAAATTCAACCTGCGAGAGGTTTATCCCTCATTTGATATTCACAATATAATCGGCTTTTGTCTGTGTGGCATACAATCCACGATGACACAATCCTGGAGATGGAAATTACCTGCACGAATCGAATCGAATTTGAAAGGCACACTCGTCGGTGTTGTATCCTTTGCGTGCAGTAGTGGTAATCCTATGGCATCTTTTTGCATCATTATCATCTTTATTACCATCCCTGGAATACGTTGCAGAGGCTTTGCGGGATTTCTACTCCATTTGGGAAACGTGTCGCTGTAGAACACCTGAACATCTTGCTTCCGCATCGGGGTGGACTACGCCAACGTAGGTATATTTCTTTAAGGGATGCTGCACAAGGATAGGTACACAAAATGGCATAAATATATCCTCGTCCTCGTATATGGTTCCATGAAGCAGTATCATTTGGTGATTCGTATTCCATGCGAATGGATTGGATATACATATAATATAAAAAAAGGAATCCTGTGGGATTTTGCATGGTATGCGTGGAACTTCTTCATCTTCACTTCTTTGGCGCCGTTTCGTCCTTCCACTTCGCTTGAGATGACTTTATATTCAATTTAACAACAAATTTAAAAATGAAGTCGTAAAAAATTTAGCTCGATGAAAAAGTACTTGCAGGATATTCGATTCAATTTGTTTACCAACGCGATCAGTGAGACTTCTATTTTGTTCAATTCAGAAACGGATTATTGTCAGCTCGGTGTGAGACCTCCGAATCATGTACAATTTTGAAATTAGGTCAATCCTTTAATCGCCAACAATCCCAACCCAGATGAGTTAAATGAATTCTAAGGTATACTCGTGCCAAGCGAGTCTTCTATACACAATGTGGACAACAGAACGACCATCTATATAGGTATTACTTCCTGGTATGCTGTTATTCAGCATCTGAACACAATCCCAAACTACTTTTTTAATTACTTACTCTAAGGTACAGCCACTGTGTTGTGAAAAATGAGAGAACACGAAGAAAAGAATTACAAAAAGGATTTCAAATGCACTTCCGGCAACCGGGAACAAAGCCAATGACTTTGCAGCTGGGTGATATAAGAGCCTGGCAAGATATCTCTCAGATTCGAGTATGAGTATGGGTATGTTTTGTTCTTGCCATAGGGGGCGCTTTTGTGCGTCCCAACTAGAGTTTACTTGAACAATTTAAAGAATCCCAGATAAGGATGTCTATTTAATCTCTGTTACATATTTGCTGTGTCTGTCTGTACGATCCTTTTTCATTGGCGCGTTATAACTTTACACGTGTTCTCATTGTGTTCTTCGCCTTCACACCGAGAACGAACAAATGTGAGGACACATATGTATACAAACACCATCAACACTACAAAGACCGGATGCGTTGTTCTTGCCTTGCTCGAATCCTTTCCAGTTGAACAAATTTTTGTTTTCGTAGATTTGTTCTTGTCGTTGTCGTTCGTTTTTCGTTTGTATTTTCAGATTTCGTTCTGGTGAAAGGAGACAAAACAAAAATGTCCTGGCGCATTCTGTTGATGTAGTTCTGTTGCTGGGCCTGATGCAAGCGATTCTGTGAATTTCTAATTGGTGATGCGCTGTGCTTGTGTGGGTGAATGCCTATATGTCATGTCAAGTGTGAGATGTATAGGAACGGGTGTATGAAAGCGTTGACAATGGCTAGTGAATTGTTATTGTTCACAGACCCATTAAAATTAATGCGACTGACAATTGCACAGGATTAACATCCAACATTAACATGGATGCTCATTGTGATTTGTGTGCATTATCGTGATTGTCGTGTGCTCGAAATGTTTTATATCAGTCGCTGAAAAATGCGCGTGTTTTCAGTTGATGTCAGTTTTAGCTTCGCGGAATAATCGGGATTTTTTGAGATCTTTTCAGAAATTTGTTACTTAGATTGTTTAGAGTTTTGAGAGGGAAGTTGATTTGAAAAAGTGTGGCAAGGATGTTTTGTAGTACCAAAGCAGTGCTAGTAACTAGGTTGGCATGTCTATATTCCTTACTTAGGTTTTAGGATCAACATGGACATAGTGTACCATGGAAATGATTATAGCAACGGGCTTCATCGAATACCTCTTAACCCAGAAAAGTCCTCTTTTTAGATAAATGTGCACTTATATTGTAAAAAAAGGTCCGGATCTTTTTTTTCCGTTGGCTGGTAGAAATCTTCATAGACACGATGAGCACATGCCCAAAGTAGTCTGAGACTTTAACCCACTAAAACCACCAACCTTTTTGTATTTGTATTGCAACTAAGTATTTTTTTATCACGAGTAGTGAATGTTCGGCAGGTAACTTTCCTTTGAGAGGATCATATGAAAAATACCTCGTAAGCGATAGAAACGATAATTTTTTTACGTTGATAACTTAAATGGGCCTACATGTACTGCAGCGATTTGTTCGTCAAATCCAGAGGGTAAATCGGATCTCCATAAAATTACAAGACTTTCACCAATCTTTTAGCTACTCGGATGTTCATGTGAAACCTTTCTTACCTCTAGCTGATGAGAGGGATCAATGATGATGACAATGATCTAAGAGAACTTGAAGCCACTGTCAATGAAAGTTATGACGATGGTCTTTCTGTTTCAAGTGAAAGAGGTCTACAGAATGATGAGTTTGGAAAACAAAGTGGATAAAAGCGCTGTAGGACATCTGATCCAAAGAAATGGAGACGACAATATAACAAAAAAAAAAGGCAAGGCATACATGAGTTATAGCAAAAATTATAAAGCAATACAGACGATGCATTGAGAACAAAAAAAACGGAAACTTTTGATGACCAGTTTCATGGTACGGGCTGTGCCAGTACGACCCGCCATAGAACAATTTTTCTTGTATGCAGTGCGTCATCTGTATGACTTTATAATCTTTGGTTATACAAGGTGGGCCAAAATAAGTCATCCGATGTTGTCTCCGCCTTCAGAATTTCCGTTGCCGTTGCTCCGTCCTGTTGGAACCACATATCCTCCAGTCCTAATTCGTCCAATTGCAGCAGAGAATACTTTGGTTAACATGGCCATATAGCGCGCACCGTCCACTGTTGTCGTTTGACCAGCGGCGTTCTCGACAACAAAAATTCCCCGATGGCTCTTCCAGCGTGTACAGCGAACCATGCAGTAACTTTGAGCGGGTGTAATGGCTCCTCGTGCATTACTCGTGGATTTTCGGTGCCTCAGAAGCGATAGTATTGCTTGTTCTTCACGTAGCCGCTGAGGTGGAAATGAGCCTCATCGCTCATTATGATTTTGGTCGAAAAATCGTCCACTTCGTCCTCGAGAAATGGACTTTGTACGGAAACATGCGCAAGTCTTTGACCAAAATTCGCCTAAGAGACAACCAGGTGATGGCTAATTTCCGATCGATGTTTCAGCTCGACTACCTCGGCAACAGCGGCGATATTCTCAGCACAACGGGTGCTCAGGGGCTGGCCACTCTTGGCAACGTCTCGTGTGACCCCATACTGTTTAAGGTCGGTGGCCAAACGGCGCGGTCGCGCTGCGCCGACACTACAGACGACTTGTTACGCAAAAAAAAAACACGAATATTCTGCGTTCTTGGGAGGTTTATCGCTCCAAGGCTTGTTCACTTGTATTCTACATATGTCTAGTCCACAAATGTCAAAACAGATTTGACATTGGCAGCCATTTGCAAAAATAAGAGCATCTTCCAATAGGGGGATTTCTTTTGGCCCACCTTGTAGATGAACACAGGCTGGACAAATCGATCACGACACACCTCGAGAAGCCCGAAAATTAGGTTCCTCTGTTTATCCAAGGAATGTGAAAGAAGAAAGAACCAAAAATGTATGGATATAACAGAATCTGAACGGAAAGAAATCTTTCGTAGATTCTGGACGCAAATTCCTGGGATCAGAGAAAAACATTTGTGGCACGTTCAGAAAATCAGGAAATTAAAATCTACACGGATAAAGAGGTCAGTAGCAGATTGCTCCACCCTTGTTTAT
Organism: Rhingia rostrata; assembly: GCA_949824845.1. Classification (NCBI taxonomy): domain Eukaryota; kingdom Metazoa; phylum Arthropoda; class Insecta; order Diptera; family Syrphidae; genus Rhingia; species Rhingia rostrata. The sequence goes on from OX463758.1 coordinate 20,929,771, forward strand.
TTTTTTTTAGCTGTGGATAAAAAAAAACTCTTTCAAGTACCACCGGTCTTGGAGAATTCAATGTGCACCTTATGGGTGAAGTCCGACGAATCGAGTATTATATGTGTCAACAGCCCATTCAAAGTACCATCGGTCTTGGAGAATTCGCTGTGCACTCATGTTTAAATTCCATCGAATCCAGTATTTCCGATATTACAAAGCGGTACTGACGTTGTTTTCTAACCGGTTTCCCAAACATCCATCACATTATGCACGGGCTTCATTTTCTAACATCTATTTTGAGCCCTTTATTCGGAGCATGAGTCAGCTGTAGAAATTATACTTGGAAGCCTTTCGGGAAGAATGCCAAAAACCGCTATCAAAATGGTATATTAGAAATCTCTTTTATGAAAGGAATTTGCGGGCTCAGTGGCGCGATGGTTAGTGCGATGAACTGCCGCGCTGAAGGTCTGGATTCGATTCGAAGCCGTAGCAACACCTGAATGATTTTCCCGAGTAGGATCAATTGTCAAGAAAACAAACATTTCACAGGTAGTGAAATTGAGTGCATGGGTTCAAGACAGTGCCATTTTTTATATGACGAAGCTTTGCTACTAGGACTTTAGCGTGTACCTTGCTCCTCGTGCGGTTTGTTGTTGTTGGTTCGATGAAACCGCTGTCAAAGCAAAAACGCAATTTATTAACATAAAATAATAATGTTGATAATAAGTTGCCGCGATATATAAATCCACGTCAATTCAATGTTCTGAAATCCAAATCAGATCAATTCTATTGTCCTCATTACTTTCATACCAAGTTTTTTTGTTCCTCCTGAAAAAGTGATATTTCTGTGTTACGCAAATCGCCATCTACGGCGAGGATATGCTGAAATAACGTGATCAATCGATGATACATACTATTAGAAGTTTCCTCAGCAACAGAAGTATAAATGTGAAGCTGGAAGACACACATTTCAAGGTAATAGCAACAAGAGGCACACCAATCCCCATAGGAAGGCGTTATATCACCTCAGTTGCGGATCCTACTATCCAAGTCATCAATGAGATATTCAACAAGCTACAAGCTACGATGTAGCGATTGAAGGGAAATTCCTAACCCCTATATTAGTGAACTACTCGAGCATGCATTGAAAACTCTCAATGAGTGGACAAAATGATGTGGGCTTGGCATAAACCCCCAGAAAACAGAAATCGTTCTCTTTGATAAAAGGAGAAAAATTCGACCTACCGGTTATCGACGGGACTACCCCCAAACAATCCGATAGCGCAAAATATCAATTGGAACCTAAATTTGTGCGAACAAAGCTTACAGAACATTTCTATACGTGTAACCGAATATTCGAAAAAAAACTGGGGTTCGAACGTCAGGATTATCTAAAAATGTACACTGCCATTGTAGGATCTATATAAACATATGGGGACTTGCCTGGTTGCAATCCACAAACAAAGTCACCCATCTGAAAAATATGACAAAAGGACAAAGGATAGCATGTGTGTGCGCTACTAGTGCAAAGAGAACCACACCAACAGCGGGACTAGAAACGATCCTAAACCTGCTAAAGCTACAGCTTTACATGCAAGAATCTGCAGCCAAAAGTGCCAGCTCAACTGCTGGAAAAGGAAATGAGGAGGTCGCACTCAAATTCTAAACACATACTTGGGCTCAGCTGTATCCTCTGACTACATGCTGCCTGGCCTCAACCTGACTTTGAAACAGCATTCCCCTACATTTTCCCAAGTAGAGAGGAGTAAGTGAGGAATGAACTGGGCACCGCAACCATATCCATCTACACTGATGGTGCAAAAATGGACGTAGGCCTTGAAGCTGCAGTATTTTTAGAAACATCAAAGCTAAACAGCACCTTTCGTCTCACTCAGCACAGCAGTATCTCCTAGACCGAGATATTGGCAGTGGCAGAGGCAGCCAAACGACCACCAGATGACATCACCATCTTCATTGACAGTCAGGCTGCAATAAAAGCAATCTCTGCTGTCGAAATAAAATCTAAACTTGTGAAGCTAAAGAGCTAAAGGTTCTAAGCGTCCAACACAATCTGCCCTAGCGAGGTATCCGTTGAGGCGGACAATTTTCCGAAACGCATTCTTCGTCGCAGGCTTAAATTCCATTGGAGGTATGTGTCGTCGGAGAAAAATCGCTTCACTACAATTCGTAAATAAATTCTGCGAAGAATTTGTGTCGGAGGTAATCGGAAAAAGAATTGCACTTAGCTGTCAAAAAATGCACGAAAAATTCATCTGATCGCAATTTGCCGGGGTGCAGTACAAAATGTCGAAGAAATATTCCGATAGCTTTTCGGAAGAATACCTCGAAGCAAAAATCCTCCGAATCTTATAAAATCGGAATATGTTCCGTTGGATATCTCGGTAGGGCCGAATATTCCGAACATCTTTTCGGAAGAATACCTCGAAGCTAAAATCCTTCGAATCGTAAAAAACGGAGAATTTTCCGCTCCGACGGATACCTCGCTAGGGCCGAATGTTAAACTCTGATGGGTCCCCCGACACAGAGGCATATAGGGCAAAGAAATTGCTGATGAACTGTCAAGAAAGGGATCTGCCTCCAGTATTGATCGGGCAGACCATTCTGTCACACCGCCATTATGTGACCTCAAGTCACGGGTGGGACAGAAAACACTGAATATTGTTACCTGTGAAACATCCAAAAGGACGTGGGCTGAGTATGACAAAGCCAGAACTTATGAACGATTTTAAAGGAGCAGGAAGTCTATTTCGACACTAGTAGCGATTCTAACTGGACTCTAACTGAACTGAAAATGCATCTTATTGCCCTTGAAGAGGCTGCGGTGATGAAGAAATATAAGAGGATTCCCTACACTTTCTGTGCCATTGCCCAGGCCTAAGCCAATTAAGGATGAAAACCTTAGGAAAATACTTTTTCCATGACTTCACTTCGCTCTCCCTTATCTTTTCAGGTTTGCAACAACATCTGGGTGGCTGGGAAAGGACTGACAACATTATGTAAGCAAAACTAAAAGCAACCGCAGCTTACTTAATTGCAAACTTACGAAGAAGGTAATTCCGGCCTCCTGGAAGTGAAGATATTTTGTGAAAGCATAGGAAGAAAAAAAATTAACTCACATGTAATCGTGTTATGAAATCGGCTTTAAACATTTTTTAATGCTGAGATTCATTTAAGATTTTCTGCGACCTCTAAGTCCTCAAGAGTACTAAGTGTTCACGGAACAACATACAGATGGGAGTTGTGGGTTTACCAAATTGGATACGGCTTTCTTGAATAATAAGATTCACCACTGTGATGAAAACATAAATGTCTTCCCTCAGGGTTCTTCAGAATACACACGATTTTCCAGAGAACTTTTAGCCAATTGATAAAAGTCACCGATTTTGTTCTGTATTCCCCTATCAGTGTCACATTCGAAATACGGTATCGGTATCCACTTTAGCATGATATGATCCATATTATGGCAAAAGTGTCTTTCCCATATGGCATTTCACCCCCAGAGAAAAGCTACTTGATAGGTTTGCATAGCGTATGCCAATCTGACAGGCTACCATAAAAGTGGAATAGAATGTTTCTGAATGCCAAATATTTGTGCAGTCTGCTGGTTGGCTTTATTCGTGTACATTTATACGCATATCTACACCCAACATTATATCCAACAATGAACTATTCATGTTGGCATTTCTGATTTCCTTCCTGTATCCTTTCGATGTTGATAAATATTAATATCGAATAAAAAAGTGCTACTGGGACGAGACTATTAAACATGAAAATAAATTCATTCCAAGTGCATTTAGATGATCGCTGTATTATGATTAGATTTTCCACTTAATGTGTATTAATTCAAAACTGAGACGATTTTCTAATTCAATTTGTCGCCGGAATAGATGTTCCCATCACAAAGGTAATCCTTGTAGAATCCTGCAGAAATTTCTTATTACATTGCACTACTGTTTGTGACACTAGTTGGGTGATAAATTTAATAGACTGGACATCTCCCTGAATGAACGTTGTCTTGGATGTGATTTAAAGACAACCAATTTTAATTAAAGTCCTTTAGCCTGACCTCAATTTGGGAGATGGACAATAATAGTCCGAGACATCGTTTAATTGGAGTGTCCAACCCAGAAGCAAGATTTATGTGCACGTTTGGAGTGCAAAAAAAAAGGAATTACATACAGCATACTTGAAGGAAAAACATGGTCCCAGTCATACTACATGTAGGTAATGATATCTGGACATTCAGATTTGTGTATAGGTTTTGTGTGGAACAGGGACTAAAAAGCAATTTTTTTTTTGAGAACAAAAATGAAACGAAAAACATTTTTCTTGTCCCAGAACAGAATTGAAAACGAAAAATTCCTTCATCGATACTAAGCAGTTTCAACCAGGAGAACTTAAGTAAAGCAGTGGTAGAACTAGTGGAGGTCCCAGATGCTACAAGGCGGCCATTACTTTCATCCGAAAAATGCAAGAGGATATGAGAAGAAAGGATTTCAAAGGTGTATGATCAGAATTTAAGTGCGCAGAGTACGATAATTTAAAAAGGGATTTATATAAGCCAAAAAGTCGTATTCTTCAACGGCATAATGATCTGCATAACTGACACATTCACAGGAATAAACTTTATATGGGTTGGTTGAAGAAAAATATGACACCAGACCACTATGGTTTTGTCCCAAAAGCAAAGTTTCAATAGCAATAGGTGCTTTCACGAATGCTGGTAAAAATACTAAATTAAGCGAATTAACACTAATGGTACAGTCAGGAGTCTTCTGCTCCCGGCCTTCAGGTTCGAGACGACAAAGAAAGCCGAATAATAGGTTAAAGAATCACGGGAATTCGGATGCGATTGGCCTGACTGGAAGCATAAGACCAAAGACAATTATAGGCTGCCTTATCTCATGTAGAGACCATCAACCTGTCGGAGCTCTTTGAGTAAATTATTGTCGGAAAACATAGCATAACGACACAACATAGTTTTTACTTCAATATCTATATGGCCATTTCGTTGTTGCGGCCGGCGTACAAATGCAGTTATTCATGACGCCATAACAAAGAAGAAACACTGTGAAAACGTCTAATTTCAAAAGGCTGAAATCACAAGAAACTGCCTAGAAATTTGCAGAACGTTTGAGGGATTCCCTTATCGCCATCATTAAAGGTCTATAGCCAGCGGCAACATTATCTAAGTAAAGAAGAAGCGGAGACCGCCAACCTTTCAAATGTAAAATGTCAAAGCCAGGGATACTGGAGCCATGTTTTATAAAACGAATATCGTTGAAATCACTTCGTTCTCGTTGAAATTCGATTATATAAAACGAGTATCGTTCTGGTTTAACGATACTCGTATATTCTTACGACTGGTATTTGGCAGTCGTGTAGCTTTCGTTTTCGTTGAGCTGTCAAAATTATTTCCAGTTTTACACAATCGCACTTTGTGTGAGTCTTCTCACTTCCGTGTTTGTCAATTCGCTAAGATTTTAAAAGAAGTAAGCTCCATAGAGCATTCATTTGACATTTGACAAGGCTGGACAGTTACAAAGAAGAAGAAGAATTGTTTCTTATTCCTCTTCGTCCATGCAGCTTCTGCAGAAATCATTCGAATGAAGTCCATTAAGCCTATTAGCCTGTATTGTTCACTTGGGGCACGTTTCGTTTTATGTAATTGAGTCCCTGTTATGAAATCTGATTGCAGTAAGAGGGCACCCTGAAGTGTGAACATCCATTCAGTGGTACTGGTTGCGACCACCGGGATTGCTGAAATAGTGGTATCTGTCAATACAACTTCTCGAACAACCATGAACCTCGGAGAATATCCAATTTCTTCCTAGATCAGTATGTGGAGAACGTGACTTAAATAGTGTAAACTGAGTGGTTTTATCTAAGGGATATCATTTTGAAAGTGAAAATAGTGCGGGAATTTAATCGTTTGTAATTGATTTCAAATATATTTGATTGGATTGTTAAACGTGAGTAAATTCATAACCGTTTTGTAAATAACAGAATTCTAAAAATTAGAGTGTGTGTATATAACTTAATGTTTAACTGAAAACCAAAAAGCGTTTTATCTTTCGAAGCCCGGCTTCATACAACATTACATTTCGTGGCCGAACAGAGTTCTGCCAATATAAACATTAAACAGGGACTGAAGCAATCCGGAGATTATAAAATGGAAGAACTACTTTTGCAAATCCTACACCATTTGAGCCTCTGTAATCGAAAATTTTCATTCTCTCCTACTTTTATACCAAAGAAACCTGAAAACCAAAAAAACACGAGGTTCTGCATGTAGCTGCATGTAGATATGAACAAATGCCTTCAGATTTTAATAGAAAGTTCAAACCAAAAATTTAGACCTCTTCGTGTGTGTGTAGGGAGCCATGAACCAAACTGCCTCCGAAAATGTTGGTTTCATAATTTTACACTTAAAAAAAACTGAAAACCAAAAAAAAAAACCTGCGGGGTCTGAGCACCTGCATGTGTTACCAAATACCTTTAGATGTTAGTAGAAAGGTCAAACCGAAAGTTTGAACCTCTTCGTCTGTGTACTGACAGCATCAGAAAATACAAACTTTATAGCAAAATTAATGAAAGTATGTCTTAAGAGATTAAGAGCTTGGCCGATTTTCATATAAAAAAAGCCCTTGACATTCGTCAATTAGGAAGGTTTAAGTGGCTTCAAAATTGCCTGCAAATATTTTTGCGTTAACATACAAGGTGGTCCAAAAGAGATCACCCTACTGGAAGATGCTCTTATTTGCAAATGGCCGCCAATGTCAAATCTGTTTGAATGTAGCATACAAGTGCCTCGGAATAATCGTGTCTATTTTTTTTTGCGTAACAATTCGTCTGTAGTGTTGGCGCCGATTCTCCGGCCGTCCGACACCGACTGCGCAAACACTGCGCCGTTTGACCAAAAACCTTGAAAAGTATGGGACCATGCGAGACGTTGTCAAGAGTGGCCGGCCCCGGAACGCGTGTTGTGCCGAGAATATCGCCGCTATTGCCGAGGATGTCGAGGTGTCGTCGGAAACATCGACCAGACGCCGTTCCTCGCCATTAGACAACAGGCGGTCGTCCTTAAGGCGAATTTTGGTCAAAGTTTTGCGGATGTTCCCGTACAAAGTCCAGTCCGTGCATCAGCTGCTGAACCTACGCCCAAGCCATCCTCAATCTCGAGGACGAAATGTACGATTTTTCGACCAAAATCATAATGAGCGATGAGGCTCATTTCCACCTCCGCGGGTACGTGAAAAAGCAAAACTATCGCTTCTGGGGCACCGAAAATCCACGAGTAATCCACGAGGAGTCATTACATCCGCTCAAAGTTACTGCATTGTGCGCAGTTCACGCTGGAGGAGTCATCGGGCCGTTTTTTTTTTTTCAAGAACGCCGCTGGTCAAACGGCCACAAGTGGACGGCGCGCGCTACAGGGCCATGTTAACCGAGTTTTTTCTGCCGCAATTGGACGAAATAGTACTGGAGGAAATGCGGTTTCAACAGGACGGAGCAACGGCACACACTGCGCGAGCCACAACCGATAAACATGAGAGCCAAAAAACATAGGATGACTTCTTTTGGCCCACCTTGTATAAACCTATGGAACCAAGATATAACAACTTCATTGACCTATATACGTTGTTTTATGACGCGAACGTCCACAAAATATGAGCAGAAGCCAATTCATCGATTTTAACGACGGCACTTTACTACGTAAGCTATACAAACCTATGCCTAGCTTTAGAAAAAAAAGTATGTTAGGCTTAGGCTTTTCCATTAATTTGTGTGTTATATTTTTGAAAGAAGGAATCGGCGTTAAACAAATTTATAAATTTTCTCATGAGATTTTTATAGTCTTGGATAGTGATCCGACTTTCGAAAGATTGCGGGCATTGAAACAAAAGTTGGTGTTGTTACTTTTGAGACTTGAACTAGGAGCCACACACTAGCCCCTCTAGAATGATGACGTAAAATTCAAGGTTGACAATGTCCCCAACCAATTAAAGGATTTAGACCACTGGCAAAAAGAAGAGAGTCCCCAGTAATGATCGGACTGCACGAAAGGCAATTTCAGGTCTGAGGTACTAATGGACTTCGATTTCTCCGGGCCAGCGAAAAATTCTGACAAGAATATCCTAATTTAAACGAAAAATTGCTCTTGCCAATTGCTGCTCCTTCGTGCATAAGGCGATTATTTATTTTAAAATGCTGACTCCAACTACTAACGTAATCCTTTGTAAGACCCTGAATATTGCAGTCCTTTTTACGCGATAAACCGTGGACGGTGCAAACTAGAAGCAACAAATCGTTGGTCGCAATATTCCTTGAAGGCAAGAACTTAACCACAAGCATCAGGAGAGCTGTAACGAGATAGACCTTGTATAAAAAATTATCTTTGGCTCAGATAACCTCCAATTCTTAACTAGACATCACACTTGTCTCAAATTACATCCATCACATGATCAAAGACTGGAAGGTATCGAGTGAGCACTCCTTTTCCGACCACAGATGCGTACAATTCGGTTGAGATGATCATATCCCAAACAAACCAGGGGGTCATTCCGTAACTTTGAATAGGATTATCACTCAGACGGTAGTTGAGACCTAATGAGCAATCGCTCAATAATCGTCTGTGTTTAAACGATTATTGTTGAATCACAGACGTAGAGCAAATAAAAAGTTTTGCCGACAGCAAAAATGTCTATTGATCGTACGTGATCCAAGATTCATCCACCGTCAAAATTGTATTCTCAAAAAATAATCACTTTACGGAATGAGGACCCAGGCAATTGCGGTATTGGTGGGAAGAAAACCGAATAAAAACGTTTTTGGTGTGAAAAAGTCAATTTTCTGTCAAATAGTTATTTGAAAACCTGTGCGATTCTCTCGGCTTTTAATTCTTACTGACTTTTACTAAAGAATACTTGTTTGGTTGAAAAATTTGCTTGCGTTCATTAATCATTTTATACGGGATAGATCATCAACGCCCTGATGTAGACCAACAATTTTTGCAATCCACAAGAAAAAATATGTTGCGGGTAGATGTCTCAATAAATAGTTTCCTTCTAATCCCATTTTGCATACCAAATGATGTAAATAAATTGAAGATATTGCTCTTCATTTCTCACTTATGAAGTAGGTACCTACTAGCACAAGAACAACCAACAGACCACACTCATAATTCATTGCACTTGCAGCCATGCCCATAATCACAGATGATTTCTTTATTCACACGCATAATTTTTAATTATTAGAACAAAAGATGCGTGCTATCATAACTGCTTCAAAATGAATTCAACACAAGAAATGGTAAAAACCATCAAAATCCACGAGCTTAGTAGGTACACCATTGCAACTCTTTGCCCTAAACAGCTTATCTAATTGTAAATACACATGGTCTACAGTTATATCATAACAATGAGTATAAATAAACGAAAATCATTAATCACTCGAAGGAATATCAGGAATAACAATATGCCTGGACTCACTTACCGAAAACAAAACACTCACAGGATAACACACTTTTCACTTAAAATTGTTCTGTTAAAATATTCGTATCATTGCAATTATAAACGTATTTACGCCACAAAAGTAAATAAACTCAGATGCAATCGTGCAGATGTTGCGCGCTCTTATTTCTTTTCTTCTTTTTTTTTGAAAAAAAAGCTCTAAGTCTAATTTGACAGATGGCCGGTCTATTGTCCATCAAAATAAAATAAAACAGAAAGCTTTGGGCACTTGTTACCAAAACTCGACAGCAGCTGTGTTCATAGAAAATAATTATATTGGCGCCGTCATGTCATGGGTGATAGCGATTGATATCGCGGATGACAACACAACATTCTAAGGATCTTAGCATTGATATTTGGAAGAAAAAAGAATGATTTTGTATGCATCAATTGGATATCAGATATCACTGAAATGAAAGAAGCGTGGAATTTGTGATAGATAAGTTGATTTGGGCGCTTTAGCAAAAAAGAAATATCAATTGGGTATGTAGCACCAGAGTTGCCATAACACTGATATCGTATTAGTCTCAAAATGTAGCTGGGTAAAAAAACAAATAATTCTGTGGAACAAATCATAACGGGAAAATAGAATTCAACATCGAATTCATGTTCACATTTCATATTCCGTACTTGTTAGTGTGAATTTTTCTGATTTTAAAGTAAGAACAGCAGTGAGCGTGAAAGTTTTTGTTCCCATTACAACGCGTACTACAAAGTTGGCCCAAAGTGAAGGTCCGCCCAGAATGCGTATCTGGAGCTGGTATCTTGAATCGCTGTCAAAATAGAGATAAATTTCTTGCATGAAGTTGCCCACCACTCAACTTCAAGCCACAGATTCACGAAGATACACATTGTGTAAGCGCTTACGGGTTGCCTTCTTTTTAACTTCTGACTCAGATTCAAGCACCAGCTACAGATACGCATTCTGGGCATCCCTTTATACCATAATGAGTATGTGCAATTTTTATACCATATCCCATAGAGAAATAATTTAGCTGGATATACTTTAAAGTACGTACATGGATCGACTCAGAATCGCCATCTTGAGTCAATCAGGCCTATCGCGAAAAAATAATGTCCCGGGAAACTTTTTCCATTCGGCAATCTGATTTATATTGCTGACAAGGGAAAATTTTCCGGGAAAAATTTATTCGCGATAGGCCTGAATTTAGCCATGTCTGTCCGTTCATCTGTCTGTGGGTCACTGATTTTGAGGCCTCAAATTTTGAGCTAAGTTAATGAAATTTGGTACATGCGATAAAAAGGTTTGGTTTCGTGAGATTTCCTTACCAAGTTATGTAAGATGTCACACGAAGTACACATACAACAAATGACTGGGAATTACTTTACCTTTTTACGCAAAGTAAGATTGAGTTGGGATAGATAGTACACCTGCTTAACATCAGGGGGAAAACAGTTTTATGGATTACCGAGTTTGGTAACCCTACCATAAGACTGACATTTCTTATGTTTCGTTGAAAGAAAACGGAAGGCCACAGTGGTCGAACTTTTGAAAATTCGATGCAAAAATAACATTTCGCATTTACTTGAAATCCAAAACTAATTTATTTACTGGAATAAAAAATATTGAAAGCTTCAAAAGCCGAAAGAATATTTAAAATCATTCGAAAGATTATTATATTACTATCGCATGTGAAAAAGAAATGCGAAGAACTCAAAAATAAATGCAGAGAACTGTAATGGTTGCTCGGAAAATATTCAAAGCTTAACTTTGATAGCAAGCTACTATTATACAAGCAACATATGGTATACAAGTATGGGGTTGTACCAGTAAAACGAATCCAAACATTCTATAAGCTTTTGAAAACAAAATGTTAAGATCATTCGTCCATGCGCCGTGGTATATAAGGAACGCAGATCTGTGCAAAGATCTGGGTATTCCCAGACAAAAAAAAAACTTTATTATGACAGGTTAACACAATGGTCCTCCATATTCTTGACCAAACAAATTTGTTGCGGCGTCTTCAAAGAACTAAGCCCTTGGATTAAGCCTGATAATCACTAGACGCGCTATAAATTGCGCATAAAGCAGGAACTCTCAAAGGAAAGTTACCTGCCAAACATTTATAACGGGTGATTTTTTAAGAGTTTGGTTTTTCATGTTGGCAAAACTGGTTAGTAATGGCGTCCGAACGTCATCTGTTGAAGTGAAAAGTTTTCAGTATACTCTGCCATTCAATATGAAAAGACTTACAAACTAGCAACGATTGCGAATTATTGAAATTTGTTATCAAAATTCGTGCTCTGTGGACAATTTGCACCGTTTGTTTCCGATCCAAAGATCGTAAAATGTCAATTCGTCGCGGTTCTCTGCAATTGAACATGTGTTACTCAACCACATGGAAAATTTTACGTGTGGATTTGGGTTTGAAAGCCTATAAAATTCAACTTGTGCAAGAATTGAAGCCGAATGACCTACCACAACATCTAATTTTTGGTGAATGTGCCTTAGAACAGCTCCATGAAAATCCGCATTTTTTTTCGAAAAATTGTGTTCAGCGATAAGGCTCATTTCTGGCTCAACGGATACGTAAATAAGCAAAACTGTCGCATCTGGAGTGATGAACAGCCACATGCCAAACAAGAATTACCGATGCATCCCGAAAAATAACGACAGTTTGGTGTGGTTTATGGGCAGGTGACATCATCGGTCCATTGTTCTTCAAAGACGAGCGTGGAAGAAACGTTACCGGCAACGGCGAACGCCTCTTGATTATTTGTTATGGGGTTATGTAAAGTCGTTAGTCTATGTGGACAAGCCGAACACGATTGAAACCTTACAGGATAACATAACACGCGTAATTCGTGGAATACAGGCCGAAATGCTCGAAAAAGTGACGCAAAATTGGACTTTCCGAATGGACCAATTGAAACGGAGCCGCGGACAACATTTACATGAAGTTGTCTTTAAATGGCAAATGCCTATTTATCGATTACAATAACATTTTTGAATATTTAATGCAAATTTGAGTGCTATAGTCGTGATAATTGCTAAATATGTCACTATTTAGTTGCAATATGAATACAAAAAGGGTGCTGGTTTTAGTGAGTGAACATCACACACTAACTACTTATAAGGAGATTTCCACCGGCCCCGAAAAAAAAAATATTTAATAATTGTTTAAGATTTTCGGAAAGCTGTTTTTGACTTAATTTTTTACTTTGACTCAATTTTAAAACCTTTAAAAATGGTCTTTATCTTTAGTCTTAACTCAACGAAATTAATTTAATCTTTGACTCTTTATAAAACATTTAGTAAAACAAAAAACTTCCATTTTTTGTCTATTTGAGTTTTAGAGAGATTTTACGAAGTGCAGCCAATAGAACGATACTCTCCAGAAATGCATTTTTTCATAGCAGTATGCATGCAGTTTTTTGAAAAACCTTTGTATATTTTGGTCGTTTACTTTTCTTCACACAAAATCAATTGATAAAAATGTCGTATTTTCAACACATGATTTTGAAACACCCCGAGACAATTTTTTTTTTGAAACTCACGAAATAGGTAGCTGTGGGTTTATCAAAATAACTTAACTCGTTCACAAGAAATGTTTTTGCAACCAAAAACGGAAACGTGCCCACTGTGTATTTTGACAACTAAGGTCATCTGACTGCAAGTAGCCGAACCAATCTTCAAATATAAAATAACAGATTGAGTTTGGATCGTCTTGTTGAGAATCTTTTCCTTTGCTGCGCAAAATTCTCATGAAAACAGGCCTGTTGTCCGTGCTGTTGGAACAAGTGTAAATAATTTCAAAATCCGACCATTTTTTAGAAAACGTTTGTTTTTTAGTGAAATTGTTTTCGAAAAAGTGACTGAAGAAGAACAACCTTAATATCTAAGTTTGGCACATATTAACTTTTCTCCACGCCCAATTTTTAAAGGCGTTTTTCGTAAAAAAAAAACATTTTTGGTAGGTACAATTTTTGGAAAAAAAAAATCTAAAAAAACAAAAGTTTGTAACACAACTTTATGCAATAGAAAAACGTCCTTTTTTAAGGGACCATCAGAGATTAAAGTAAACATTTTGAACAAGATGTGGTGACAATTTCAATTTTTAAACAGTTTTAGGGCTCAGTTTTAGCTATTGGAACACAACACATGATGAAATTGAAATGTCACCCCCACAGCTTCTTTAGTTTAAGGATAAAATTAGATAAAAGTTCTCGATGATTCGCACAGCGGATTGTAGCCTTCTCATATGTTATTTTAGTCAAATTTGCTTGTTTCGATAGCTATATTAAAAGCACATAGAGTGTAGATAACCAGCAATCGATCGACATCCAAAAAAGGCAGAGGTATTGTTACTGCTTCCAAATTCCAGCTCTGTTCTTTTAACGCTAGGTTGCTTCTTCGATTTTTTGTGGTTACCACAACAGACCAAAAAACTTAAAAATCATGAGAGCTGTTATTGGAAAATAAGTTACCAATTTGAAGCCAGACCTTGTACAAATTCAAAACACACATTAGCTCAGTTCCAAATACCTACGGATCACGCAGAGATATCGGGAAATCTTTTCATTTTAAAAAAGGGGGGGTTTTTCATTAGTAATGAATGGAAAGGTGGTAAAAATGTGGAATGTGTATGATATTCACAAAAACACAAGAAAAGATACAGGTAGCGAAATTTTCCTTATTTTTAAAATCAGAGCAAAATGTTTTTTTTTTATGAAAATAGAGTACTTCTTGACAACATAAATTTGACACCGATATCATTATTTTGTATGAATGGCAACGATGAAAACAATCCATTAGACCAGCAAGAAAACAGTGGTTTGATGAGGAATGCCGACAGATGGTCGCAGACAAGAAGGAGCCTACAAGGCTAAGCTGCAGGTAAATATGATAGCTGCCATTTAACTATATATGCAAAGATGAAGGGAAGAACACCGGCTTTTCAGAAAGAAGAAAAAAGAGCGAGGAACGATGTTCTCAAGTTTTACCAAAGTGTAAAACATCAAAGCCAAGGATACAAGGCTCGAACAGAATCCTGTCGAGGAAATATCGTAGGTGAGAGACCGTCGATGATTGAAGAACCACTTCTGGCGACTGTAAACGGCGATAACGAGCAACATTCCACTGTACGGCAGAACGAACCATTCAATGACGACGACAGCGAAAACTACCAACCACCTGATCTAAGTGAAGTGAGAATAGCAATATCTAAACAAGGCTGCCGGAAATGAAGGCCTTCCCTTGTTAAGTAACATCCACCAACTCATAAGCTAAATGTGGTCGGATGAAAGTATTCTTCAGGAAGGGAACCTCAGCATTGTTTGCCTAATCCACAAAAGAGACGACCCTCTGAACCTACGCCAACTACAGAGGCATAAGTTTCCCGGTCGCACACAAGATCCTTTCTGCCGTAGTATTTGAACGTCTGAAACTGTTTACCAACAAACCTGATCGGAACTTATCAGTGTGTTTTTAGGCCAGGAAAGTCCACAACTGATTAAATCTTCCCACTTCGGCAGATCCTGGAAAAAGCCTAAGAAGTCTAAATCGATACCTGCCAACTATTTATCAATTTCAAAGCCGCATATGACAGCATCCATCGCATAGAGCTCTACGTGTAGGCAATTTTATTAACAAAAAGGTTAAGCTAGTGGGATACACAGGCGACATCAACGCATAAATCGCTCCCATCGAGACGCAAAATAATTTACGAGAATGGGTTATCGCAAAACTCATTGGTCTGGTTTTTAACGAGGATAAAACGAATTAATAATATCAACTAAATAATGTATTAACCCACAATCTTGGACAAAAAGTCATCTCTGATAGCACCAACGTCATACGAGGTATTTAAAAAGAAGTCAAAATCCTCAAAATTATATACGAAGGAGTTTGCGCTAGGGATTCTTCAGCGATCTATAAAATTTGTCCATCAACTGCATTGTTCTTCTAACCTGAATTCGATGCTATTCACCAAACAACGTGGCCAGACGATAGCCCGTTAAGTAAACGTAAGGAAATAATAAGTTTCATCGATCAAAGCCGCATACGACATCATTTATAGAGAGGAACTATACAGATCCATGCCTAGTTTTGGTGTTCCGCCCAAACTCATACATCTGTGCAGGATGACGAGGAGAATCCGCTCCTCCATTAGAATCAGTAACGACCACACCGATACATTCGATAGCAAAAAAGAATTTGGGCAAGGCGATGTATTGTCATGTGACTTAATCAGATTCCCGAGGGGTTGTGCAAAACTCCAGCGCCAACACCAGAGGCATAATCTTTAATAAATCGGTGCAACTACTAGCATACGCCGACGATGTTGACATCATTAGTCGATCTAAACGGAATTTTATGTGCACGTTTGCTGGGATAGAGAAGGAAGCGACAAGAATGGGTTGAGCAGTTAATGAGGGTAAGACTAGGTATATGCTGTCAACACGAAAGGACTAACAACATTGACGAACTGGACAGAAACAGCTTTGAGGTAGTACGGGACTGTCTACCTCGGCTCTGCTATTGACTCTGACAATTCGTCTGAAATAAAACGAAGAAAAACTTCTTCGGGCTAAGAAGGCAATTAAGTAGTAAGGCCCTCACTCGAACTCCGAAGGAGATCCAATTTAAGACCCTGATCATCGCAGTCCTGCTCTACGCATGGACCGTATCAAAAGGGGATAAAGAAATCTTTGGTCGATTTGAGAAGAAAATTCTTTCGTCCCGTTTCCGTTGACGGGCTATGGAGACAAAGAATCAACAAAGAACAGCGACATGCCCTACTCAAAAAAAAACCCTCCGCATTGGATATTTAAGATGGCTAGGACATGTAGAATGAATGGACACCAACACTCCGGCTCGCAGCCCTCGATTCCCAGCTAGACGTCGACGCAGTAGAAGAATATCTCGCCTGAAGTAGCACGTACAAGTAGAAACCGAACTCAACCAGTTTGGAGTGCGCAACTCGAGGACAATTAGCTGTACAGCAACATGACCCTATTCAAAAAAAAACCTCTGCATTGGACATTTGAGATGGCTAGGACATGTAGAACGAATGGACACTAATACTCCGGCTCGCAGCCTTCGATTCCCAGCAAGAAGTCGGTAGCAGTAGAGGCAGACCTCACCTAAAGTGGCACGCACAAGTAAAAAACCGACCTCAACCAACTTGGAGTGCACAACTAGAGGCAGTTAGCTAAGGACCGGGCTAATTTGAGAGGCTTGTTGCATGCGGCACAGGTTCATAGCGGACTATAGCCCCACTTAAGTAAGTATAATTGACAAAAGCAGTCATCATGTTCCATTGGTGCTCAGAACGAGTACATTCTCGATTACCACTGGGCAAGTCAAGAATTCTAGCTAAACCTAGTTGAAGTAAAGACAACCACAACTCTGGTTCCAATAAGATTTTTATGAAATCCAATAATTTATCATCATATTGATACATAAATCTGGTCTTCCCCTAAAGACTTGAATTGTAATATTTACTCCCAGATGAAAATGTTAACCAAGACGCCTGTGTCTGAATTCCTACTGGGTGGCCGGAGCCGCATGCTTCTTTGCTTGAATACATTCACGTAAAAACCGTTCTAATCTACACCTTAATCGAGTATTGAGATTGCCAGCACCTTCCTCAAGATAGCTTGCCTTGTAACTAGTGCTGCATGGCATCATTCATTTGCTGGTTAAAATCCTAAGTTGAGATTTAGTTTGTTCGATTTCGTTAAGCATTAACAAATTTTTGTTAAGTCAGCAAATCTGGGAGGATACACTGCAACGTGTTCCTACGTTTAAATGATTCCTTGCAAGTCATGTGATCGAACAGAAATGCTTGAAATATTTGAGAACAATTGCATGGAAATGCGTACTTTATGGTAAATGCAAACTACAGGATACAGCCAATGAAATAAAATGTTGAATTACCTTATAGGACAATTGCAAGTCCTCAGTATTAGCATGCGTAATATCGTCAGCTTCACCAGCTACAAGTTAAATGTGAAACACAGAACCACTGCACTAATAATGTTTTATTTTACATGAACTAAAAGCCCACGTTGTAGGTACTCGTTCGTACACTTCTCCAAAATGCGCACAATTTCTTGATGCAAAATCAACCATCACCCGAATCATCACCTTCTTGAATTTTACCGGCAAATTCTATCAACAAGCAGCATGTATACACAAAAATCCCATGGCTGGCATAACCTCGTGGTTTCAATAAGCTTTGGAAACACAGCAATTGTGCCGGCAAGACACTTTTTTTCGTTTCGGTGTTTCCACATATGCATTTCATTTAAAAAAAACCGATAATTGACACTAAATTCTCGTAAATTATCAACAAAAAACCTTTTACAACAAATCCACGAATCACTTTACCGCAATACAAAAATTAATTTACTTCCCCGAAGTGTCAAATCAAAACGTCAAGCTGATAGAAAAACCTACAAGCAAAAAGCTTTCAAATTCAAAATGGAGACGCCGCCACTTCCTGTATGTAAAAGCAAAAGCTCTGCTACGTAAAAACGTGGTTAGGAATATTGAATACCGGCGACTTTAGCCCCATGTTGGAAGAATAGTTTCTCTACACCGGCACTGGCAGCAAAAATCAAGGAAAAAATAACCCCAGGGACTACGCCCCTATGACACCATCCGCAACAGAAAAATCAATGAAAACACACTATGACTCGTTTTTCACTTCAAGATTCTCTCAAGTATTTTTTTTTATTGAAAAAATTGGTTCACTTATGAAGTTTGCCTTTAAAAGAACACTAGAAGCAAAGCGTTTGTACAGGTATCAAATGAATGGAATCCATATTCCTGCAAAAGAAGAAATCATATTTAAAGAAACTGCACTTTAATGAAGGCGGCAAATGTTAACTTACGTATCTCGCATAGTTTATTTAGACCTTGCACGCATCTTCCTGCGTTTACGCTTCAACCTACGCATACGCTTCTTACGCCACTGTAAATAAAATAAAACAAATTAATTAGTTTTACATATGAGAAGTCTGCAAACGAATTTTATCAAACACTTGGCAAAGACACACGTGTTTTCAGAGGGAATTTAACGTCACACACTTTGGTTTTAGACAAATTTACATTTTTACTTTGATTAAATGTTTGCAATTATTTGTGCTTGACAAAATTCACTTTAAAACACTTGACTTTAATTATTTATTTAAATAATTCTTCTTGTGAAGATTTTTCTCACCTTAGCTCTCATTTTCTTATTGGGGTTTGGAAAGAACTGCGAAAAGCAACTCTTTACTGGTCAACAGATTGAGAACGAAAGACAGAGGAACGGAAATTCTTTCATATTTTGGTAGAAAATTTCTCGGCGCAGTAATACCAACTACGAGTGCGCTGAAAAGCAAATATAAATGTTTCGTGTGCTCTACAACAGGGGGCGATTGGTATGATGGAATGAGTGCGTTTCACTAGGGATTTAGAGAATGTGGATGTTATTTTGTAATAAAAAAAAATCGCTTTGATGAAATTTGAAAAGAAATAGTATTACAAAAATTAATAACATATTGGAATGTAGTTTGCCGAATGTTCGACATTTTATTAATAACTTAATCGAATGTTTTTTATGTTTATTCTTGATGAATTAAGTAAATGTTTTATGGTCGTGTACCAATTAAATAAAGTTGGGGGTTGGTGTATCAATGTGATTTAAATGACATTTTTTTATAAAACACATTTTCACCTATTTGAATTGAACAAATTCTCTTTGTTACACATAGAGATTACAGCAACGTTATTTAAAGACAACTTTAATATCGTCGCCCTAGTGACGCAATACTGAAATAGTAGTAGATACATTTTTTTACGATTTTGGGCTGGGTATGCCGCAACTTGCTTTAAGGCTGTGTGTCAATTACGGTAAACTTTTAGCCAGTGGATAAATATTAACATTAGTATGGTGAAAAGAGACTTCAAAATTTTAACCTGCTCAACAGCTCGCTAAAATGTATCCAGTGGCTAATTTTTGACATTCAGTATGCCTACTGAGAGGTGACAGAGATGGAAAGCACGCTCATGGATTATTCCTAGTTATCAGGTTCACATGTGGCGGGAAAATAGTACAATATTCAGATTATTAAATAAGAAGTAAAGAACATATTGCAATCAGAAAATATAATGCAAATTGTAAAATAAACTAAAATTGAATTTATAAAAAGATGGTTTCAAAAATGTTATGAATATATTTTTTTCGCTATATGTGAAATATGATTAACAAAGTAGGGCAGATATCTTTAATCATGAGCACAAATTGTACAACAATATTTCTATTACTGACAATAATGACTAATTAAGGGATTTTCGATGATCTTTCTATAAATCTATTCGATATTTTTTTTATAACAAGAAATTATAAAGAATGGAAATTTGTTCTAATTCTTTTGGGAAATTAATGGAAATGGTATTAAAAATAATATCCCATTTAATCCAATTGACACAGCATGTAACTTTTTTTTACCCCTGCAGAAATGTCAAAAATTAGCGAGTGGATAAAGGTTAAACCCCTTGTAACGCAATTGACACACGGCCTAAATATAATACATCTAATGGTCAATTTGATCTGAGATAAAAATTAAAATAAATATTCCTCAAATGTGGGTTTTATGGCAAAGAAATTTAAAATTGAAATTGTCGCAACATATTGTTCAGACAGTTTATCAAAATCTTGTATGGTTCGATCAAAAACAACGTGTTCTTCCTGCATATGCTATGGCGTAGAGAAACAAATGCTTTTTGTATAAAAACGTCTCCAAAAAGTGGGCGTGGGTAAAAATGATATATGGAAACAATGTTTTTATTACCAAAACCAAAAACCAAACAATTTTTATTCGAAATGTTTAAAATATTACCGAAAACGTTTTTAAAAAACTTTGTACAGACGAAATATAGACATTAGGATTGTCTAGATATGTTGTTCAGACATTTTTTCAAAAAATTGTTTGGGCTAAAATAGTTTTTTTTCTAAAAATGGGGCGTGGCAGTGGGCGGATTACAAGGATTACATATACCAAATTTCATTACCCTAGATCAAAATTTAATGCTCAAAATACGGTTACCTACAGACGGACGGACGGACAGACAGACATGGCTTAGTCGAAACAGCTAGCGATTCTGAGTCGATCCATTGCGATGTAATCTAAAAAAAACAACTCGCCAATGATTGAATTTATAAAAAAGGCGCAACAAGCAAAAGAAAATTTCCAATGATGGTTTTCAATGATAGCTATAGCTTGGCCCTAAGCTATGTTTCCACCGAAAAAAAAATCAGTTAATTTGACTTATTCTAGGTTGGCATTGGCATTTCACGAGAGCAAAACTTAATATTGGGACTATTCGAGCACACCTACTTTTTTCCAGAAAGTTTGTTAAACATTTCTCACATTCGTTTATGGCATGCATGTTTAGTTTTATATACCACACGAGTATGATCTCATAAATCCATTCAGAGATAAAATTTACTAAAGTGCTTAACAGAGGAGTATGGTGCACGCACGCTGAAATAGTAGTAGATAATGTATAAGACACACCTTGCTGTTCCACTTTCGTTCCACATTGTACCTACATGATATACAATTTGTCACTGTAAGCAGTTAATGCATAAGACGATAACAACATTAACTGGTATACGTTATGTCAAATTAAATCTGTTTGATCTCGAACTATATTATTTCAAACATTTTTTACATATTTCCATTCCCATACGCCAATATTGCTAAAATAAAGGGGTTATGCCATAGAAAAAGCCAACCCCTCTATATTAAAAGAATAAAAATGCAAAGAGTTGTGCTTGTAAGATTGTCAGCTGGTGACTAAAAGTGTCAAATGGTTTGTTTGGAACTGTTTTTCTTATTTTTTTTCAATTTTTCGTGTTTTCAACACTAAATTCGTAAATATTCCTTGAAGTCTGGTTAAAAAAAATTAAATCGCATCATAAATCTATGTGAGAAAATCTGTTATTTTTTGTAACCTCAATTGTACTCTTTTCGGTTCTGTCAAAAGCCTTATTACAGACTCCTTCGAGATCTTCAAAACGTAATTACTCACATTTGTTCGATTCATCGACTAACCCTTTCTGCTTAAAGGTTATTTTTGACTTTCATGAAAAAAAAAGTTTTTTTGGGGAAATTTGTCCCTACAGGCTTAATTCCAAGGGGTTATTGAGATGCACCACAAGGTCCAATAGACGTAAACATTTTGACATGTAAACATTTTCACTCACTCCATTTTTGCTTGTAGCACCTTCATATAATTTTTCATTTCGAAATCAGTTTCGTTTTATCTTTTAAGTTGCTATGCTGTGTGATGTGATAACAGTATTCAAATTTATTTTTAGAATATATAAATTCATCACTAAATATTGTTGCATATATTTTGGTGTAATTTGAAAAGTGCTGCCAAACTTCTTTTTTTTTCAATTTGTTAGTATTAATGCCATAGAATATATAATGACAGCGAATGTTTAAAAAAATACAACAAATCTCTGCTGAAACCGCGAAGAAATTTCTCTGAAGCACTCATAACCCAGGGTTTCCACGAGCAATATTTCATAGAATGCAATGTGACATCCTATGGAAATTGCTTGTGGACACTTCAAATAGTATTCTATGCTTGCTTTCTATGGATAGTATTCTATGGGCTGTCGTTTCTCTTTGACATTGTAAGATTGAGATAATAAGCAATGGAAATGCCCATTCTAGATTTCATAGCAGTCTTTCTATGAAAAATGGCAGCTATCAAATATTGCTCGTGGAGACGCGGTGGAATTGCTCAGTTATAGCTATCATTGAACAACTTCATTGGAACGCAACACATGATGGAATGGAAATGTCACCCCATAGCTTCTTATAAGAATTATTGGAAAATTCCGTTGCAGTTCGGCGGAATGGCAATCATTATTTCATCGAAATAAATTTTTATCAATGAAAAAATGCGAAAAATAATTAGAAATTAAAATATTTTTAGATAATCATGTTGTAAAATACATTTTTTTCTTCCTGGTCAGGCAATGAATGGTGTCCGTCGTCGTGACATGATAACTCAGTTTTTAGGGCCTATAAATTACTAGATTTGGATGCAACCAACATGTGGTTTCAACAAAACGATGCCACATGCCACACAGCCAGAGAAACAATTCAATTACTGCATGAGTCATTTCCTTATCGTGTAATTGGCCGTTTTTGCTATCATAATTGACTTGCAGATCTTACGAATGGGGTTAACATTGGACTTTTTTCTTTGGGTTTTTTGAAGTAAAGGGATGCCTTAAAAGAGGAAATCGGGCTGTGTATAAATGAACCTTAGCCACATTTATACGAAACGGTCATAGAAAATTTCAACAAAAGAGTACCAACGTATACATGCCAGCAAGACCGTGGCGGCCATTTATCCGATGTGCCATTCCATACATAACCTCACTCTGTGTAATCTATGAATATATTAACACTATTAAGGCTAAGGCTAAACTATAATATTAGATGGTTGCAGACAGCGACCACTCCGTAGCTGTTTGAACACTTGCGAGTTGTATTGTACGAAGCTTTTCGCTTCGATTCGTTCAGTTTTCGTTCACTTTTGTTCATTTGCGAAAAAAGTGAATTCTTTCTCTTTCTTTTGTTATTTCATACAAATTTTGACATTTCACTTCAACAGCTATATAAACATTTAAATTTGTAACTTCATAAGCAAGGACATTTTTTTGGCAAAACGACTTCCACTCTGACTATCGCTTCCATTCACAAAAGTGTAATATGGGCAACTTGAGTAATTGACAGTACAGAAGAAAACTTAACGTAGAATTTTAACATTAGCTTCCGATTATTTTAGTTCAGCCTTTAAGCTTTCTAATTGAAAATCTGAATTTCCTATAAAAATTAAATAAAGATAAACAGAGACAACCCGCGATTGACCAATAAGGTAAACGAGCTGCACTGTGTGTGGCGTTGCCAGGAACTAGCATGCTAGAGATATAAAAACCATTGCCCCATACAGAAAACATTCGAATTTACTTCTTATATCGGGTTTTTCAACAGGGACGCTACAAAAGTTGAGCGACAGGGACAGCAAACGACGCCATATTTCTTGCCGCTGTTTTGACATTTCTCTTCAGTAAGGTATGCCATTTTATGATGGAAAGATATAAGATCCAACAACGAGTCGAAATTATTAAAATATACAACCGAAATTCGGAGTTAGTGGCCTCAGTCGTCATAATCGTCCTGACAATTGCGCGTTTAGTGGAAAAATTTGAATCCACAGGCACAGCACAAAATGTTCCCGTTCCAGTGAGACAGAGAAGTGCTTGTAGTGTCGAGAATATTGCTGCCGCTGAGGCTTAAGTTGAAGAAAGCCCAAACGTGTCTCTCACACGTCGTTCTCAAGCGTTGGGCATCTCTGTGACGTCGAATTTTGCGAAAAGATCTTGGCCTACATCCTTACAAGATTAAATTGACGCAAGAACTGAAGCAGCTTGACCACCAGAAGCGTCGTATGTTCGTGAATTGGGCTGAGCAACAACTTGAAAATGATTCGGATTTTCATCGAAAAATCATCTTCAGCGATGAGGCTCATTTTTTGGCTGAATGGCTTCATCAATAAACAAAATATGCGGTATTGGTCAGTCAGAAATCCACACGTACTCCATGAGTCATCATTGCATTCCGAAAAAAATACGGTTTGGTCAGGTTTATGGGCCGGCGGCGTCATTGGGCCTTACTTCTTCCGTGATGATCAAGATCGTGCGATTTGACGCCGTTAGACTATTTCCTGTAGGGCTACGTCAAGTATATCTATGCCAACAAGCTAGCGACGATTGATGAACTTCGTACGAATATGAACGTGAAATTGCAGCAGTATCGGCCGATTTATGCTTGAAAATCATCAAAAATTGGGTTCAGCGTTTGGACTTCTGTAAACGTGCCCGTGGTGGCCATGCAAAAGAAATAAAGTTCCATACATAATGGCATTGAACGTACTTTCACAGGAATAAAAAATTTCATTGATATCCAAAACCGTTTTTGTTTTATTTAAAAAAACAAACGTTTGTATCGCTCTTATTGAAAAACCCTTTATATGCGAAATTTTAATTCTTTGATCTTGAAAAAACCAATGTTTGTTTGAAATCAGCAAATAACGTCTTAATCTTCCCAAATACGAAGCTGTCAAAACTATCGCCAAAGTCGTTACGAACCGCGATTCGTTTACACTTTGTATTCAATTTTTTTTTTGCACACAATAAGCGTTTACAAAATTTAAATTGAAGCAAATTAAAACAAATGCACAGAGCATGAAATGAAACAACCCCCACATTACCATTAAATTCCCATTAAATGTGCATTTTAATTGCATTTTAACACTCGGTTTAATTCCTTTTCCTTTTGTCCTGTTCTCTTTTTGCAGACCTTTTGTGTGGTGTCAAAGCGATTTCGAAAAAACTACATTCATCGATTCACTGGAACAAAGAGCCTTTTCCTATTTCATCCTTGGAGTCCGGCCCGACGTATATGTGTGTACATAGCGACAAATCAATTTTTCGATTACTGTGTGATGGCTACAATTCTATTCAACTGTATTTTTTTAGCCAGAACGGAAACATTTGAAGAAGCAGAGTAAGTATGCGAGCATTTAAAATTGAATAAACACTTTTAAAACGCCCAACAGATGGAGCCACTCCGCAATCGATAGAAGGAATTATTCCATTTAATGTGTGTTTTTTTTTTTTAATCGTTCCAATTTTTAGATACATCTTCCTAGCTATCTACTCCCTTGAGATGTTTATCAAAATCATTGCTAAAGGCTTCCTACTTAACAAATACACATATTTAAGGAATCCATGGAATTGGCTGGATTTTGTTGTAATAACCAGCGGCTATGCCACCATCGGAATGGAGGTTGGTAATCTAGCCGGTTTGCGAACATTTCGTGTACTGAGAGCATTAAAGACTGTTTCCATAATGCCGGGTAAGAATATGTCAATACACAGTTGGAAATAAGTAAAAAATTACTGGTACAATTTATTTTAGGCCTTAAGACCATTATAAATGCATTGTTGCATTCGTTTCGACAATTGGCCGAGGTTATGACACTAACGATATTTTGTTTAATGGTTTTTGCACTTTTTGCCCTACAAGTAAGTGAATTCAATAATAAAATAAAATTTTTTAAAATTTTGATGACATCGCTTTTTGAAGGTATACATGGGTGAACTTAGGAATAAATGCGTTAAGAATCTTCCAGACGACTGGGTCAATCTTACAAGTGCGGAATGGAAAAGGTAATTTCGAATTTACATAAAATAATTATGATAATTGTTTTGAGTTTATAAAAGCATAAACATCTGTTTATTTTTTATAATAATTATTCTCATTATGCCAATTATAAAGAAAGCTTGTTTTAATTTTTTTCAGTTGGGTGAATGACACAGAGAATTGGTTATACGATGTCGAGGAACTACCGACGCTCTGTGGTAACCTTACTGGAGCCAGGCACTGCCCAATAGGTTTGTAGAAAATAGAACAGGCAATTTGTAAAGAATTCTTTAAAAGAACACATTTCCAAACACAAACTTAATTTTGAACACTTTGAAAACTCCAATAACAAAAGAAAACACTTATCTGACAAATAAAATATCTTGACAGCGCCAACATAAGCTATTCGTTGAATAACAAACGTTTTTCCTACATAAAGGGTCGCCCAAAATGCTTATCTGTAGCAGATGCTAGAATCCTAGTCAAAAGTTAAAAACAAGGCAACCCGTAAGCGCTTACACAATGTGTATCTTCCTGAAACTGTAGCTCTATTTTGACAGCGATACCAGATACCAGCTACAGATACGAATTCTGGGCGGCCCTGAATTCACTCCGAACCGAAAATTGAGTTTTCGCAAAAATAGCTGAAAACATCATCGAAAACCAGAGTTTTTCCATACATTTGCAGTTTTTAAAAACTAGTAGGTTACTAAGAAACTTTATCGAGAACACTTCGCAGACGTCATCTCATTGAAGGCTGTTGGAACGAACACACCTTTTCATACGTTCTACATGTGTTCCACACCCCACAAAACAGCGGATGAACTCGCCGTCAAAACAAATGTGTTTTTTTAATTTTATTTTCATTTTCAATGGAAAATGCAAAAAAAAATGAAGATTTGGGGAGTGGAAAACGAGGGGTACATGGTGTAGCTATAGGCAGATCATGACAAGCTATAAGGATTTGATTCAATTAAAATAATTTCACATACAAATTTTGCAGCTAGTATGACAGCTGAGCTAATTGAAATGACAAACTGGTCAAAGTTCGGTCTGAAAGCACAAGTGGTTTTCGAAAACTTTTTGTCGGAAACTTAGTTTCCGATTCGGTGTTTAAGGATTTCATAGACAAATGTCAGAACACAAAGTTATCCAGCTGTTAGAACGAACATACTCGCAAAAATATTCAAATGTCAAAATTTTGAATTTTTTGTTCTCTCGACAGTTTTGAATATTTTGATGTGTGGTATTAAAAATTAACCATTTTAAGGCGCTAGTTATAGCTATGATGTAGCCATTGTTAGGTGGGGAACCTGATTTTTGGAATGGGCACTTCAAAACTATAAATGTGTTGAGGAGTGTTCTTTCAGTTCGCAGTTATCGATGCCCTTTTAGGCCTCAAGTACAAAAAAAATGTCCTCCAACATGTCCACATGCCGGTCTGAACTCACTATCACAGTGAACTCATTTTATTCAAAAAACCAATGACCACAAATCTTAGCTAATAAATTGCACACCACGCAGTGATATCAGTTTATGCAATTAAGGGATTGGTATCAACTTAACAGACTCAAAAGCTGCAGGAAAATGGCAATGTATGGCGGTAAAATTGAAATGCTCGAGTTTAACATTTGTAAAGTGATGCAGGATAATGAGATAACATATACGGTCGAATGTTGTGCCCTATACACCTGACTTTTACTTTTGAATTAATTTTTGTTTTTCTCTTAAAATGTTACTTAGGCCGGGTGTCAATTGCGTTAAAATTTTAGCCAGCAGGTTATTTTTGACATTAGTATGGTGCAGAAAAGTCAAAAATTAAGCATTGGATAAAATTAAACCACAATTTTAAGGCAATTGACACGTGTGCCTGAATACTAGATAAAAATGCTTCAATTTTAGCGGGGCGCCATACACTTGTTCTGCAGTGTGCGCCATCTTGTTTCGATGTAAAGCTATTCATTGTTAAAATTGCACTGAATTGACATTTCAAAAATCCTTCGTTCCCGAAAAGCGAGCCACCCAGAGTACCGTTAACAAAAAAACTGTTGGCTTAGGTGCCTGCCTGAAGACTTGACATACCCTGAGTGGGGTAACGAAGTTGTGAGCGTGGACTGTCCTCAGATGGAGAGTTAAAATCCTGTGTTTAAAATTTTTTTACATTCTTTTTTTTTGTGGGATATTTGAAACTCTGGCCCTAGCTACTTAGCGTAACCACCTTGGCAAATCCCTACCAGAAATGGCATTGATTAACTTTGATTCACTTCGGAATATTGCGCAAATATTCGAAAATTGGCCAATTGAAACAGTTTTACAAGAACAAATTAATTGCATTTAGATTTGTTTATAATTAGCACTTGCTAAAGGGTTTATGATTACCCATACATTGTTTGACAGGCATTAGGGAAATTGAGGAGAAGAAAAGAGGAGACACCGATGTGCGGTGGTTTTGATTTTTTTTTTAAATTTTAATGAAGAGAAAAACTGAGTTTGGTAAGGCATTCCACATTCGTGTTGTCGAATTTTTAAATTTTTAAATAAATATTCCATAGTATTTCATAGATATTTCATATTTTAAGGAATATTTCGAAGGTCGCTCGAGTATATGCTTGGGGTAAATTCATTAGCATTAATGGCACGGCGGGTATTACGGTTGAATATTTAAAGGGACGTAATGCAACTGGTTATTTAGATTGAGCATTTTTTGTTATAATAATGGTGTGTAGTGTAGGACACATTCCTACGGTGTTAAAGCGAGACTATAGAGTTCACTACAGATGGGGCTCCTATCAGTTTTATTGTGGGCCTTGAACTCAAGTTTGGTGGATATACACACTTTATATATTGAGGCCAGATCAGATGGGGTGAAATGTGGGGGGAACGTAGTCATTTCGCTGCGTTTTAAGTTACTTCGAGCAGGTGGCTATGGGTCAGAGGAATGCGTAGTTGACTGCTAAGCCAAACGCTGCGGGTTCAAAGCCCCAGCTTCTGCAGCATTCTTTTTCTACAAAAATCGCCAGCTTATCTGAGGCCACCTGTGCGATAATTTAAAACAATATAAATCTATGTCTCCTCCTCTGTGCCACGTAGGTTTATGTTATATGGCTTTCCTTCTTTGTGTCTATCTGCATCTGTATGTTGTTTTAATGTCTTGCTCTGTCTCAGCCGATAGCCTCAGTCTCTAGTGCTGTTATGTGTCTGAAGGTCAATGTCAATGCCAATAAGCTACATACTTCGAAAATGTGGTCGTTTCCATACCGAGCATGGAAAGTTTCTAGGTTCGTCGATGCAAGTTTTTTTTAATAATTATTTTCTGTTTTCTCTTCACAGGATATACGTGCCTTTGTGTGGGTGAAAATCCCAATCATGGATACACGAATTTTGATAACTTCATGTGGTCCATGCTAACGACATTCCAATTGATCACCCTAGATTATTGGGAAAATGTCTACAACATGGTAAGCTCTGATCGGTAATTATTTAAACTTAACTAACATTTTATGTTTTTTTTTTTTTAATTTTAGGTACTTGCTACATCAGGACCCATGAGTGTCTCATTTTTTACAGTGGTTGTGTTTTTTGGCTCATTTTATTTAATTAATTTGATGTTAGCCGTAGTCGCGTTAAGTTACGAGGAAGAAGCCGAAATTACAAACGAAGTAAATGCGTTGAAAAAGGATCTCATTTGTGCAAAATAACCTAACCTCCATTGCGTTTTTTTATTTTTTTTTTCTTAAGGAACGAAAAAAAGACTTATTGGATCACCGTGAAGATTCAACATTTAGCTTCGACCCGTCCATATTAAATGTAAAAAAGTTAAATAAAAACTATAAAAAGAAAATCGACTCACGCAAGGGTGTACTCTTGGCCTCGTACAGCAAAAAGAAAACGCGACGGAAAAAGAAGGGCAAAGATGGTGTTCCCAATGAGAATGGAAATGGCCAAGTAAAGTCGCACAAAACTTAACTTTAAAATTTTTGTCTTAAGTATTGTTTTGTTTTCTTAGAGTAAAAGTCGATCGGTGACACCAAGTCCGAGTCCGAGTCCGCGACATAGCACCGATCGGCCACAAGCGTTGAATATTCCAAATCAACGTGCCCGGGGTATCTCATTTCAGGATGAGCAAAATAAGAATCCAAACATGTTATACCCTTCAGGTGAGTCGCCAGAAATATCCAGTCCTAACAAAGAATTAAGGCCGATTCTCGATTTGCCATTGTTAGACAACAAAGGTCAATTAGTGCCTGGCAGCCGGCAGGCCAGTTCAAATGCCAGCGAAGGCGGTGGAGTGAATCGAGAATCCTCGTTGGATGATTCCGGTGTCGTGGACGATCATGAAGAACAGGACACAGGTAATGAAATGGTGAACACATCAGCGGTGGAGTTACAATCCGATTTAACTCCGGTTACTCTTGCCTTATCGCCGCGCGAGGTTCGTTTAATTAAGTGCAATGGAAATATTGCACGCATTAAGAAGCATAACATTTATGCTTTGCATCAAGAATTTTCCTCGGAAATTGTTGTTATAGGTACATAGTCTATAGTTTAGTATACATAAACATAAAAACAAATATCTCTCTCTCTCCCTCGTTTTGCTTACAATTTTTGGTACCGTTTTTTACTAAATGGTACTTTGTTTTTATTTTGTATTTTGTGTTCTTTTTTGTCTTTACCTGGTCCTATTTGTATGCTGGTTTAGATGATCTTCCCGATCGAAATTGTGATAGATGTGTTCAATGTTGCGTTGACTATGAGGGTTGGCTGCAATTTCAAAATTGTTTATATAAAGTAAGTTTGGGTTTAAATTAATTTTTTTTTTGTATATAAAATGCCTCACAGTCATTTTGAAATAGAATGTCTATAGCTATCTATTAGTGGGTTTATTTTTGAAACTTTCAAATGATCGCCATCTTGTTTTGATAACTGTGATGTAAAAAATAAAAAAGAGACATTTTGCTGTCTTCCATATTAAAAAAAAATAATGACAGGTCGAATTGAATTTATGTTTGTTATTTGATAGCTTTTTTGTTTTTCTCTTTTTATAAGCGATTTTTAATTTGGGCAGGATACATATCTAAATAATGACAAAACTGTCCACAGAATATATTTAATATTCTCTTGGCATGAATTAATAAAATTTGCACACACTACTCAGATGACAACCGAAGGCAAAGGAGTGTTTTCCCATTAAGAGACTTATTCCTTCTTCAAGACGGCAGCAGAAGCACACTGCCGAAGTGTGGAAATTTTGATCAGTTGTGGACTTTCCTGGCCTAAAAAACAGATTGATAAAGGCGGATCGGGTTGTTGGTAAACGGTTTTAGTCTTTCACATATTACTGTAGATAGATTCTTGAGGGGACTTATGTCTCTGAAGTTTGCGCATTTAAGTCTTCGCTTAAAATTGTATTTATCAAATATGTGCGATGTTTTTGTTGAGATATATATAAAGTCCACCCAAATATGCATTTTTAAGCGTCAATTTGAATAAACTTGGATGAACAAATAAAACCGTTTGCCTACTGTAAAAGTTGGAAAAAAAATTTAAGGAAGAAAAAATGTCTCTTCTCGCGAAATTTGGGAAAAGGATGACAGCCCAGAAGTTAGACAGAAACAAATAATGTTCACAACAACGTGGAAGTGCGTAGGGTTTTTGTTTTAGATTTATTTTAATATTCGTAAAAACCAAACGACGGGCTCAGTGGCGCTATGGTTAGTGAGATGAACTGCCGCGCAGAAGGTCTGGGTTCGATTGCCAGCAGTAGCAACCCTAAATGATTTTTCACTGGCCCTCCTCTCGTCATGATGAGTAGAATCAATTGTCATGAAAAGCTTATCTCAATTTAGTCGTGCGGATTCGGCATATAAACAGGAGGTCCCGCCATCATGCAAAGAAGTAAAAACGCACATGTGAATGGTTGTGAGAAAAAAAGCTAGGCCCTGTGTACTAACGAGACAGTTTTTTTTTTTTAAACAAACTTAGAAGGTTTGTACTTAAACTGCTAAATCTTTATTTTTAAACATTGACTGTGAGGTAACATATTTTATGAAACTATTCCACTAACCAACAACAAAAAAAATGCTTACGTTTTCTGTCTTATAGATTGTTAGAGATCCATTATTTGAATTAGCAATAACTTTGTGTATAGTATTGAATACCATGTTTCTAGCCATGGAACACCACGGAATGAGTGAGAGCTTTCGACAAGCATTAGATATAGGAAATAAAGTAAATAATTAATTTTTATTTTTTGTATATATATATTTGATATAATTATGTGTTTCAGGTTTTTACTTCAATATTTACTTTCGAATGTATCGTTAAGCTGCTAGCATTATCAAAAGACTTCTTTCTCTGCGGTTGGAATATTTTCGATTTAATTATTGTATCGGCCAGTCTACTAGACATTATTTTTGAACTAGTCGATGGTCTGAGTGTGCTTAGAGGTCTGCGCTTGGTAAGGTCATTTTTAATCACATATCTGTATTTATTACTTCAACTTTTGTTTAGCTGCGTGTTTTGAAACTCGCCCAATCGTGGACAACAATGAAAGTTCTTCTCAGCATTATTATTTCGACAATTGGTGCACTGGGAAATCTTACACTTATTTTAGTTATAGTTATTTATATATTTGCTGTGATCGGAATGCAATTGTTTTCGAAAGATTACACACCGGAAAAGTTCGATCCAGATCCTGTGCCAAGGTAGAGTAATTGTTAAGTTAATTCTTACACGTTTTTGTAAACTTAATGAATTTATTTTAACAGGTGGAATTTCAATGATTTTTTTCACTCATTTATGATGATTTTTCGAATTTTATGCGGTGAATGGATAGAACCTTTATGGGATTGTATGAGAGCTGAAGAGGAGGTAAGTAGATGTTTCAAGGTGCAAATATGTTTTTGGCAATATTATTCAAGGAGATTTTTAAAAGAAAAAAAAAAGATTTTTAAAAATTTAAAGAGAATTTCAACAGTCGATGTGTTTTAGGGTTTTGACGGGTGGGTCAAATACAAACATCTTTTTAAAAATGGAAAAAAATGAACAAAATTAAATTTGCCCGTGTACAAGGTGGGCCAAAAGAGATCACGCTATTGGATTTTTATTTTTTCAAATGTCAAATCTGTTTTGACATTTGTGGACTAGACAGATGTAGAATACAAGTGAACAAGCCATGGAGCGATATACTCCCCAAGAACGCGGAATAATCGAAGTTGACGATTTTTCGACCAAAATCATGGTTAGCGGTGAGGCTCATTACGGGAACTAGCAAAACTATCGCTCCCGGGGCACCGAAAATCCACGAGTAATGCACGAGGAGCCATTAAACCCGCTCAAAGTTACTGCATGGTGCGCTGTTCACGCTGGGGGAGTCATCCGGCCATTTTTTTTTTCGAAAACGCCGCTGGTCAAACGACAACAGTGGACAGTGCGCGCTATAGGGCCATGTTTACCGAGATTTTTTGCTCGAGGACATGTGGTTCCAATAGGGCGAAGCAACGGCACACACTGTGCGAGCCACAACCGATATTCTGAAGGCCAAACAACATCGGATGACTTCTTTTGGCCCACCTTGTATTATGTCTTTATTAGTAAAAGCAAACATTCCCATTAATTATGGAACACAACTTCATTCAAGCGGCTGCCTCGGCTGGCGTCTCAGTCCCGAATTCTTTCACTCCAATTTTCCAATCTTGTTGATGGTTTCGGGCTTACGGATTGCTTGGATGATATTGACCTTAAGCGCTTGAATCGTTTCCGGATTGTTCGAATAATATCAGTCCCTCATGGTTTCCCACAAAAAGTCTAAAGGGGTCATATCGCAGCTTAGAGGCAGCCAGTTGACATCGCCAAGACAGATGATAATACTGATTTGGGAATTTGGTGCGCAATAGATCGATTGTGGCATCCTGCATACACAAGAACTCGTCCAAATTCATGTCTTTAATTTCATCAAAAAAAATTCGGTTAACATGGCCCTGTTACGGTCACCGTTGTTTGAAACGTTGTTCCCAGCCTCATTTTCGTAGAAAAATGGTACAATAATGCCTTCACTCCACAAGGCGCACCAAACTGGCACGCTCTGTGCATGCATCGGGTTTCCACCATAATTTGCGGGTTTTTCCGAACCCCATATGCGGCAATTTTGTTGGTTGACGTTGCCGCCGAGATGCAAAAGGCGTCTCGCCAGAAAAAATGATTTTTCGCCCCAAAAAACGCCGTCCAATCAATTCAACCAATTCAAGCTGCTTTAAGGTCTAAGAGTGTGAGACTCAATTTATGATTATCAACTCACCATCGATCTCAACAGCTCAACATTTCACGCACTAGCCTGAGGATAATTCTGTACAATTGAGAAGCGGTTGGTAGTGCGTCTTCAATTGCTGAGTCAATTGGACCTTGTAAGAAAAATTCTTGGTCCTTGTTCAGAATTCTCCTCAATCTAGTGCGTGAAATGTTGAGCTGTTGAGATCGATGGTGAATTGATGTTCATAAATTGAGTCTCAAACTCTTGGCTACAGCAGCCACATTATCGTCTGTGCGCAACGTACGATGACGTTGACTATAAGTGGTTTCCACTAGCATAATAGTCTCACGAACTTTTTACACAAACTTTCGAACAGCTGGAACGATATGTACGTACCTCATTCCGTCAAAACTTCATTTCGAATAACGCACTGTTTGGGCTACACAGCACTCACTTTGGAAATAAGTTTTCAATATTTCCCTACATTGTTCAAGCGTAAAGGGACCCATTTCGTTCCTTTAATACTGATTTTCTCATCAGTTGGCACACAATTCCATATAATTAGTAAATTAATAGTGCTGCCGTCGGTCTGTTTAACACTAAATTGGCTCTGTGTGTTTCTTATCAATTGAAGCGACAAATCCATATGATTTGAAAGCCGTCACTGTTGTGTGTTGCCATCACTTTGTATGGAAAAAGTACAAATTTTCGGGGGTACAATGTGAATTTCTCAAACGTTTCACGGCAAAACGTTTTTCGGTAAACCATTTAGTAACATATCGATCCCAACCCGGTTCAACAACATTTTATCTATTTCGTCTTCTTATAATTTTCAGCAAGGAGCGTCATCCTGTTTCGCAATTTTCCTTCCAACTCTGGTGATGGGCAATTTCATGGTGCTAAATTTGTTCTTGGCCTTGTTGCTCAATAGTTTCAACTCAGAAGAATTAAAGTCAAAAAAAGAGGTAAATTTACGTATTAAATAAAACTTTTACTTTATTCATTTCGATGTCTTAGTGTTTGTTTTATAAAAAAAAATTACAGAAACTAGCCAACCATTGGGGTTCAGATAAATGTGTTAAATTTATGTTGTGTTGAATTTTAATAGACGTTAAGTGTGAGTGTAAGAAACGCACTAAAAAAAAACTTTAATTTAAAAATAAATTTCTAAATAACAAAATAAATTTAACATCATGCTTAGGTATAAATAAAATTAAATTTCTAAACTCCACCAAAACTAAAATATCAACCATAAACAAATATTTTTTTTGTGTATATTTTAGTGTGGCATGTAAATTAAGCTACATTTACATATTATATATAAAAAATATTTTTAAATGTTGTATGTCAATATTTTATACTCTTCTATGTGTGTTTTTTTATTGATGTGCCTTAAAAAAATGTGTGTTTCTAATGCAAACTAATTCGCACTAATTAAAAAAAAAATACAAAAAAAAACAATGTTTGCTACTGATTCACCTTCTCAATGTGCACCGTGTCTCTGAACTGTCTCTATCGAACAGATTTTCAAGAAAAAGGTAATTTCTCAAAATGTAGTTTGTAACTTGTGAAATAAAAGCGTCCCTTCTATGTACCTTATGTTTATAATATTCCCATGTAGAGCTTACATTGTGCCTATTTTTTGTTCGATTTTGTTTTGTAAATGTGCCTTTTTGATTTAATTTTATGAAA
The DNA here is from genome assembly GCA_949824845.1 of Rhingia rostrata. NCBI lineage: Eukaryota > Metazoa > Arthropoda > Insecta > Diptera > Syrphidae > Rhingia > Rhingia rostrata. The sequence goes on from OX463758.1 coordinate 20,965,474, forward strand.
ATAGTAGATTTTAGAAAATCACTTACAATTTTCACATAAATATCTTACAATTGGTTGCAAAGTATTTGGAAGATGTAAAAAGTGCCGAAGAATTGTTGCTTAAGCGTATCGAATTGGATATTCTAAATTTTCAAATTTATGTGAACATTTTTTTTACCAATTTTACTTATATAGCGATATGACGTTAAATGGATTTTTTTATTAATTTTTTTTTGTTTATTTATTTAATAGGAAGTGGGGGAAGAATCAAAGCTGGCACGTAGTATAGAACGGGTTCGGGATTTGATACGAAGAAAACAGCAAGCACGCAAAGCGAAGAAGGAACTGAAATATGCGACTAAGTTCGAACAAGTCGTCCGGGAGGCACAAACAGCAGCTGTTATCAAACAAACTGAATCAGAAACGAAATTCCATAGGTTAAGTTATCAGGTAAGTCATACGGGTTTTTTACTAGTTCAAGTTAATAATTGCCTGACCAGCAGAATTTACAAAGAACAGCGGTCCGGTAATGCCTCCAGCCCAAAATCCACACCAAACAGTCAGCTGTTGTGGATGGATTTGTTTCTTAACTAATACTCTTGGGTTTTGCGGAACCGGAATTGCCAAACATTTTGACGATTTACGAAGTTATCAAGATGAAAATAAACTTCATCACTGAAGATGATTTCGTTTCAAAAATCAGCATCCACTTGTTGTTGCTCAAAATTTATGGTCAGCAGTCTTCAGTTGTTAAATCAAATAAATTTTGTAAAGATTAAAGGTTCAAGTCTTTTATCAGAATTCGCTGTAGAAAGCTTCTTGAAACGCACAATTTTTGAATAATAGTACGTTTCCACTAAACCGAACCGAAATTCAACATTTGAAAATGGTGTTCCCACCAACGAAAACGCATACCAACCGTCAAACATTTTTTTCACTGCACCTTCTCTTGTGATAATCTGACAAACCATCCGAGTACTTTCAACTGCCAAGAAAAGCTTATCTAAACAAACGTTCTTATTCGGATCAAATATGAGAAGAAGCTAGGCGCAGGGTACTAACAATCGCGTAATCCCAAAAAATGTATTTGTTTTTGCTTGTATGGGTTCAAGAAAGTAAATACCAGACACAACAGGTATCGCGCAGGCTGGCCCAAGGTGAATAATTTCATGTGAACCCACAATTTTCAAGAGGCCCACTCGCAGGAAAAAACAATAGAACATCCTTCGAAAGTTCATGAATCAAAAGCATTTTGATTTGTTTTCTTAAATTAAAATGTGTTTTCCATATTTTTTTTTAAACAAACATTTACAGAGCAATACGATGTTTATGGGAGACATTGACATTACCCTGTTGGACCTCGTTTCAAATAGCATTTCACCGCAATGCCGAATTTCAGAATGTGAAATTATATGGCGGAGTGCATTGCGTTTCGGCTGAAATCACGAATTTCGCAGGAATGACGCATTTCGACTCGGTGGAAACGTTCTATAAGGTGCGGAATTCATGTTCCTGGACTGTCGGCAATACTCTCGCGAACGTCTTGGATGTTTTCTGTTGAACGACCTGTGACAGGATACACATAATGTCTAAAATCACAAATTGATCATTTCTCTCTCTGAATTTTTCAATTATTGTCTTCACAGATGATGGTTTAAAATATTTTGTACGAAAATTGTGAACTGTAGCTGGCAAACCAATATTATTTTTAAAATATTGCTCAACAATGAAAATGCGTTGTGTTTTCGCTTATTTTTTATAGCCCCGAACTGACAGCTGTCGCATTGTTATCTTTTTTTTTCTATTGGCAACACATTATGTACTATTAATTGGTTACGATCCCTGCTATCTACTATCTAGCAAATTATGAAAACAGTAGGGTTTTGAATAATCAAAACATGTCAACCAAGTTAAACTCAGCCAACTGGGGCAAAAAAAGTCACGTATCATGGCTCGATGTCGTTGGCCCTTGACGGTAACGTTTCTTCCATGGTCGTCTTTGAAGAAAAATGGACGGATGATGCCAGCCCATAAACCACAACAAACTTTCGTTTTTTCGGGATGCATCGGTAGTTCTTATATGGCATGTGATTGTTCATCACTCCAGATGCGACAGGTTTTGCTTGAGCTAGAAATGAGCCTCATCGCTGGTCGCCATAATATGGTCGCCATAATATGGTCGCCATAATATGGTCGTAACAAACGGATCACATTTTTTACAGAGCACAAATTTTGATAATAAATTTTAATAGTTTTCAATCGTTGCTCGTTTGTAAGCCTTTTCACGATTGAATGGCAGAGTATGCTGAAAACTTTTCACTTTGACAGATGACGTTTGGATGCCATTACTACTAAAATCACCCGTTATAAGACTTAGCTATTGGAAATATTAAATAATGTTGGTTTTCTTTTCTGTTTATTGTACTTGGTTATATTTATTAAAACATTAAATGATAACACCTATGCTATTATTTTTTAGGAGTCAATGAACCGTCCCGTCTCGGGATCAGATTTTGGGTTTCAAATTCCGCTGAAAGAAGGTCTACACACGATCATTGATGGCGGTGAATACGAAGAAGAATACAAGGACCACGAAGAGAATATCTGCCCAAATGACAATAATCAAAAGTAATAAACACCAAATTCGTTAACAGTTTATTGCAGTAGCCAAGTTAATCCTTTCAATTAATTTCAGAAACGATTACACCCTTTATCCTCAAGTAGAAAGAAAGTTACTACATCAAGTGTCTTCCGGTTTTGGTACCCAACAGAACGACAGTCGTGACGAACCAACATTTACCGAGTCAATAGAGCTGCGTCTGATGGGCCAGTACAATTCAACAGATACCGATCCCGGTGATCAACAAAGCGTCATACTACAACGGGCTGACTCGTTACGTCAGCACGACGAAGCATACCTGCAGTATCAGAAATCCTTACTTACTAGGTCGCCGAGCTATCGTAAATCGCTTGATCGTCTCTCACAGTCCAGTGAAACTTCACAAAGATCACTGATCCCGTCGAGAAGTAAATCCGAGGATGATCATTTTCAGCACTTTGACTGCACAAGCACAACAATCAAGCGAATATCGAGTGGACACTCATTGAATACAATATCAATGGAGCAAGACGACTACATGCACCAGGGTAATCTGCGGGACGAACTTCTCAACTGTGACCAAAAGGAGTTATTTCAATTCCTGCAGGACGATGTCGATAATAGCAACAACTACTTCAGTGAGACTGTTGGCTATGGCAGCGCAGTGATCGAGGCCGAGACTGATAGTCTGATCTTAGAAGCCAAAAAGGATGTGAGCATTTTTTCACCACCCCGCAAGACCTCGTCGAGTAGTTTAAAGTCGAATCTAAGTTATCTATCCAATTCGATTCTGCAGCAGATTGAACAAAGGCGCAATGGCAGCTTTTGTGAATCGATCGACAAGGTCTTTGGTCGATCTGAGTCTCAGGGAATCTTTAACGGTAGTGCCAATGGTGATGATTCACACGACCAAGTGCCCCTCGTAGGCAATTCGGAGTTTGACAACATCATTCAAAGTTTTGAGAAGGAACTGGAAGAAATCAAAAAGTCAACAACATCTCTGGAACGAAGACTGTCAAACTTATCAGAACCATCACCCGCTGCCGACGAATGCAATAAGGATATCCTCGATCACATCGCTGCCATAGAAGCTGATCATCCATATGACGAAGTAACATTTGTACAGCGACGACATCACACCAACTCAGACCGGGATCGTAACTCGGTGAAAATCAAGCGTCGCAGTCTTGAGAAGCAACGAAAAATCGACGAAGACTTTAGTATCTCGAATGAGATCCGTAAGATCTGTGATCAAATGCATGCGCCATTCGCTGAAGTTGGCAGCACATCGCCATTTCTTCGACGGAAGAACGATCATTTTAGTGCCCAATTAGACCGCTTCAAGCGTTTAAGCCTAATCGAACGCGTCGACGAGCTACCCGAAGACGAAAAGTCTGTGATTCGTGTCGAGAGTGAAAAACTTCCACGCAAATACTTAGCGGCAGATCTTAAGGTCGACAGTCTCTCTCTAAAGAGCACCAACAGCTATGAGAATTTACTAATTCAAAAGCAACGAAATCTCCAGCAATCAGCCGATATTGCTGAACCAACGCCAAAAAAAGTCGTGCATCCCACGCCACCGCATTCGTTGAAATCGATAACACCACACCCGACAATGAAGACGACCCTCCCAAAGGCTGGTGAATTGAAAATCGACGGTTTCAAAGTGCATCCACAACCCTTCGACAAAGCCACCTCATTCAGCAACCAATGTGACTACACCTCTGGCGAAACTGAAGAAGACAAAGCGTCTGCCATGGCGGGACAGAAGTCTACCTTCACACGACTTACTGAAAAACCATGGCATTGTTTGGTCTCCTACGTGGACGATCTTACCGTTGGTGGGAGACGTAACTCGCAGGGAGCATACAATGATCCAATGTCTTTTCCCAGTTTTGGCCAAAATAAGCCACCAAAGGTGCCACAGGACTGTTTTCCACAGAAATGCTACGATCAGTAAGACATTGTCCTCCAATGTAATTCGTTACGGTATTAATGTGTCTGTATATTTTCCTTTCAGTTTCTACTTTCGATGTCCTTGTTTTATGTCTTGCATGGATACGAAATGGGCAAAGAATTGGACTCAAGTGAGAACGGCAGTCTTAACGGTTGTAGATACCCCAGCCTTTGAGTGGTTTGTTCTGGTACTAATATTCGCATCGAGTATAACGCTGTGCTTCGAGGATATTTACTTAGACAACAATAAAACGCTGAAGAGAATCCTGTACTGGACAAACTTTTCATTTTGTATAATTTTCGTCATCGAAATGGTGTTGAAATGGTTGGCGCTTGGCTTCTCAAAGTACTTCACGAGTTTCTGGACAATACTGGATTTTATTATCGTTTTCGTAAGTAATCAGAAAATTTTGTCAGTGTACGTTTATTTAACGTATTCATGAATAAAGCATTATAGCTCAACAGGGATGACTGGCATGATCATGGCATTGAGTAGGGTCTTGTCAGTAGTTCGAGTAGTGATTATCATCGTAGGACAGATTTTTAAGAGAGCGATCTTCCTAGTTTCGGGATTGAACTTGAGAAATTAGTTTTTCAGTTAATTTTAGTTCAAAGTTGATTTTGAGTTAACCCAGAAAGTTTTGTGGCTTATATGGAGGCATCATCACTGCCAGTGTCATGATCCTATCCCCCGTATTAATACGACTTGCGTTTGCATCTTGAATAGCTGATGGGTATAGATACGAACATCTTGGGAACTTTCGAAAAACTGCAGTAGAGTTGAAAATGTATTTCTTTCCTAGACCGAAACTTTACTAATAGGGGCCTCACAGCTTATTTTTGAATTAACATATTACGAAGGATAGAACCTGGTAGGCGATGTTTAAGGGGATTATCTGTATGTAACTGGCAATGTTCCTCCATTCTTTCAGTTCTGCAAATCTATGCTAAGATTACATTCTTAATCTCCTGCGGATTTATATAGCTCGATAGAAAGCTTCAGTTTGGGTATTTATATCATCACTGAAAATGGTAAGACAGGTGGTAGTTTTTTTCAGTAGTCATCTCATTGATATTAGATGATTCGCTCTGTGACTTCGGACTGTGACTCAACAACTATTTTTCACATTTTAGTTACACAGGTTTCTGTCTAGGTCTTATTTTCGACGCTTTACTTGTCTGCAAATTATTCAAGGAATAGCACCACTCTATATTAAAATAAGGTATCCTTCCCTTTTAATAATGTTACCGTTGGGTTTTATACGCAAAGAGCTTAATTGCAGCATCTTCATCAGATCACATCATCGTATGTAACGCTTCCTTGTAGGCACCATTCTTAGTTATGAGCTTTTGTCGAAATTCTTGCTGAAAACCAGGAGTTTTATATACTTTTTGGCATTTTTTTAAGACTTGTTGACACTCACTGCTGTTGGAATAGTACTAATCGAGACATAAACCTTTCTACGCAGGGCTGAGCAATTGCAGCTGATGACAGCGTTTTGATGACGGCGTTTTTCTAACAGTTGGAGTGGGGTGCTGGATATAAGCTTTCTCTCTTGTCTGGAACAACTTCTTCGCCAGATCTCATCATAGTATGTAGCGCTACCTTGTAGGCCCCATTCTTAGTCACGAGCTTTTGTAGAAATTCTTTCTGAAAACCTTGAGTTTTATTCACGTTTTGGCAGTTCTTTAGACTTGTTGACACTTTCACTGCTGGCCATCGACCTACGATGCTGTCGGAATGGTACTAGTCGAGATATAAACCATTCTACGCAGGGCTAAGCAATCGCAGGTGATGACAGCGTTTTCACTTTGATTTTTCTAGCAGTCGGAGTTGGGTGCTGGATATCAGCATTCTTTTCTTGTCTGGAGCAACTAAGTGACTTTGCCGATAGTTAATGCTAGGAGAATGTTCGGCCATTAAAAATACCGTATGCGTACATTTTTCGTATAGCAATATGATTCCGGGTTTTTTCCTAATGGATATTATGTTGTCCTGGCTAGAGTATATTTCATTCCAAAGCTTTGTTAATTAGCCAATTGACTAACGTTATGTAAGTAGAGTATATTTTCGGAAAATACTGCTTCTTCATGTCCACCTTAAAACTGGACACATATTAGTCTGCTCTGTTTACCTTGGCGTTGGCCCAGTATGGCCTTAACATCGTATTTCGACAATCACTTAATTAGTTTTGTCGCGGAGCTCATTAAAACAATCTTAAGCAATTCCATTTTTTTATCGAATATTTTTTTATGGGGCATGCTTTCGTCGTGAATCATAAGAGTGATAAAAAACCCTATTTGTATAAAAAATATGTTTTTGTGGTAAAAGATGTTCAAAATTCAAATTCTGTTACTACAAGGTGGGCCAAAAGATGTTGTTCAGAATATCGGTTGTGACTCTCGCAGTGTGTGCCGTGGCTCCGTCCTGTTGGAGCCACATGTCCTCCAGTCATAATTCGTCCAATTACGGCAAAAAAACTCGGTTAACATGGCCCTATATCGCGCATCGTCCACTGTTGCTGTTTGACCAGCGGTGTTCTCGAAAAAAATGGCCAGATGACTCCTCCAGAATGAACAGCACATCATGCAGTAACTTTGAGCGGATGTAATGGCTCCTCGTGCATTACTCGTGGCTATTCGGTGCCCAAGTAGCGATAGTTTTGCTTGTTTACGTACCCGCTGAGGTGGAAGTGACCCTCATCGCTCACTATGATTTTGGTCGAAAGATCGTCCACTTCGATTATTCCGCGTTGTTGGAGACTGTTTCGCTCCATGGCTTGTGCACTTGTGTTCTACACCTGTCTAGTTAACAAGTGTCAAAAAATATTTGACATTGATATTGCTAATTAGTTTTCATGTTTTTCTCTCCCTTTTTTTCTCTGTTTTTCTTTACAGGTTTCCGTATTTTCTCTACTTATCGAAGAAAATGAAAATCTGAAAGTATTACGATCACTTCGCACCTTAAGAGCCCTGCGACCACTAAGAGCGATATCGAGGTAAAAATTAAACTGCAAGAACATTAAAAAAAAAAACGTTTGAAATAAATGTGATCCTTACGCCTCTGTGTGTGCACTGAATTTCGTAATCTATGTGAAATTGCATTTTTTTAATTTAAAATCTAATAATAAAAAAATAATAATTAATTTTTTATTTAAAAGAAGGACTCCAGGATGCTGATACATCGATTGGAGTTGATCGCCTTTATTTAGAATTTGTTGATTTTTTTTAAAAATAGTATTTAATTTTTGCTTTACTGCTAAGCACGATTATATTTTTTATATTTATCTTAATTTTATCTTTAATTTACTAACATTGATACATAAATATATATGTAAGGTTGCATATATTCTTTTCGTTAATTTTTTTTAAATCTCTGTCACAGATTATTGAGTTTTAAATTTTAAGGAAGAATTGGTATATTGGGTATATCAACTAGAGCTATAGAAGTAACGACTACCGTTTAATATTTCTCTCCGCCCAAACTAGATAGGAATCAACCTTTTGAGGTACCTCTACTGACATGTGAAACATGGTACTTTTCTGTCTTTCGCTGTATTTGTTGTTGCATCTCAGACAAAGCTAATTAGGGTTATCGGAGATTATTTTTGCCAAGGAATTTTTCCCATTCGGCAATGTAAATTGTTTGCTGAATGGGAAAAATAATTCCCGATAACCCTAATTGCTGTGTGTATTTGACTTTAAGATCAGTCGGTAGGTAGGTAGAAGTGTCGGTTTGGCATGAACCCAAGTAGCACTTATGTGTCTTTTCTTTTAACACCGACACTTGTGACCTATATTATGATTGTTATTGTGGATGTGATGCTGGCGGTCTCTAGATCCAGCTTGTGAGGTTTAGAAAGCGGATAAGATCTTTTATCGCTACGGTTGTCGAAAAATTGTTGGTCTAACGCACGCAATCTGGCTCTTGCTAGTGCTGGACATTTTCAGATGAAATGGGAGTGGGGTATCGCCGTTATTCTTGCGATAACTTTACAGATTCTATTTAGTAGATCGTTTGTTCTGTTTTTGTCGTAGGAGGGCCATATCGTCCAGATATGACGCAATTTGTTAACCTTCTCCATTTTGGAGTCGGCCTTTTCCAGGAAGTATGAATGGTATGAGTATATTTGTCTCATAATCGCACCTAACGTGATACGGACCCTTGCAAGCTCGTCTACACCATCGTTTCCATCAATGTCACTGTGCCCTGGAACCCAGAGAAGTATGACCCTGATGCGTTCGTTCGCTAAGGTGGGCAAGTTCGTTCCGGGATTCATATGAGATTCAGATGAGATGAGATGAGTCCAGGATATTCCTGTGGCCATACGGCCTTGCATTCCAGGCTTCTGACTCTTTTAGTCTTACTGGGCTGCATAAAGCGGTATCTTTAATGTGTAGGTCAAGACACAAGAGATGCAATATTACAGTAAGGGCATCCGTTGGAGCCGACATCAGCGCGCCCGTGGTGCCTATACTGGCTGTTACTTGCAACCTTTTTAGTTTTGTGAAGTAAAAGCCTATGCTCAATGCGGCCCACCATTCTAGTGAGCCGTATGTGAGAATTGGACGTACCACTGCTGGTTACATCCACAAGTTCGTCTTTGGTTGAAGTCCCCACTTCTTTCCAAAGGTTTTGCTACAAGCATAGAAGGCAACACACGCTTTTACTCTATGTTCGATGTTGTGTTTCCAGTTAAGTTTTGGGTCAAGCATGATACGGAAATACCTAGCGCTGAAAGATAGTGTGAGTGGTTGGCCATTAAAACGGGAGAGGGTGAAGTCGGGTATTTTGGTTTTGGTGGTGAATAGCACCAATTCCGTTTTTCTAGGGTATACGCCGAGGCCACAACTTGCAGCGGAGGTGCTAACCTTGTCTAGAGCAGCCCCTACAATTTAACTTATCATGGAGGGGAATTTTCCTGACACAAGTATCGCCACGTCATCCGCATAAGCGTACAAAAAATCAGTCGGAAAATTGCATATCTTTTATCGTTTGATCAATAAAAAAAATTCTTGTAGATAAATTCGCAATTCTCTCAGTGGAAGAAAGACAATAATTTTTTTTTCACTCGATGCTTGTCTATTTTTAATTTTTTTTTGTTAAGTTAATCTTTTGTTAAAGAAACTCGACTTCCCAACTGACAATTTCGCTTCGATAAAGCACTATCGAAGCTATTTCACTCTTAGCAATATTGCCTGTATTATACATATACATTTGGCGCACTTTTAGGAAGCTGTTTACTTCTATAAGAATTCTTTAAATACTTCCAAGAAGCCTAAGAGAAAAAAATTTGTTTGTTGTAAAAGCAAATTATAGAAGCAAATTATAGGGTTCGCGAAAAGTCTTTCCGAAAACATTTGCAAGCCTTCTCAAAGCTGAAAATAACACCATTTTTTATTATTTTCTTTTTGTTTGTACATTATATAATACTTTTATTAATTTTAACAATTTATAATTATTAAAACCCGATTCGTTATTACTGGGATTTAAACTCGCGTTCTCTCGCATGGTAGTCTAACACGCTATCCACTAGGCTCTACCAAGGAGTATAGAACTTTATAGAGTGCGCATTTCATACAACGAATATTTTCTATCTGGGGTACTGATATTGATACCCCAGTGTTCATATTGCTACGCCAGCATCAAACTACAGTTTTGCCGACGCATGCGATCTACGAAATTTCCACTTCGCACTTACCGCCCGCGTCTGAAACGGCTACAAAAGTTTTAGCTGTGATGCGTACTCTATGTAGTTCTATACTCTATGGCTTTACTCTCGAACATGAAAGACCAGTAAGTACAACGAAATGCTTGACTCATGTTTACTCATTCTCCGTTAAGTTTCCCATCTTTTCAACTTTTGCCCGATCTTTTATCCTTAGCTTTTAAGGCCTTCTTTCGTAAGCTTTATACAGCTTTGCCTAAGATTAACTTCTTCCGAAGTTCTACCAAAACGTATTTTACATACACATATGTACATCACCGGAAGCTTAAAAACGACCTTATAAAGGTTAGGTACACCATCATAACTTCAGTTATGCTTGTGAATTTTCCTGCATAATGTCTTAAACAGACTTTGTCCCAAACAATCGACTGTACAAATGCCCAACCTCCATACACGAGTACTATATAAGACTTACAGAAATAATTGCCTGTAGAAATTAAATTTGATTGCCTTATAGAGGAATAATTGTCTGTTGGGTTATTATGTCTCCATAAAGTTAATTGAAAATTGGCATTGAAACCGTGGAGCGTTGCAATATTTTGAAATGTTTGCGAGTTCAATATTTTCTGCATCTTATTTAGGTTTTTTTTTAATTATAATCGTACATTTTATAATAGGATACATAAATGTACAGATTTCATATATCCGTTATATTATTATAAGTTTTTTTTTTATGACATAATTTAAATTTAATTTGTAATATTGATTGAAATATTTTTCTCTGTAGTATTATTAAAAACAAGTATATATGACCCTTACTTAAGCCAAGCATGTACACCTAAATTATTTTACTCACATGTACATACCACAACAACACACAGATGCCTCGTTATGCATACAGTGTGATATGCTCGTAAAGGTGCTTTCATCAAAATGTAATCAAAACCTTCAAAATGTAATAAAACCATAAAAATTCATCTCAAGAGCAACCTTTTCGGGTAGAATCACAGAGCGATTTCGTTACACTTTGCTTTCTAAATGCTTAAACGAACACAATGATACACGCGGTTATTTACGTGATCCTTTTGTCGCTTTTCGCGTTACAAATTAAATTTTATGTTCAAATAGATACACGAACAAATTATACAATACAAAAACTTAACATTGACCGACCAATAATTTTTAACGAAGCCACCGTTTAGTCGGCAAATTTAGCACATTTTCCCAACTATATTCTCAGCTCACTATTCTTTGAAATTTTCCAGGTGGCAGGGAATGCGAATTGTAGTAAATGCTCTCATGTATGCCATTCCATCAATTTTCAATGTCCTCTTAGTTTGTTTAGTTTTTTGGCTTATATTCTCCATCATGGGTGTACAGTTTTTTGGTGGTAAATTTTTCAAATGCGTTGACGACGATGGTGAACTGTTGGCTGTATCGGTTAGTATATTCGTTTTAATGGCCATAAAACTTGTATCGCAGATGCTTCGGTGTAGATTTGTAATCTTTGCATTGTGTTATCGCAGGAAGTGAACGATAAATGGGACTGCATTGAACAAAACTATTCATGGATCAATTCGAAGATCACCTTCGATCATGTGGGGATGGGATATCTGGCCCTGCTTCAGGTGGCAACCTTTGAAGGTTGGATGGAGGTTATGGCCGATGCAGTGGATGCTAGAGGTGTTGACTTGCAGCCACAGCGTGAAGCGAATCTGTATGCGTATATATACTTCGTTATCTTTATCGTGTGCGGGTCATTCTTTACGCTGAATCTGTTCATCGGAGTCATCATTGACAACTTCAATATGCTCAAGAAAAAAGTGAGTCCACAAACTTAAGAGAATGTGTTTTTTTGTATACATTCCCTGAATATAGTATGAAGGTGGTGTACTGGAAATGTTTTTGACCGAGTCTCAAAAGCACTACTATACTGCAATGAAGAAACTTGGAAGAAAGAAACCTCAAAAAGTGATCAAGCGACCAATCAATCATTTTTTAGCCATGTTCTACGATCTATCTAACTCAAGAAGGTTTATTACTCACTAGTAGCTACAAAGGTTCACTCTTTAATATTTTCTGTATTTTGTTTCAGATTTGAGATAGCGATCTTTGTGCTGATCTTCCTCAATATGCTAACAATGGGCATCGAACATTACAATCAACCCCATGCAGTGTTCTTCATACTAGAGGTTAGCAACGCATTTTTTACTACCGTCTTCGGATTGGGTAAGACTGTGATCTTCAGGTGATCGTTCATTGATGCTGATTATCTTAACACAATATTCACAGAGGCCATTGTGAAGATCATCGGACTGCGTTATCACTACTTCACCGTGCCGTGGAACGTGTTCGATTTCCTCCTCGTTTTAGCCTCCATATTCGGGATTTTGATGGAAGACATCATGATTGATCTACCGATCAGTCCGACATTATTGAGGGTTGTTCGAGTTTTTCGTATAGGTCGCATATTGCGTCTAATTAAGGCTGCCAAAGGTATACGTAAGTTACTCTTTGCGTTGGTTGTATCACTGCCGGCGCTCTTCAATATTGGAGCCCTTCTGGGCTTGATCACCTTCATCTACGCCATTCTTGGTATGTCCCTGTTTGGGCATGTTAAACTTCAAGGTGCACTCGACGATATGGTGAATTTCCAAACATTCGGCCGCAGTATGCAATTGTTGTTTCGCCTCATGACCTCGGCCGGTTGGAATGACGTTCTAGAATCGCTAATGATTCAGCCACCAGACTGTGATCCGAATTTCAATCGTCAGACAAATGGAGACTGTGGCCACCCACTGTTGGCTATCACTTATTTCACAAGCTTCATTATAATCAGTTATATGATTGTAATTAACATGTATATAGCTATTATCCTTGAGAATTTCAATCAAGCCCATCAGGAGGAAGAGATCGGAATCGTTGAGGATGACCTGGAGATGTTCTATATTCGGTGGTCGAAGTTTGTATCTATTGGCGCGTTGTATTTTTCGTTTTGCTGATTGGTATTTGTTTTCCTTACAGATACGATCCACATGCCACACAATTCATCCATTTCTCCCAGCTCTCTGATTTCATCGCCTCCTTAGATCCTCCACTGGGAATCTCAAAGCCAAACACTGTAGCATTAGTATCGTTCAATTTGCCAATCTCCAAGGGTAACAAGATTCACTGTTTGGATATACTACATGCTTTGGTGAAGCATGTGCTGGGTCATGTTGAGGAGACCGATAACTTCAAGCAGCTTCAGGAGCAAATGGATGTTAAATTCAAAAAACAATTCCCCACTCGTAAGGAATTGGAAATTGTGTCGTCAACGCGAATCTGGAAGAGACAAGAGAAAGCTGCCAAGACTATACAGACAGCGTGGAAAGATTATCAAAGGTATCCGTCGAAATGTGTGAGTATTCTGAACTCTTATTGGTATCTATATTCTATTCACTCTTAGAATGAAGAAAGAAAAAGAACGATCAGTGAATTCGGGCGATGATGATGGAACACAGTCTTCAAGTCCCGGTGGATGGCATGCCAAATTATCGGCCTTGAACTTCTTCCATCTGCAGGTAATGTCTAACTTGTGTTATATTAATATTTAGCCCATGAACAATCTTGAGAATTTTTTTTTTTTTTGCAGGTCAGTCGGCGTGGTACACAATGCTCCAGTCGGGCATCTTCAAGAAAATCCTCACGCGCATCAGATGCATCCGATCTAAGTGAGTTAGCCGGGCCATGGTTAAACTTGCCTCTGATGTTGGTCTCTGGTGCAGATGATGTTGTAAAAGATATCAAACAACAGAACGAAGATCTAGGAAAGCGGTATACTGAAAACTTAATCAAACTTTTGTTTTGTAATTTTTTCACGAAGTCTTCAATTTTGCAAAAAAAAAATGTTTGAAGCTTTTCTAGGATATCATTGTCATGCGAATTGTTACTCGAAGAAGTGATGTCATCAATATTCGCTGAAGACCGAATGGAATTTCTTCCTATGTTTTCTTCAAATTATTTTAATCATTTTCTAGATCCAGGTAATGGAAAGATACAACAAAAGTAGTTGTATACCTAGCTCTTGGACCACATCAGCGATATAAGAACCATTACATAGTATTAGAGTAAATAACCCTTGACTGCAGGGGTCATTTTTTCTGTGCAACCGTGTGTTTATTATTTACGTCACATAAAAGTAGCTAAATTCAGTTGTAGAAAAGTTTAATCGGATAATTTTCGCAGTGGTTGCGTTCGATAAGGTCAGGGCATAACATCACAGAATAACTGTCAAATGGTATTTATTTTAGGCAAATATTTATATGCATGTGGAATCTTAGTTTAGTAAGAAACTCTGCAAAAGTGTTCGCGTACTTAGGAAATCATAAGAACAACATTTAGTTTCATAAGTTTCTCACAATTTTTTTTTACACAGAACTATAATGGCCGTGTTCTGTATTTTAATTTTTCGACGTTAACTTTGTCGGTGCATTATACTCATTGGTCAATCAAGCATTATTAGTCACGTGACATGGTCGATTGAGCAATGAGAACCGTGTATCGGCAGAGCTATCTTGGGAAATCTAAAACCCGGAATACGCCCAGTGTTTGTTCCAACATTTTGACATCCACACCACACACTCAAAGTTGTTAGATTCGAAACCCTACCTGTTTTGAACGGTAATGCTAGGTAGCCAACGCACTCGAGATCAATCCTATCCGCATAAATGTGCATATCATCAAATATATCGCCTATAAAAATGTTGCTGTCGATAGACATTTTAGGAGAAGCAAGATTTAAGAGCCTGTACGAGCCATCAATGCTATATATTTCAGCTTGATTGAATTACCATTTCAACGCTTAAAGTTAGGAATAATAAATTTTGACGTATTTTCACTATGCTGCCTAAATTTGGCGTTTCTCATTTTACTATATGAAATTGTTTGCCTAATTTTTCTTAAAAAAATTATCGAAGTAGGATTTAGAACTAATTTTTCTTACCACAAAAGTACTTTAGGTAAATGACATCTTTGAAAATAGAATTTCTTGAAACAGCTTATAGCACAAATTTTGTCAGCACGATCTGTCTTTTATCGAACGCAGCTTATTAGTAAGTCATCATTCGATTGAACAGAGATACCTAGGTATGCAAACAAAAAGGTTATGTCAATTACTTTAAAGGGTAATTTCCTGTAGAAAATAGAAATAAATTTCACAAAAATTATATTATATAAATATGTACATTTTTAGGATTACCAATTACTTACACTCATCGCTAAGTAGATCACTAAGCACTACAACACATTCGTACTTAATTTTAAATTTTCTCAAATTATGCGAACATAATATATACATCCCGAGTACACAAATCAATACATGTATCTTACAAATATATAATTGCTTATATAAAAAAAAATTAACCACATATCGGTATGAAATCATTAAGTATCATTTCAATGGCATAAATTGAATTAGGCGTTTATAGAACATTTTACAGAGCTTTGTGAGCGTAAGCGATACAAGAGACGTTTTTCTGTTCCTGACAATTGTTTGATTGATGCATTAACTTCCTGCACAGGGATGGCAATTCCGTACTTTTCCACTTGTGGAACTGTCTTAAAAAAAGTATATACAAACAATATCAGTATCAGAAAACAGTAAATTTCTACACATCCATCAGCAATGCGATGGATTGGAGTAATTGCTGATGGTCATTTAGTTTGCCCATGTAACCGCTTTGTAATGTAGCAGAAGCATGGCCAAATGTGAAAATGAATTTAAAGCGGCAAATGTAGTAGATTACTTTTACTAATATCAGGCTAACAGCATTTTCCCCACTCTTATCTTCAAATGCGGCGACATTCATCGTTGGCCGATATATACCTCACGATAACACGATTTCAGATTGATTTTTTCGTTTTTGTATTGTTGTAATGTCGTGTCATTGAAGTAAGTGTCGGTGTAGCTGTCTGTTTTTGATTTAATTTATATTTCACATCGAATTGCTACAGGTTTAATGGTTTTAATAGTTTTTCTCAACTGAAATAATATTTAATCAAAACGAAAAACACTCTAGCTAAGCTGACAGTTATAATTTGTATAAGTGTTAGTGCAAGGAGGGGTAAATCTACCAAAAAATCCAAATCTTGCCGATTTGACCTAAGATAAAAAAAAATTGTTTGCCGAATGGGACACAATAACTTTCAAAATCGGTCTTTTGACAGAAATAGATAAATACAATGATAGATTTTGTTAAACAATGGACAAAGATGTTAATAAGTACATGGTGCGCCATTTCTTATGTAGGTATGTGTAAAGCATTGACTTATTATATAATATATATGGACTGCTAGTGAAATGTCATTTTCATACGCTTCTGTGAAAAAATATAAATATAATATAATATAATATATAAATAAAACAGCACAGGCGCTGTTGTTTCGCTGCGGATTAGCAAAGAAACACATGCCGCCGTCATCTATTCAAATGATGGGAAACTACAAAGAGTGATTTAAAATACATTCTGCAATAACAATATATTTCTGAACAAGTTTTGTAAATTTATTTCTTACTCATGTTTTATAAACATTTACATCAATTTTTTTTGCAATGTTTTAATTTTTTTTTTTTGCTTACTTAATTTTCCGCAGTGAAAAAGTGGCGTGTATGTAGTTTTGGAACACGCGTGAAATTGTTGCTACTAGCAGTCCATATATAATAAGTCAATGATGTAAGCATTGTGTTACTTTGAGGTTTATCAACCGAAATGACGGCTCAAAATATCAACACTGTAAAATAAACTGTTTAAAGCGGTTAGTGGAAAGTGTTGCTGTGAACACAAGTGTCGTATCGTCACCACGCTGAGAATTTTATGCTTACCGGTTTTAGCAGGATAGTACGCGATACCGCACTGCAAACTAAGCAACGCAGTTTCTGCAATAAAAATTCCCTGAACGAGTGCTGTCATAAAATAGCGTCATTGCCTAATTACCCAGATCTCAAAATTTGGTTGGTATTTGTGAACTATAAAAACAGTTACACTGACGAATGGCTCCAAATTAAAAAAATACAAGTAAACACGATTCGTGAAATTGAAAACAGAGAATTTTGTTATTGGAACACAATTTTTTAAATAAATAAACAACGACTTTCTTAATTTGCAAATGGTAACACTTGGTCTATTTATTTCCTTATTCCCTTATTCTGAATTTATTGAAGGTTAATATTACAGGAATGGATAAATTCTTAGTTTGTAATACAAATTCAAAAAAAAAAACGAATTTCGACTAAAAATCTTATATCTCTGAATATAAAACCTCGGCTTAAAAAAATGATAAAAATCTCAGGGAGAACAATAAATGTAACTCACTTTACTGGTAAAATCACAACACTACAAAATGCGGCAATTAATTAAAGTACAAGCCTTCTAAATATTTTGCGTTTGTCTCAAATTTTAAATGTTATTTATAAGAATTAAAACCTTATACCACAGATAATATAGTTTACTGAATATATGTTCTATATTATTGGTGAATATACTTTTCACTTACGGAGATAATGGTAATATACAAAAAAAATGTTTTCCTTAAAATATTATTTATCAACTTTCAGATTAATTTAATATTTACAATTATGTTAGCAATATGTTTCGTGTTGTAAATTCCCATTTGTATGTGTCCCGGAATGATATATGTTACCGACAATTGCCTATCAAGTCGCAATTTTTTGCCAAATCTGATAGCCAATTTTACCCTAATCGTACTCCCTGAATGTTACTACCCAAAAGAACCCCTTTTTGGAATGTTCAATGTTTGATGTGCAAAATTTACCTATAATATCATTTTTTTCATTTTCCACTGCAAGATTTCGTGAAAAACTTACAAAAAAAAAGTCCCTTTAATCGATTCAACTCATATTTATCTAAATTTATTGCAATTTTAACAAACAAAGTGGTAGCATATTTGTGGAAGCCCCGCGTGTCAATCGTCGCCGAAGTTTCTATAATTTCTTTTTACGCCATCAAGATGCCGTCGATGATAGTTTAACCTCACCATCAGTACATAGAAAAAGTAAATATTGTAACACAGTTTTTGTTTCGTTTTTTTCTTGCATTTTTGTTTCTCACTTTAATACATTAGTATTTTTAAATAAGAAAAAATGCATTTTATATTATATTCACAAAATTAAATTAAATTCTAAACATAAAAAAAAAACACTCCGAACAAATAAATCACAGGCATTACACCGACAACGACCGACGATAAAACGATCATAGCGCCAACCCCAACTCGGAAACGTGCAACAAGCTTTATACGCAAAAAACCACCGTTAGAAAGAGGTTTGTCAGCACAAAGCGCTTTAAGAGTTAACAAAAATGCTTTTGTCTGTATGTGTGTCCAAAATTTGAAATCCCTTTTCTTTGATTATACAAGAATTGTTTTTTTTTCTTTATCTCGCTCGCTTTGGTTTCCCGTTATATATGATTACCTTTGGGTGATTGATAACAGCCGATGGACCATCAGAAGTGAGTATTTTGGTGACGAAACCATCACCGGAAGCACCAACGGGACCATCACTAAGGCCGGAAAACTCGACGTTAGTGCATGTATTAGTTCACAGGGAGAGTGAAGAATATAAAACAGGATCCGATGACGAAGATCAAACAACGACGATAGGTGAGAGTGATTGTTGAATATTTCGAAATAAATGTTAGCTCTAAGAAAATCTTTACGTGTGGGCTTTGCAACAGGCAAGTAAAAAAAAAGTAATTCGCATACCACCTACTGGGTAGAATACGATCTTGAAGATTTGAAAATCTATATCTGTAAAGCTCGATCGTTTGAAATTCTGCAGTTTGACTTAATTACGCTGTTTAATATAAAGAAGAAGAAAATTCAGGAAGGATGTGATTTTTACAACCAAAAGTGTTACGATACTGCAAAATATAAGGTCCAACCTACTCTTAAATGCCCAAATAATCTCCCCCACTTTTTCCTTTTAAGTTTTGCTAAAGAGAATCTCGTCCTACCCGTAGCCTCGTGCTTGATAATTTAGTGGAAGATTGCGCTTGAATCTGAGAAAAATTTGATGAAATCGTTCAGAAATGTAACGTATAGCAATCAAGAGCAGTTACCACGGAACCTCCAAGGCTTTCAATTGCGTTTGAAGCAGAAAGCCAAAATAACAACACACTGGCTAGATTCTCTGCGGTTAGATAAAAAGTTTTCTTAATAACAAATCTCTTCAAGTGGTAGCCTATCATCGCATAAATATTTTATAAACGCTGGGATACCTCAAGACACAATTCTCTCGCCCACTCTGTTTCTACTTCACAATAATGATCTTTTAGTGTCAACAATCAACGAACAAAAATGGAACTCCTATTAGCGTTGGTGGTCGGAATTCCGCAACCAATTGTTAACTGTTGGCAAAAGTGCTAAACACAATTCTCAGTTACATAAGATTTTCAGGTTTCACTGTCTATTCTATCGTCTGAAACAAGTACCGACATTTTTTTTTAGTAAAAATCTGTTTTTTTTTTTTTCAATTTCCTTATCTTTTATTTCAGATAAACTCCATAAGCCACCACAAATCAAAATCAGTCCCGGTTCAGATGACTTCCCAATGGACGAGCTAATAGCTGGAACCCATTCGATGGTACAAATCAAAGTTGAAAGTCCAAAAGACCCGCCCAAAGGTGATTTTAGCGCTCAATTATCAATCGAAAGTCAGTCAGCGTCTTGTGCGCAAACTACGTCGGATGATGTTATTATCGATGTTTGTGAGCCAATCGATGTCAACATTCAAGGTGATACATCTCAAATATTCTACGACTACAAGGAGAATATTGACCAACACGATTCACCACAAGAAGACTTAAACGAAATAAGATGTCAAAGTCCCCAAGGCGATGAAATTCTTACGTTAGAAGATGGCGATGAAAAATCAGCCACTATTGATAGGTGACCATCAGTGAATTTTGCCGAACGAAAGACCACGAACACGACGGACAGTGAAAGTGTCGAAAGTAGTTGACAATCTTTAACTTGAGTATTGCTTTTATCCAGTGTAATAAAATCAATACAAAATGGTTCACATACAAATAATAGCAACAATACCAATAACCAAAACCAATTTACTAATTTATATAAGTTTGTTAAATACCTTACGATAGACGTCTGTCAAATTTGAGAGGATTGGATCAAAAAAAAAAAGTATGTTTTCAAATCATCGAAAACTAAAACGTGCTCAAAATGGTATTTTGTTTTGAATTTGTTTTGTCAGATCTAACATGTGAGGTATAATGTGGTGCTTGACAATACGTGACAGTTTTTCATTAGATCACTTGCTGTAGTTAGAGTTTATCTACGTTATGGTACGGTCGTTATTTAAACCGTTAATATTGTGGCATAAGCCTTTTAAATATTGTGGTCTGACGTCCAGGTAAAATACCTGGTCAATTAATTGCACCTTTCTTTGCAAGATTTTATTGGGCTATTTCAACAAAATTTGCATAACTTTATGGCGCAAAATTATACCCCACTGTAGGGAAAACAATTTACATTTTGTAGATTTTTCTTATTCGGTTCATATTTCATAAAATCTGGTTTTAAAAATAACGGAGTTGTAATAACAATTTTAGCCAGTTTAAGATTTTTAGACAATATATGCTCATATGAAATAGCCAGTTGCATTCCGTCCCTTCAACAATTCAAATACTCGCCGTCTCATAAATGCTAATCAGGGTGAACTTATTACCAAGGCTCTCTTCGGAGTTACTATGAAATATAGAGATTCATTCCTAAACTGATGTCGCAAATGTTGAAGGCCTTAACAAACTCAGTTTTTTTCAACTCCATTGCAATTTACGGAAATTAATCTTAATGTCCGCGCTGTGCTCAAACACAAATAAAAGTCACATATTAACTGTCATATATTCAAAAATGACCGTTTATCGACGCTACGTTGGGCGCCACTATACTCACAATGCAAATCAGAAACAATCAAAACATAACCAAGTCTTAATAATGGAATATCTTCAGTCCAATCATCTTAAAAAAAATGTTAAAAGAAAATTATAAATAAAAACAAATTTAACCAAATAAAAGTTAAACTTAATTATAAATACTATTCAATGAATAGTGAAACAACTATGCCAAAGTGTGCATATAATATGTAATTACTATTTCACAAAAAAAATTAAAAATAAAACTACTACTTCCAACTTTACTCTTACCATTTACATTGTAAATATGCACTCATCTTTGACTTCTATTGTTTTTTTTTATATTTAATTACAAAACTACTTTTTTTCTACAATACATCTCAAATAGAAATTAAACCAAATAATAGAATAATGAAACAATTTAATAGCAATCATTTTAGGGCAATAAATATTTTTAATTCAATAGTTTAATTTAATAACATTAAACAAAAGAAAAAAACAATTTAAAATAGAATAGTATATTTAAAAACAACAAAAGAGTGTTAAACAAAATAAATTATTTATTTACTTATTAAGCGGGGAAAACAAATAATTTGTACAGTAAATGAATAAGAAAAAAAAACAAATTTGTTTTCAGCTATGCTGTAAAAATAACGCCAAAAATGTTAGTGAACTCACAACAAAAAAAAGTGAAATTACATTGTAAAGATAAATATTACGTGTAATAATAGTGTTACCAGACTTAATTTTTTTTTATAAAAATAAATTAATTATATTTAATATGTAAGTAGGTATGAATATTTTTATCATTTAAGTGGTATCGAATGAAGAATTACAAAAGTGTGAAAAAGCATTTTTTTCAATTTTTTTAAAGCACCAGTAACACACTTTAAGTGATACACGATCTCATACATACGTATGAGTTTATTTATGAACAATTGTATTATTCCTTATTTTTTGGTTATAACACATTTTAGTGATTTAATTTTTTTTTCTTTTCTCAATTTATTTATTAGAGCAGAGGGTAACACCGTTATCAAATAATCTTTATTTTGTTCTTACTACTAATTGATTTGGCTTTTTTTATTTCAATTATATAGGTACTAACCAAAAGCTTTGATATACAAAATTTGTTTGCAAAATAAGGGAAAATAAAAAAAAATTAAACGAGTGAATGAGATCTAGGTTATATTTACTAACAGCGAAGTTGCCAGGCATAACATCTTAAAATACTGACTTTACAGCTGTCAAAACTGTCCAAAATTTTCAAAAACCCATTTTCGAATAATATTTCCTTGATGACAAATATTTTCCAAAACAAAGATCATAAAGAAGTTCACTCGCCATTGGTCGTTGACATTAGATGCAAATGTTATCGCGTGATTGAGGGATACGCGATCTGCAACGGCCTAGGGGCTCAGTTCCGGTTTCAGTCTTTTCCTAGTATCATGTAGGCTTTGTTTTCCAACAATCGTTCTACATGTCCTAGCCTTGTTAAACTTCCAACGCGGAGATTTTTGGCCAGGGACATGTCGCTGTCCATAGCCCGTCAACGCAAACAGGACCGAAGATTATTCGAAGAATTTTCCTCTCGAATCGAAGGCGATTTTTGTTGAGGGGCATGTCGCTGTACAGCTTGTATAGTTCATGGTTAAATCTTCGTCTCCATAGCCCGTCAACGCAAACGGGACCAAAGATTTTTGGAAAAATTTTCCTCTCGAGTCGACCAAAGATTTCTTAATCCGCTTTTTAATAATACTTATCGAGCCGAAGTTGTATTCGAAGCATAAGACTTCTTGCTAGTCGCTTATAACAAATCTTCATATGAATAGTTGCTTTCTTTGCTCACTGTTCGTGCGCACGTTCCAGGTGCATACTCCTGTCCCTGTCCGTGGTCGTTCTTGGTCTGGTTGGTATTTGATAGGGTCCGTTATCCGAGGCTTTTGTCTCTCTCATAACCGGTGAACCAGTTCTGATTATATAAGATACTACTTCCGAAACGGATCCATCAGTATCGGGATTGAGCGCTGCCGTTGCCGTTGCCGTTGTTCGCAACCATTTCTGTTCACGTGGGCTGACTCCTCCCCTTGAGATTATTAGCTTTCCTGCTGTCCGAACGTATCAAAACAGCTTATAGAGGTTCAGTTTGGCCATTCTATCTGGGACAGCATTCGTTACCGTTGACTCTATATTGGGAATTTTTGGCTGTCGTCTTGAAGAAAAAAGAGGTTCCTTAATGTGAGGAACGCCTCAAATAAAGTAAAAATAAAATAGATGTTTGAAAATACTAAGAGTATTCATGCAACGTCGCAATTTTACTTTATGCGAAACATTGTAATTTTACGACGACGTTTCATGAACGACCCTTAAACTGTACCATTAAATTATGCTGTAACCCACTGAAGAGATTTTCAATTTAGTAATTTATTTATTGATAGAATTTTGGTTCTGTTGTTCTCTTTTCGTTCTACATATTTTGTTTCAATTGAGCGAATACGTTTGATGTATGAAAGTGACTGATTTAATGTCAAAATTGCATTTCAAAAGTTTACAACGTTTATCATCTCAGTTTACACACCCAAATCCTGCGAGGAAATTCGGATATTGTTGAAAAAGATTTCCCATACAAACTTTGACAGTTTATTTATCACGTCGTAATTTTATCACATTTTCAACGTTTACGACGACTTTCCAACGCTGCATGAATACCCCTACTATTACATTGTTGAATTGTACATGTTATGCCTTAAAAATGGGTTATTGCTTGTTATGCTGCGATGTGTCTGTACTAACTGGAATTTGCCAGACGGTGTGGTGTAATGTCCGGAATCTTTGGGTGTTTTCATAAACGTCGATAATCTGCGCTAGTCCAATCGTCTTTCTCCTTTGTTCATAAACGTCAGACAAAAAATAAGAAATGACCGCGAAAGAATTGTGCTCAATCTTATTTGTGAATGAATAATAAAGGAGAAGAATTTATCAACCTTTTTAATGTCCTCTACAATGATTTTTTTCTTTTTCCCAGATTTGAATTCTTTTTTATCGGAATTCTTTTATGAATTAATAGCTTAGTTTTCGCCACATACCATAGTGGAGCTTCTTCTTCCCTTAAAAAAGATAAATGTTATCAAAAACCCACAATTTATAAAAAAAAATTGCAAATAAAACTTTTTTTTTCGCACCCAAAATTTGTTTTCCTTATCTCCTGCGCTTTCTGCAGTCAAATGAGACTTATGACATTTATGAACATATCTTCTGCACTTCATCTTTGTCTGTTCGATAAAAAATCTGATCTAAGTTAGGCAGACGTTTATGAAAACACCCTTTTTTACTTCAAAAATGCGTTCCCCTACTGAGAATGATGTAAAATATTTACTTTACCTTATATAATGTCCGCTCATAGATATCGAGGTGAGGAAACCGCCAGGAGCCAGAATTTCCAGAACGGTTTTTGTACATAAAGTAAAGTACATTTTTTACATTATTCTCAGTATGGGAACGATTTAAAACGTTGGCTGTTGAAAATTAAAAAAAAAACTATCAAACGATAACAACTATGTATATGACAGAAACCAGCAAAATTGTTCCATTTTCAAAGTTGCATTATCAAAAAGGATAGGATTATGTTTTTATTTTCCCTGCCAAAGCACTCAAGTAGGGAATTTCAAGATATGTGAGAATTATCTTTCTTTAGCAAAGATTTGACAGTTTTTCTCACAAAATAAATGTTAATTGCTGTACCTTAACAGCCTAATTCTTAGTTTCTTCAAGGCTTTATTTCTTTTTCACTTCCAAAACAAAACAAAATCCATTCGCTCTGTTCGTTAGAAAATTTGACAGCTATCTGATTATTTAGGATCAAGGCTTCCATTCAAATACGTCAGTTAAACGCTACTTTAATAATTAAAAGCACTGTACAAAACTTAACGAAGAATTTGACATTAGCTTCCAATTGCTTCCGTCAATTTTATATAGTTGACCAATGCTATTCATAGACATTCTGCACAAAATTAGAATTCTCATTAGATATGGACATATCATGAGCCGTATAATGGGGTAAATTGTACAAAAAATAATTCGATACAATAAAAAAGTATACGATTTTGTAAGCAGCGATAAAAATTCTATTAATAAAGTCCTTGCACTTCTGCCTTCTAGTTATCTGAACGTTTTTAGAAGTTAGTTAAGTTACAAAATACGCTGCCAAATTACCCAATTTGTTTGTAAAAAAAATGTTTTCACTCAAAAGAAAACACTTTTACGCCACCTCTTTTTTTTAAGTAATTAAATATTTTTTTTTTAATTAGTTTTTGACAAACAAAATTCACAAATAAATTTTTTTCACTCTATTCTTGTCACGCTGAATCTCATTTGCTGCCACTAAAATATTCCAGCTTTTTAGTTACAAATACCCACTATAGTGAAAAAGAAATAAAATTTTTGACGCTCAACTTAATAATACACATGTATCTTCAATAGACTAATTTCAAAGCCAAATGATGTACACTACAAATACTGAATTAAATTTAAGCATTATTTATAAATACGCACATTTATTTTATAATTGACAATCATTACTCTTGTCTTTTTCGACAGTATGTATATAAACAAAAAAAGCAACAACAAGAAAACCCAACTCTAAACACGTATGCAGAATACATTGTAATGTATGCCTAATCTAAGATTAGTTAGATATTAAATAATTTAAATAAACAGCAATACGTATGAAAGGGAAACGCCTTCATTTTTATTATTATTTAACAAAAAAATCATCTTAGCTCAAGATTTATTTTCTTAAAGTAATTCTCTTAACTAAATTCGACATTTTGTTTTTTTTTTAATAAACACAAATTGTCTATTAACGCATATATTTTCTTTTTAACACAACTCACATTTCATGCAGAATAATTATTTATTTCAATCTCAATTCTAATAAGAAAAATAGTATTTTTCAAATTAAAGTAATACGAAGCAAAAGAAGTAAGCAGAATACAACCAATATACACTCGTCAATTAAGTGATATTTTTTTCTATAACAAAATAAACAAAAGAATCAAAAGGGAATTCAAAGTAGAAATTGTTTAGATAACATAATGAAGCAAAAAAAACGATATATTAATATTTGCTATTAGTTAAAATATAAAATCAGAAACAAATAGAAATAGTTTTAAGTTTGCTTGTTTTTATCACAGAAGGAAAAAGAATTTGATATAAGAAAAAAGGAAAAAAATAAACAATCAAATTACAACCGACAATAATTACACTTTTATGTGGCGAATCAAATAATATTGCATATCCGCGTTTGATTTTGACTTTTGTATCATCATTTCGCAAAATACAGTGCCGTTCGCAAAATGTTGGTCAAACACTTTTTTTTCGACTTTTTTTCAAATTTGTTGCAATAACTTCGCATGTTAAAATGTTTCAACTTAACTCCGTCCGTCAGCATTTTAAAATGTCCCTCAGCTCCCCAATCGAAGACAATAGCAATAAGACTTCCGGCAAAGATTTAAGTCCCAATTTGAGAAAATCTTTGCACCAAAGGATACAACAGTATAACGAAGCGAAAAACCGAATATTTGGTAACTCACCATTGCCAAAATGAAGACTGAATCTAAGAACTCGTTTTGAGAAAAAGAGGAAATCTTATCAAGAAATCGCGGAAACAACGTTGCAATGTTCTGCAGATGATCCTTGCTCTTATGCTTTGGTAAAGATTTTTGATAAATATTGGCTAGGTCTTCTATATAGTGGAGCATGCATCAGTTGTTTTGGTGCAGGTGCCGTCGATTTTTTTTAAATAATGGCGCAAATTTATATACGCTTAAAGTAGACTTTAAAATTATTTTATCACGTACTAATACGTTTTGACAATTATAGTCGTCAAAAAGTGTACTTTAGCGTTATCACTCTGAATTAAAGTTAAAATAACCGAAACCTCACTTTAAATATTTAACGCAGAGTTAGCGTAATGTCATCTGTCATTTTCTAATCGGGCTACGGGCAAAAGCACAGACATTTGAAATATTTTTTCAGTGTTCACTGAAATTGGGTTTGTTTGATTGTCAGAAATGTGACAGTTCTGACAATCAAACAAACCCAATTTTAGTGAACACTGAAAAAATATAGGTGAGTTTGACTAAGAGTTCTTGGAGATACCATCGTTAGTATACACTAATTAGCGCCATGTTAAAAAGTGTCTATTGATGGAAATAAGTTAAAGCTAGATTTTAATTTAAAGTAGATGTTAACTAGTGTGGAATTAAGCTTTTAAACATCTATTGACTTGCGCCAATAATATTAGCTACAAACCATTTTCAGCCGCCGTAGCAAATAGCACCTAGTGCTATATCCGAAATCTCCAGTAACACGTGCGACTTAGGAAGTATTTCCGTGGGTCGACAATTATCCAAAAAAAATTCGATGTGAATATTTTGAAAATAATACTATGAACCTTTCATCTATAGACCACGCCAATTTTCTGAGGGCGTTTTTCTAAAAAAAAAATGTGTACACCCTTCTGCATGGCATATGCAATAGAAAAACGTTTTTTGTCCAACCATAAAAGTTTTTCAAAAACTGCCTGTGATGACAATGTCATTTTCTATAATTCATCCCCATTTAGTTTTTAGCCATGCCCACTTTCCAAATGTTTAGAGTCCAATTAAGATGTTCTTGACCATAGAGCATTCGCTTTTCTCTGACTCTTTTCGGAAATTACGTGTTTAGTGCTGGCTTTTCCTCTAATTCCAGCTTTGACAAGCCTTTCCCCAATGAGCTAGTAGAAATTATTTTTCCTGTACCTTGACACAGATGGTAAAGCACCAAAAAACGATCTGCTTGTAGGCCCGGTCTCACGATATTTTTTTTTCCATTTCTAGTCCACAGTTTGTTGATCAACATTTAATCTTCTAGAAATTTGACGTATTATCAAATTGAGATGGTCATTGTGACAGAAACAAAATATTAGCTTTGCACTCCGAACTGATATTTCTCTTTTTTTTAAATTACTTGAAGTATATTTTCACCGACCCGAAATGCGTCAGTTCATTACCGAAATTCAACTTTTGAAAAAAATTTTCCCACCAAAAATAATCGTATTCCAACTGTCAAAAAAAAATTGTTCATTGCTACATTTCGTTGTCTTTGGTTTTGACTAGATAATTGCAACTTAGTAACCTAGAGAAATAACTTTGTTTATTAATGAGAAGCAGTCTTCTTTATCGGGTAAAATAGTAATTTTGTAGTCGACTGTAAATTGCGTTTTAGCACAACTCAGCATTCTGGTAAGTGAAATTGTATGGCGAAATGTACATCATTTCGACTGAAATCACGAATTTGGGCTCGGTGGAAACGTACTATTAGGTTCGCTTCGGACTGCTCACGAGCTGAATCCACCTCTTATGCAATATTAATAATAACATCGACTAATGCAAAAAAAAAACGTAGCTCTAATAAAATCCAAGAACTGCATTCGAAAAGAATTATAAAATGTTTGACAAACATTTTTCGAAGGGCACTGTATATGTGGCAAATCCAGTGAGCGACAATTACATATAATTAGTCTTTCAATTTACGAACAGAACGTTCTCTTAAACTTGAAAAATGAAAGAGAGTCATATATGGGAACACTTGTCACTTGTCAGCTTTTGGAATAAACACTGCCTTTTTGTCAAATCCGGTTTTAGAAACCTTTATGCTCTCTGAAAATGTCTTTTCAGAAACTCAATTAAAATTTAGTACTACATACCTCACAAGCCACTTAAAATCCCAATAACTGCTGATGTTCTTACTTCATTTGAAACACAAAATTTGCTTTATCAAAACTTGTAAATAACAGCAAAAATGAACCTAAAAATAAAAATCTCGATTTTTAGAAAAATAAGTTTTTTTTTAACTTTGAAAATGTCTATCTAAAGAGCATTGAAATTATTTCCAAAAAAAAAAAAGATTCAATGAAATAAACCACATTTTCAAATCAAATATATTAACAAATACAAACAAGCAAATCACCACATACCCAAAGTCATATCAATAAAAATGTTACAAATACTGGTGCAGTCTAAAACTGAATCAGGATAGCGAAACAATTTCATAAAGGGAAACATTATGGATAGTACAAAATAAATCGTACATATGGAAAAAAAAGTTTAAAGAAGAAATTAATGATAATATTCTGTTAAAATAAAATTATTAAGGTTAATAATTAAAAAATAAAAATAAAAATAATGGTTAATCGATTCCGGTTGACAATTGTTACATTTTACGATGTTAAATGAAAGTATTAAATAACTATATAATCGCAATTCTTTGAGATTTGTAAACTTAAAAAACAAAAACTTTAAACTTGTTTAAACTAGTTAACTTGTGAAATCTAATTATTAAAAGAAAATAGCAAATGTACATAAATAATAGAAGTTATTTAAATTAATAACAAAATTCAACAGAAAGAAACATATTTACCATAAAATATTTTTTTTTAGCATTAATGAATGTAAAATTAACAAAATAAAAACGAAAAAAATAGAAACAAATATTTATAAATGAGAAATCATCGAAAATATTTAGTATTTTCAATTCAGCTATTTATTAATGAACAAAAAAGTATATTATATATAAAGATAATTATTTAAAATTCATATTATTACATTTTAACAAGACAAAAACAAATGAAAAATACAAAAAAATAATAAAATCGTTCAATAATTAAAAAAAGTGAGTTTTTTTCTTATTATGAAAGAACTTGCCAGGTAAGAAGTGTAGTACGAAGATTTATATATATTTAACTAAGTTTATAATTAAAAACTTAAAAATCGTGTCACTGTGTTTGTGACCGAACTCCTCCGAATGGCTCGATCGATTTTTATGAAACTTGTAGTATATATTTGGTAGGAATGAGAATAATTTTTAAAAGTATATTTGTTCAAAATCCTTCCACTGCCACGCCCACTTTTCAGAAAAACGTTGTTTTTGGTCAAACCAAAAGTATTTTCAAAAAAGTTTCTGAGCAACAAATTTACACGTTCTGTGAATCAATACTTCGTCAGCACAATGTTTTTGACATCATTAAAAAATCGTCGGTTTTTGAAAAAAAAGATTCTATGGAAAACTTTTTGTGCTGTGCCTCCGATTATAACTATGTGTATATGTGTAAATCTTTTTCAAAACTGTTAATTACATCGCAGAGGCTTTGGATCTCATCCAGATGGGGTCAAGAAAACGTTTTCTGCATTGACGCGAAGCAGATGAAAACGAGGAGCTTTCTACCTAGGGATCGGGATAATTGGAGAAGCATACCAGAGAATGATCGAAATGATCGAAATGATGGAAATGTCATTCAAGAGGTCCTAGTCTACCATAGGATAGATTTGGATGATAGATGTGATACAAGAGGCACATATCAAGGTACTACAACGCAGGACCCGCGCTGATGGGGAAGATTATATATCTATTCTACGAAAAAGCCAAGCAACTGGCAGCTGGCTTACAAATAAGAACGCAGGATCTTCGGAAAACAATGAAAATATAGTCACAGACTATTTTGACAAATCAGCAGCTGCTAAGTTTCAATAATGTCGAGTGAGTGATAGAGCAAGTTACACTTACACACCCACCTCTCATGTTTTACTGAAAACTGGGCGTAGCAGTGGGCGGATTTGAAAAATGTTTCCATTGGTTCTGTAGCATTGGAAAAGGATCCTATACACCAAATTTGGTTAACCTTGCTCAAAATTTAAGGCCCGAAATCCGATTACATACAGACGGACGAACGGACGAATTGACAGATATGGCGAAATCGAGTCAGCTAGGTTCGCATACATTTATATGTAAGTTGATCCATATACTTTGAGGTATATCTAGCTACATTATTTCTATATGTTACAAACTATATATCAGGACTACCCTACGCCAAAGGGATAAGGTATAAACAATCAAATATGTGACGTAAATAACTTCTCTCAACAGTGAAACAATCTATCCCCATATAGAGGTGTAAAGAGGCAATCTTCGGTACGAATGTAAATCAATTCCTTAGTCGGATACCCCTTCACATATTTATGTATGCAAATCTAGCAAAACTGCTTATACGAAAATAACTAAAATCCTGATATGGGTAGAGGTACTTCATTTAAAAGGTAATTGCATACAATTGCCAAAGACATATTCAATTCTCACACTTTGAGTTCCAAATAATATGCCTATACCTATTATTAAATCTAACAAATTAGAAATTGCAGTCCCAGCAACCCCTTTAGGGATATGTTCATTCAACACTAACATCACTTGTGAAAAGTTTGCAACGAATAGTCCTTCATCGAAGCGATAAGATGACGGAACAGAATTTCTTCGGCTATTCGCAAACAATTTTCAAAATCTTTTGGATTTGGTCCGATGCGGGACGTAAAAATAGTACCTTGCCCAAATTTCTTAAATGGGTGGTGAGTCTACTTCAAAAACCATTTTGGGTAAAAAGCTATCTAAATTTCATTTCACAGTCCGTTGTAACAATGATAAGCATGGTGGTGATGTGTCTGACAGACACAATTGAAGAGATGACCGATGGACAGATGTCGATTATGTTACAAAAAATCCTATACCTATTTGCAATTACTACATGCCTCCATAAAAATCTCATGGTTGCATTTGCTGATGATAAAATAATCGCTTACATCAAGCGATTGGAGTGGATGTCACGCAAATCCAAAAATACCTCAAATATCCAAAAGGGCTTAAGGTTATATAAAAAACTGTTTGTCATGGGCTTGGGATTTTCGAATTGTGTCACCAGTTTGTTTCTGTTGGCACCATTAACCAGAGGTATGAATAGACCTTTGCCATTTCGCATAATTTTTAATGTCAAGGAGACCCCAACTTGGCAATTGGTGTATTTTTATCAAATATACTGCCTAACTGTGACCACAATTATTACAATCGCTTATGACACGGTAAGAAATGAATTTAATATTTTAATGGTTGATAAATGTGGATAGACGTGTTTGTAATTTGTAAATAAACTAAATGAAGGACTTTGAAGAAAATCCGCTCATCGATAGTCTTTGAGCCTTAAATGTTGAGCTAGTTTGATGTAATTTTAAACGCGACAGCAGAAGAAGTATGAAATTATGTGAAATCTGATGACTCAACGCATTT
This sequence comes from Rhingia rostrata, assembly GCA_949824845.1. Taxonomy (NCBI): domain Eukaryota; kingdom Metazoa; phylum Arthropoda; class Insecta; order Diptera; family Syrphidae; genus Rhingia; species Rhingia rostrata. The sequence continues at coordinate 20,997,756 of OX463758.1, forward strand.
TTCCATTCCATAACAATATTTCAACAACATATCTCGACGACTTTATCTACATTTTATTTATTTAATTATGTATATACTTTTGATTTTGAGAATTTTTTTTGGTTTTTTTTTAGAAACTTTTTGAAATATCCTACCTTTTCAGATAACAATATTCTTACATAAATTTCGCATAAAGACAGTTTTAAGCCACTTTTTAGGGGTATCGTATATTCCTAAAGAAAATTTGAAAACAGTGCTAAGAAATTCAATAAAATGTCTGAGCAACATATTATGACGAATTAGTGATCTACATTACTAAACGACGATTAGCTAATCAGTGATTAACTTTTGACATTTGCGCGAGTGTTATTATGGAAAAAACTGTCAAGTTTGTCATTGAAAAGCTAATCAGCGTTTATTAATACGAGGGTACATCTTTCACTATTTGGGGACGTCACACCACAGATGGAAAAAGAATTTATTAGACACATACCTTCTCATATCTTAATACTTTTTTTTGTAGTTGGTAAATGTAGTAAAATATGTAACCTACTTATCAGGTCATTGAAATTATTTTTTTTATGATCAACGAATGAACCTGCACCTCAACCAACATGCCGCTCCAGTAAGCCTGGTCCTTACTAATTCGTCGGTTTCTACTTGCTTTTAACTCAAACGAAGAATTACTCCTACCCAACCGCTGTTTCTTTGGACTACGGAGGCAATTTATCAACAAGGCCCTCACTCGATCTAACAAAAAGACCCTGCTTTACAGCCCCGAAAGCACGAACCTTATTAAAAGCGTAAAAAAGCGAACAAATCTTCGGTCGTAAAATTAAAATTCATGCAAGAATTTTACAAGCGACATAGACCTGGACCTTCTCCGCAATGAATTCAAGATGGGCTACGGCATGACGAAAATGATTGACTACTAACCTAGCTTAACTATTGTTATACAAAAATTATGTTTTAGGAAACCTGAACTTTTATCATTTCAGCTATTTTGTGGCATGATGGATATATGTGCTGGTATTCTAAGTAGTATGTGCCATGAAATAAGAGAATTCGGTGGCAGTTTCAGAAACCATCAAAAATCAGAACTGAAAATGAAAAAGCTTATCGATAAGCTCAACGAAATTACAGGGTACCGACACTACTTTCTCTGCTAATTATGTTTGTCAATATCTTAGTTCTACTTCTAGGTTGATTTCCAGATTAAACGATACATTTTCTATGACAACAATGACACATATAATTTACACTTGCAACACATTGGCTTTGGCAGTGCTGATGGTGTCACTCCTGCCATCTAACGATTTGGGTTTCATCTCAATGACGGCACTGATATTTCTAGAGATTTACCAGCTTTGGATATATTGTTACTTTGGTCAAAAAGTAGTTAATCAGGTAACTTGCAATGAACATTGTGAATCTTAATTCAATTCTCAATTTTGATTTTTAGAGGGAAATTGTTCAAAGTGAACTGTACTTCATCGGATGGTATGATTATTCGAAGAACTTTAAAACAATGGTGCTTTTTACAATTTTTGAATTACAAAAAAATCGGTATATATATGCTGGAAAAGTGTTGCCATTGTCGTTGAAAACATTTACTGAGGTGATCAAGAGGGCATATGCGTTTTTTACATTTCTAAATGAAGCGCGCTAAAAGGAGTTTTAAAATATACATACATACGTTTAGCCTTGTTTTCTCAAATTAAAGTATTTGTAGTCTTGTTTAACAAGAAAATAAATTCCTACGTATTTTTTTTCCCAAAAAGTGGGCGTGTGTTAAAATGAACTATAGATGAAATGTTCATATCAATTCTACTATTGTTTTTGAGTCGAAAGTTTTTTGTTTTCAATTTCTTTAAAATTTGACCGAAAATCGTTCCGTTTGGCCAAAAACGATGATTTTGTGGTAAAATTGGGCGGATTTAAAAAAAATGTTACACTTGTTCTTACACATTCTAGCTCAAATTTTAAGGCCCAACAACTCAAAGAAATCGAACGTATATGAAACTGAAGGTGTGCTGTTGTTGTGTGTCACATTTCTGTTTTAAGAATTTCCTGGAACCGACTTCGGTTGCAGCTGTGCCCGGCCGGTTACATCAAGTACGATCACATTGGACACAACTTATTAGCAGTTCATATTAGATTTCACTTGGTTATATCGTGCATATATGTGAAGGTTGACCGTATTTGGCGTTGCCTCGTGGGAAATGGTTTTCCGTGACCGAGTATGACGACGGTCCATTCTTGGATATGTTTCGATGCGATCAATGACAGAAAAAGGTAAAACTGACATCTCTGTATATGTATAGTGTCCGTGTCCGTGTGAAAAACAGGTTACCCAAATCTTAGACGCAAGCGGACATCGTTTTTCCTTTTCAGTATAATAATGGCCACGTTACGAATTTTAGTTTCACCAAGTTAACTCTGCCGTGACACGTGACATGGTCGATTGACAAATGAGAAAAGTGCACCGGCAATATATTAGACGCTTTTTTGTTTTAAAAATGGCTTTTTCTGGGAAATCTACGGTCAATAAAAGTATTTTGCGTATCAACGATTATGCAGCCAGTATTTTCATGGAAAACAATTTTTCTATCGCCGATATCGAACAATTGTTTCGAGAATGTGTCAGCTTGCAGTTTTTTTTTGTAACCATGTCACATACCTAATTTCTTATCATAATAAAAATTATAAGAAAAAAATATTGAAGAAATTAAAATATAATGATCACATTAAACAGCATTCCTTTTGTATTTAACGTTATAAATATAATTTTACATAATCCCGCTGAGCATGATACTGGTTATCTATTTTTATCGAATCAAATAAAGTCGTGGTTGACGGAAAACAAATCCAACTAATACCTACTACCTCCGTTGTGCATTTGAAAACACATCTTCAAAGCGTAACTTTGACGCTAGTTGTTCTTAATTCGACAACAAAAACATTTGCGGTTAAGTGAATGATTGGTCATCCACGAGATCAGATCACTTATGGCAATTTAGCTAACTTATGACATTTGCAAGCGGAAAGCGTCTTACTTCGGATATTATTGTTGAAGCGCTTAATTGAATAACATATTCAGGAGGTAAATTTATAGGTCCGTTTAGTGCACTGTAGCACCTTTTTCAGTTTGTTAAATCACAACAAACATAAGTGAGATGAAACGACAACGTTCTGCTATGCACATTAGAGAAATGTTGCTTTTTGAGCGGATTCCGACATTAATTTTAAAGACGACATTTAGATATCAGCTGGTTATGTTGTATCTATGCATCTTGACGGGAATTCATTATTAATTTAAGCTGCGACGAGAGAAAACTGTTGTTTGACAGAAATGTTGCTGCTGAGAATGTTCTTTCACCGAATAAAAAAAATATCACCTGAGGCAGTGACGGAAAATTTCTAAGGGATCCGTAAGTAGAGTGTGCCTAATGTCCTTGTCAGGACTGATGGTGTTTTTGATATCTAAAAAAATAAGTGGTCATGTTCCTGGTTTCATTTTTGGTAAGATATATTGATGAATCTCTGCTCTTATTGGTTAATCGACCATTTTAGAAAAGTGACATTGGAGAGTTAAAGACTGACAACACGAGTTGGAAATTTACGCATGGACACTCAGATATGAGTGAAATAGTTGACGTTGCTCCGACCTATCATGAAGATGTTTATGGTTTCAGTACCTATATGTTTAATAAAGCTGTTTTTTTTTACATTTCCGATTAACGGTAACCGCTTATTCATTAGATTTCACTACAATACATCTCAACGGTTGTATAGTTATGCAGCGCATAAGTATTTACACAGCCAAAACATTTCCCATCACATAATATGTAGTTATACAGGGTTTGTGTCAAATAAATTACCCAAAAGAGGGAAATCTATTACAATTTGATGTTTTAGAGCTCGGCAGAGCAACCAAGGAATTATTTGTATGGTTGCGAAATCCATGGCAACAGCTTTGTTATAAACATTTTATTGACTTATGTTGACTCAATAACATCGTTTATATTGTTGAGTCTGTAGGTAATTGAGAATTACCATTTTAATCAGTTAATCCGTGACCACAAATGCAAATATACAAAAAAAATACCCTGGACAGTTTTTTTTCTCCCAACAATTGAACCTTTAGTAGCACTGATGCTCAGCCGCTTCTGAATACAGAAAAAAAGGCTTCAACGCCCTTAGAAAATGCAGCCTCTATTCAATGTTGTATACGTTTTATGATTAAGGTTTTTGCATTCAGAGTCATTTTAAGGAGTACATAACTTTATACACGGCTTATAATGAGTTTATGAATAAGGCTGTAAATATGCGGAATAGATAAAAGTTAATTAAAATCTGTAAATATGCCAAAATGAACTTGCAAAATAAGGGTTGGCATAGTTTGACTTGAACATTACCATTTAGTAAGATTTTGCGTTCACCTTACATTATTTTACAGTTGTAATCTGAAATCCAGAAAACGGCCAATCATATTTTTGATCTAGATCTGTCAAATGATCGATTTTGACAGTTGTTCTGTTCCATTTGGGTTTTTAACTTTGAAAACGATTATCCCTCAAGACCTCATGAGCTTATTTTACGATTATTTTGTTGTGGAAAACCATTATTAATCATTAAAACCAATCATACAAAATAAACAATTTGTATGATTGTAAACTTGACACGCCTAAATTCGTGTTCCATTGCCAACAAAAAACAAATCAAATTCCAGATCAAATTCTAGATTTACCAATTCACACCACCAAAATATAGATGGCAACAATGTTTGAAACTTGAGTGCTTTTCCTACTTACTGAACGCCATTGAGTATTTTCAATTCTGATTCTGATTCAATTGCTTGTAATTCTCGCTCACGACTCAAGTGATAAGTAAGCCTGGTTGGTTATCCTGTAACAAGCAAAACTGAGTATGATAACCTTTGGCTAACCTGAAATTCTAGATTCAGAGTGAGTATAAATTATATTTACTTACAGCGAATAAGCTCAATAATAACCCTAGGTACAAAAAGGTTACGACTAATTGAAAATAAATGCAATTTACTTATCGATGATCATGATAGGAACACCTTATCAGACAAATTCGAAAGTCTATTAATGTTACATTTTGGGATGTTAATGGAAAATTCACAGTTTACTTTAATTGTCCCAAGACTTAAGTTATGATGGAAAAAAATGAAAGCGTTGTCTTTCCATGTAATTGACTGTAATTTTCCGCATGAACAAATAACACAATAGAAAGTGTAGTGGTTTGTGGCTACAACTGGCGTTTCCATTTTTGTCATGGCATCGCAATTACAGGTGTTTTTTCCATATATTGGATGGACCTACAACAAGTCTATAACCAATCAAAACACCCCCATGTCAACAAAATTGTATATTCTGTGACTGTGACGAACGGACGTGTTAATTTTTAATTTGCACATCCATACACAGTTGTCAAGTTTGCAGGCGTCATTAGCAAAAGTAGAAATTCTTCAAAATACTTGAAAGACTGAAAACACAGGCAGAATGAAAGAACGTGCAAATCAAGATAATAAACCGGTCTTTCAACAATGGCACCAAATAATACATAAATTAAGTGAATGACCTAACAAGAAGAAACGAATGGAGAAGACATATTATGTACATGCAATGACCCGCTTTTCTCATCTGTTTCCTTCGCTGTTCTGTCAAGAGTTCTTTGGCTGCCTTATGTGTCGGCATGCATCATTTAAATACGCAACGCACATCTCTTTGTCTATTATAAAAAAAGCAGTTTATTGTTTTTCGTTCTTGTTTTCTTAATTTAAATGCAAAAGTTGTTTTGTTTTCATATCTCTCATTTAAATTGATTTAATTGAGCGGGAAGCCACGCCGCATTGACGGGCGGCCCAAACTGAAGTATCACTTTATTCGCTTGAAGGCTCCTTTGCGACAGAGAATGGTTCAGGGACTGCGATTGATCCGGAATCAGCGATCACGACGTCCTTAACTGGGCGGTCACGTCCATCTGTAGAGCCGTTCTCAATCTTGCGGACAACATCCATACCGGAGAGGATCTGTCGAAATGTAGAACTTAGCATCCTTAAGAAAAAATAAGAAACAGTGTGAATTTTACCTTGCCAAACACAACATGGCGTCCATCCAACCAAGAGGTTTGTTTGGTTGTGATAAAGAACTGTGATCCATTGGTATCCTTGCCAGCATTAGCCATGCTCAACCAACCAGCTCCGTAGTGCTTCAGCTTGAAGTTCTCATCAGCAAAACGTTCACCATAGATGGAGCGTCCACCAGTACCATCACCCTTTGTAAAATCACCACCTTGGATCATGAAATCCTTAATGACACGATGGAATTTACTTCCCTTGTATCTAGATTCGAACGGAATATATATCAAATAAAAACATCTCGAGTTCCGCTTTAGTCGTTGAATTTACCCTTCTCCTTGAGGTTTCTCAGCCAATTGCTTGAAGTTGGCAGCGGTCTTGGGGACAGTAGCACCAAAGAGACCGATCTCAATGCGACCGGCAGCTTCTCCACCGATGGTGATGTCAAAGTACACCTACAACACAGAATTTAGCACCATATATCGATAAACTTGTACTTGATTAGAAGTTTTACCTTATCGGTGACTTTAGGTCCTTTGCTGGCATCAGATGCCAAGGCGGCTCCGGCTAGAGCTAAGCACACGACGATGAGATATTTCATTTCTTTTTGCACGATGTTCAACGGTCCAAGTTAGATTATGAACTGACTAACTGTGGCTTTATCTTTTTGCTATGCGACTAGAATAATGCCGATAAAGACGCAGAAACGACACGTAATCACACAAAGAACCAAACTTGGAAAACGATGACAAAGAGGAAAGCAGAACACGGTACAGAATTCGTCTTCCAGACTTTTGGTTGAGTGAGTGACAACTAGGTGCGATGATGGCACATCCCACTCAATCTAGTACGTAATTGTATGACATTTCATCTTCGTACTAGACTCAGAAGATGTGTTTGTTTGAAGAATCTCAAATAGTATAAAATTACACCGAAATTATATGGGTTTTTCGAAACCTATTACATTCAGCAGATTTGTCGATTAAATAGTATTAGGTATCTACCAATGGAAAACGTCATAAGTTTCTTGAAAAACGACTGTCGTTTTCACCCGGATATCGACCAGGTTTCTTCACTTCGTTTCATAAAAAATAGAACGCTGCATTCACACAGATTTACATTTAGGTCTTGTTCAACGCATCTGCCATCAGCATCGTGACGATGATGCGGAGAAAGAAAAAAAAAATGCGAAGACGATATCAGGGTTGTATTATTCTATAGAGATATCGTCTTAGCGTTTCCTATGTCATCAACGCTCATGGCGTTGCCTTAGCTCAGATCAATTGCGGATCAATTTTCGGCAGATTTATCCCTCCTCGCACTAACACCAATACAAATGATAGCTGTCAGTTTGATTTAAGATTATTTCGATTATTAAGTCGATGCTGAGAATATTGAATAACAACTTCTGCATACTGTTAAGCGGCGATGACGAACAATATTCCGCTTTCAGGCAGAACGAACCATTGAGTATTGGCGAGGGCTGCAAAAACTACTAACCACCTAATCTTAAGGTTAACAATGGCTGCCACAAGTAATGATCTTCCTGTTGAGCTTTAAGTAGGTGCAGACGATTTGGCCGGGGATTTGCAGATTCGCTTAGTCATTGCATTTCTGGGGCAGGATGTACCAGCACACGGATTGCTTATGTCATGTGTCTTAATTATCGACGAATGGGATAACACCTACTTTCGATATCTTTCTATTTTCAACTTCCTCCAATGTTAACGTTGCGTTTCATTGGTCACACTGTTATTTGATACAGCAATGTCCATATTGATGGAATTCCGAATTCGTTCATCGCTCTAGGTATTGATATCCACTAGAACCAGAGGCTGCACAGACTTCTATACTGGGCCCTCATTCCGTAAAGTGATTATCGTTTGACGATAACATTTAAATCTTGCATCACGTAAGATCAATAGTCGCTTTTGCTGTCGGTGATATGACTTTATTTTCTTTATTTTCTTCACGTAAAACGATAGACGATTATTGAGTGGTTGCTCATGAGATCTCGGCTACCGTCTGAGTGATAATCGTTTTCAAAGTTACGGAATGACCCCTGGAAGGGAGTGTTATCTCATGATTAAGTGGAGAAGGCTGATTGGAGTTCTTCTGATGAATTTATTTTGTATTCTTCGGCAGGGATCTAATCTCATCCAAACTTTCATTCAAAAACTCATTTTTCATCTCACAGCAACACAAAGGCAAACATTTAAGACATCGCGCAATCATTGAAAACTTATTCTGGAAGAATAGTTACGTCATCATCCGAACTGTGCAGTTTGCTTAAGATAAATGTCAGTTTATGTCTTATTAGTAATACATCCAATTGGGCCATATCCTATCGTTTTCTTACTAGAATCCCTTATGTTTTCTTTGGATGAATTCCATAGAGCAACAAATACATCCACTCGGGAGATATCAGCTGGCATATAAAGGAATTAGAAATGCACGTTTCTTCGAATCCTTTCTAATTTTAATGTAACCGCTCACTTATTAATAAACGCTGATTAACTTACCGGTGACTAACTTTTGTCATTGATTAGCTAATCAGCATTTATTAATACGGCGCTAATTACTAATTCTTGGATGAATCATATACTGTCTGAAATGGATAATCGTCTTGTCATACAGAGGCTTTTGCAAATCCAAACTCCTGGGAATCAAAAACGAACGGATCTTATAATCTAATTCGCAGAGCTTTTTATCGCAAGTTCTCGAAAGTCTGCCAGTTTTTTTCAGAATCTGAATATTGTTGATAAATACACGCCTCCACCGCACCCAAAGCCCGTCAAAATAAATATATGCAATGCAAACCACAACAATTTCGACATCTCCAATTTGTATTTTATCACCTGTTCCAACAGAAACTTCTAGTATAATCCCCTCCAGTAAAACTGGTTTTACACTTAGACCTTGAACTGAAAAAAAGATGAATCACTCGTGCAGGCAGAACCAATTTATTTTTCATTTCATTTGGTCTTGCGATAGCCCTTATCATGTTTCTCAGGCCCAACACGGTTGGCCGACAAGCTAAGGCGACACATGTATGCTTAGCATACATACATGACCATTAAGGAAAATCCTATTTATAGATCCACCTGGATATAATTAAACATTTTCATAAATGATGTATTCCATGAGCACGACTCCACTTTACACCTAGCAACAGCAAAAAAAAACCGACCTCTGGACTGGATCACCTAACGCAAACAAAACGCCATTTGACTAAGTTTTCAATGCAATTTTATTATTTTCTTTCTTTTCCCCCATATTTTGAATTATTACATAATGTAAGTCGACTAATGTCCATATATATATATATTTAGAAAACAAAAAAAATTATTCAGCGGCAGAAAGAAAACTTAAACACAGATTATTGTATAGCAATAAAATTAAGAGAAAACTCTGAATTACTCTAGAAGAATGTTGTGTCCCTGCTTCCGTCGTTCTCTGGCAATGCGTTTCTAGGAGTGTACGAGTTCAAACATCCTTCGGAATTACATCGTTTAATAAAAACTATTTAGTGGTATTTAATGCGAATGAATTGTGAATTAATGTGCAGCTGCTGAGCTGAGCGCAAATGAATGAATGTTAATGGTTGGTGTGTAATTAATTGTATGTATGTTCGGGAGGAAATGCATCGTAAAAACCAAAAATAAAATATTTTTCCAGTTTTTTTGTTTTGTTTTAATATAATTTTCTTTTGTTTTTGTGTTGTTTGTTATAATTCTATAGTGTATAGTGTAATTTTGTTTCTCGGTTGCTCTTTGTTTTGACTATGTATAGTGTAAAACTTTCACAAACTACAATCTACTACCCTTCGCTTCGGCTCGGCTTAGGCGACTGGAATTTCTTCGATTTTCTTCGGAGCGGTCGTGTCGGGAGAACTGGTGGCGGCACTTTCAGTATCAGCGGCTGCTGCAACAACTGGGGTGGCGGCAGCTGCACCGATTGCGACTTCTTCGAAATTTTGCACCAAATCGGGGACATCGTCATCAGCACCGATACCACCGGCAACGGAGGCTGCGGCAGCACCCTTATTCGCGGCAAACTCACTTGCGATTTTCTTCAATTGTGTAAGATCCTGTGGTCCCAATTGGGTAAGGATACCAGGAAGCATCTCGGAAATCGATTTATTCTCTCCATGACCAGTGATGGCAAATGTGTTTGTGGGCAGCGATGCCTGGGCTTTGGGATTGTTGAAATGGATGACTGTACCGTCGTTCTTGATGATGTTGACCTCCTCAATGCCAGGTATGGTATTTACCGACAGTTTTTTCAACGATGATTGAAGCTTTTTGTCATCGGTAGCGGGTGTTGAGTGGACAATCTTCTTCTTTCGGCGTGGGGTGCCCTTTCCACCGATACGCACCTGTGCTTGAAGTTTTTTCAATTTTTCTGGATTCATTTTACACTCCAACTGAATTGTTTTTACAATTCGATATTATTTTCTGACGAATTTACGGAATAAAAATGTACGATGCGTCGGAAAACACGTGCGCCAAAAGCAGATTCAACTGTCAAAAGGAATCGCCATTATGCAAAATCTGATTATAGTAGATTTTAGAATTCTTGTAGCTCTGATGGTGGGAAAACTGCTCGAATTTTGACGAGTGGTGCCAACGCTCTCTGGCGATGATAGATGGCGCTGCGTGGCAATTCTAATAAGAGGAGATGTATTCGGGGCATTAGACTGATTGGATTGATCAAAATATCAGTTGTGTAATTATAAAAAGCAATCAAACGATATACGATAGTCTAATAAGACCGTGTTCCAATAACGTTAAAATGGGGGACAAATTCTATCTACTGGTTATTTTTTGACATTTCTGCGGGGTTAAAATTACCTGTATCAATTGGATTAAATTGGAATTTATTTTAATACTAAGGGTATTCATGCAACGTCGTAATTCTACTACGTGCGAAAGATTGTAATTTTACGACGACGTTTCATCAACAGATGAACTGTACCACTAAATAATGCGGTAACCCACTAAAATGAATAGCAATTTAGTAATTTATTTATTGATCGAATTTTATTCATATTGTTCTCTTACGGTTCTACATATTTTTTCAGTTTAACGAATACGTTTGATGTGTGAAAGTGACTGATTAAATGTCTAAACAGCATTTGAAAAGTTTACAACCATTATAATCTCAGTTTACGCACCCAATTCATGTGTAAGAAAAGTTTTCCCAAAATAATTTTGACTTTTTTCAATAATATCCCAAAAGAAATGAAACAAAATTACTTTCTTTATATTTTCTTGTATTAAAAACATACGGAATAGACTTCAGAGAAATCATCAAAAAACCCATAATTATTTTTTATTATCAGTAACGAAAATATTGATTTATGAATTGTATTCATGAGTAATGATATCCATCTTGCTAAGAATCACTTATGTCTACATAATTACATTACTTACGATATTAATAATTGTTGATTTTTACATAAGCACTTCATTTTAAAAACTCAGTTATGATTACATCGTTACTTGTTTTTTTTTCTCATATATTAACACAAAGATTTAACTATACAACTCATTACACTACTGGGCTTAAACATAAATTTGACAAAACAATAAAAATAAACATTTTAGATAAAAATCCAAATTTGTCGAAATCATATTTTTTAACGTAAGCTACTCGGCCAAGTATTCAGTGCTGAGTTAACCCAGAGTTAGCTATCACCGGAATAAATGTAGTCATGAAGCAGTTCTTCAGTGCAGGATTAAGTTTGACTCCGTGTGTGGTGATTTTATTTGATAGCACTCAAGATTCGTCGATTATGCTGTCAAAAAGTTATCGAAATGAATAGAATATGCAACAGCTTGAGTAACAGCTGTTTGGTTTCTTTTTCTCCATACAAATGAAATTGCTTTTGTCGCGATTGTGCAAGTGTCTTTCTTCTTAAAACAATTAAACTCACTATTTAAAAAAGTATCGAGTCGATGGGATCTAAATTTATATATATATCGTTAACGTTTTTTTAGATTATAAAAAGGTTGATAAAATGTCCACACAAATGGAATTAAAATTATTTGTTTGTTTGGTATTTCATCATCTGTCAAAAACATCTGATCATTTTGTCCCAGGGTTAACTCACCAAACTTGCTGGGTTAATTCGAAGTTAACTGTGTATTTAAAACGATTGGAAATCTAGTTTACCGAGGTAACTCAAGTTTAATCCGATACTAGGATGATCTCGAACTAAAAAAAACCGAGCTTTCAGTCATAGCACCGCAGTTGTTAAGGGTGGTATTCACAAAAAATTAAAAACTTGATGCATATAATTAACAGGCTTGTACCAAATTGCTTTAAAATTAATCCAGTGGCTTGGTAACTAACACAAAAAAATACCATGAAACTTAAATTTAATACTCGCAAATATAAACCCCCCGGGTCAGGGGACTGACGGAGATGTAAAGCATGATCGTGAATTATTTATATTTCTCTGTTCACATCTGGTAAAAAAAGCAAGGGAAGTTTCTATTATATAATGAAATTTAATATATGGTCTTAAATAAACTAAAATTATTTTTTTGAGAATGGATAGTTACGAAAGTGTTATTTTTACATTTGTTTCGTGGCATTTTGAACAATTTGTTTAAGTTCAACAAAGTAGGATGGATTTTTTAAATCATGAACGCAAATAGTTACTAACAAATTTTAATCAATTTGAACATATTTAGTGGGTTGTTCATGACCGCTCTAAAATCTTTTTGGACATTTTTTCATATTGCTGGGAAAATATTAAAATAGGGTTAACGTAATTTCCTATTTATATAAGAGAACAATAATAAATATACGCTTGCAGAAATTAAAAACAAAAAATAGACAGTATATTTTGATATAGTCAGAAACCGTGTTTCATTGGTAACAAAACAGACCTAATTGCAGAATAAAATGCAGATGTTTGACAGAATCCCAAGCAAACGATTTTTAACAAATTACTGAAACTACCGCTACTGCAGGGTACTCATTCCGTAACTTTTAAAACGATAATCGTAAAGAAATTTGTAAGAAATTTGAAGAAGGTATTTTGTTGAGGGTAATTTGTATACTAAACGAAACGTTTGAAAGTTACGGAATTGGTACCCAGGTTTCGTTACTCCACTCCAAGTCAAGGGGTTATTATTAATTAAAAAATTGCTTACTACCGAAATAAGACGCTTTTCTGAGAATACACTTTCGTTATAAATAAGATGGTTGAATTTGACACTTTACTTACTTGCTTTTTCATCTTTTTTTAAAAATTGAGACATTAGCAATTGTTTATGCTTAATCTGCGCATATAAATTTCAAACCAAGTTTATTCTAAGCCATTTGAATTTTGAATCAAAACTTTCATAGAAAATCGATCCAACGATCATGATATATTTTCTGTTATCAATATAATATATGACAAAATCAATCGAAATACTTTCCACAAATTTCAGTCTGAATACGCCCAACATTCTCCTTTACAGTCCACGTTCCACAAACAGTGCAGCTGATAGATTTCACGCTGTCAACACAAAATTTTGTCTTTTTTCACAGTACTTGTCGTGTTCTTGCAAAAATATAAAAATAATAAGTTGTCCATAAAGATATTTTTCGCGCTAGAAATGTATAAATATAAAATATAAATCTTCCGTTTACTTATAAATATGTCATGGAAATAATATATTTTCCAATTAGTTGTGTTAAAAGTTCCCTGAGATCCTGAAGCAGATGTTATCAATTCCGCTGCAACAATCGGTTTTTCCCCATAAAAATTCATAAAAAAAATCTTATCAGAGGTCGATTGGGCGAGCATCGAATGGAATTAGCAAGTGCGTACTTTTCAATACATTAGGTGAGCATGATGGAAACATTTACTTTATTAATTGCTTGTCTGGTGTTGGGCATTGTCACAAGCGCTGATGTCACCAGCAGCATCGACAGGATCCCGAATAGTAGCAGTAGTGCCTCATCTCGTATTGAAAAAACACCACTAAGCACAAGAAATGTGCAGACATTATGCCCAAATATGTTTCATCATGTTTTCAGTGGGTATGCGCCGCGTGATGGCGCCTCAGCTGGAATTATGACAGACCTAAAGTTTGATGGGGATATTGACTTACGCACCTGCGTTATGGCGTGCTGTGAAAAGAAGAATCAAACTTGCAACGTGGCGTTTGTTTTCAAGCAAACCTGTTACCATGTGCGATGCAAAAGCAACGCCGCCTGCTTACCGAAGGAGCGAGTGGAAGCCAAGGGCCGACTCGAAATGGTTTTGGTAAATCCTATTGGTAGCCAATCTGGGGAGGAAGACATAACATGGATGGATGTATTCAAGGCTGAGAAAATAAGCGACTTCTTTCCCGAAGAAGAGGCAGCAGCAAATCCCTTGAATTTCTGGAAACAGGTTAATAAGTTTAGGTATGACGTGCCTCCACCGGCGTACGATGATGAGTACTTGCCAATGGAGGAGAAGAGGGTCAAGCAGCTTTTGCTGGACCGAAAAAATGACTTGTATGGCAATTCCGCTATGGATGACGAGGCTGACGATGGCATGCTATTCTATAGTGGGTCCGCAAAGTACATACCCTGCGAGGTCAACATGGACGGAGGATGTCCCGAAAAAGAGGTTTGTGTTGGTCTACGATCTGGTGGTCGAAAGGGAATTTGTAAGTGTGTTCCCGGCTATGCTCGAAATAGATTGCGAGAATGTGTCTTGAGAGATATAGACTTTGCTGGCGACAAGTTGGTAGAGAAAATCCTACAAAATGATGGACCACGACACATCTCACTGATGGAGTCAATGTCAGTAACAGAGCGGCAAATGGAAGACGAAGCAGCTGCAGGTACTAAAGATGAACAGCAGAAGAAAATAGTCGTATCAGTCGTCTCAAAAGAGGTGCAGTTGCCAGAGAAAGAGGTCTCCCTCTCTGCCTACACAGTTCCGGATGAACAGTCCAGCGGAAGTCCCTACAAATATTTGTGGACATTAATTACGCAACCCAAGGGGCCTATGAATGGCACTATTTCTGATCAGACCAAATCCAAGGTTAAACTGTCGAACCTCTCAGAGGGGCTGTACACGTTTAAGGTGTCTGTGAGCGGTAATGGAACTTACGGCGATGCAATGGCTAATGTCACCGTTTTTCCCGAGAAGCGCATTAACAAGCCTCCCCAGGTTGTGATCTCTCCAGCCGAGCAAACCATTAAGTGGCCTACAACCAAAGCGATACTAGATGGGAGTGCAAGCACTGACGATGATAAAATCGTCGCATGGCATTGGGAGCTGAAATCCGGTCCCATTGGTTATGAACCAAGTCTACCCGAGATAAACACTCTGCAGCTGAGTGATCTTACCTCACCTGGTAATTACACATTTCAATTGACGGTTACTGATTCGGATAAGGCAACCAATTCAACCTCAGCGAACATTACAGTCCTTAAGGGAACCGACTACCCACCAGAGGCTAATGCCGGTAGTGCTGTAATGGTGTACCTTCCACACAACAATGTCACACTAAACGGAACAGCCAGTACTGACGACAGGGAAATTGTCGCCTGGGAGTGGACAAAAGATGCCAGCGATGAGAGCAAAGCAGTCGACATGCAGAACACCCGAACGCCCTATCTTCAATTGTCCAATCTCGAGGAGGGGATGTATACATTTGTGTTGAAAGTCACCGATGGCAGTAATCAATCGAGTACCGCCAAGGTTCACGTTTTTGTAAAGCCCCCAACAAATTCACCACCCATCGCCGAGGCTGGAACTAATTCTACAACCAATTTGCCCAAGAACTGGGTGGAGTTGAATGGGTCACAATCCAAAGACGATATCAAAATAACAAATTATCACTGGAAACAGTTATCCGGTCCGAACGACGCGGTGATTATCAACAGCAACGAATCGGTTGCCAATGCTACCAGCCTTACCATTGGAATCTATGAATTCCAGCTGACCGTCGCCGATGAGAACAACAATACTGCCAGCGACAGCACCTTTGCGAAAGTTATCCAAGAAAAGAACACCGCACCAGTTGCCAATGCTGGGGGTGACCAAAGCATCACGTTGCCCATATCCGTGATCTACCTTAACGGTTCCAAGTCGTATGATGATCTTAAAGTGGTAAACTACTCCTGGACCAGAGATGACATGAGCTTGGCAGCTGGCAATATCGTTGGACGGTCGTACCAAGAACCAGTTCTTATGTTAACTGATGTGGCGCATGGACGATATGTCTTCAAATTAACTGTAACCGATGAGCAGGGACTCACTAGCAGCGACACCGTCAGCGTCATCGTTCGCCCAGATCCCAAACTTTTAAATCTTGTTGAACTCACATTCTCGATGGGGATATCAGTGTTAACGCAATCGGAACTGGATTCGATGGTTCAGAAGATAGCGTTACTCCTAGGCAACGTACGTATATTCGTCCGCAAGCTGAAAGTAGATGCCAAGTCTGATGAAGCGATTCTGGTTTTCTACGCCGAGGAACTCCCACCAGCCGGAGCGGCTGATGGTAAGTGTACGCCGATTTCAGGATTAAAAGTCGAACAGATCCTCAAGGAAAAGATACTACGCGACTCGTCCATTTTGGGCGCAGCTTTCGCTGATGTACGAACCACTGTTTGTCAAAACAAATGTTCCGACCATGGTTCCTGCAACACCGTAACTCGCTCCTGCATGTGCGAAACATTCTGGATGCCGTCGGTATTCTATTTCTGGGGTGTCGATGAAGCCAACTGTGACTGGTCCATCCTGTACGTAGTTGTAGCTATCATTGTCGGATTTCTCCTCCTCTCCGGTTTATTTTGGGGCATCACTTGTGCATGTCGTACATCAAAGAAACCCCGTTCCCGACCAAAAGTGCAAAAGTACTCCCTCATCGGTTCCCAGGAAGAAGAGCTACCGTCATCATACAGCCGAGCGACATCCCTCACCGACTCCGACACCGACTCAGATGTTGTTTTCGAAACCCGTTCGAAGCCCAACGGCATACTGCGCTCAAACGGAGCACCAAGAAATCACAACCATGGTCCATCAAAGTACGCCACCACTAAAATGGGTCGCAAGATTAAGACATAATTGCTGCTGCAGTGCGCAAGGCATCTTAGCACTTAAATGTGTAGCTCGTAAGTTCTGTGTTAAATGTCCTTTTTTGTTCCATAACAATGCGGCAGAGAGTGAGTATTGGAAAACATTCCAATTCGCAAACGATGTTCCTTTAAGAATTTATTTCCAAATTTGTGCGTATATGATAATTTCTTCATTCCATGCATTTGTTTATAATTAATTATTTATTTTTCGAATTCCTCAGTAAAGCACAAAGATGTATTAGTTAAGTTTATGTTTACCGCACATAGAGACAGTGACCGAGTCCGCGTACTTTGTATGTTTCATTTGTTTGCCAAAAAGAAACGAAAAACAAATATATTTGTAATAAAGTAATTCTCTAGTCTATGAGCAAGGAGCAGAAAAAAATTCGTAGGTTCTAAGTTATCATATACATGCATTGTACAGATAGGGAGGGAGAGAAATCGAGGGAGGAAATAAAAACATGTATTATTTATCAACATTACAAGCAGTTGTTGTTTTTTTTTCTCGAGGTGATAGAATACTGTCCACAAATCAAGTGAGTATACGTCTGCACAACAACAAATTGTAGCAAGCAGTGCCATCGGCGATGCAGTACGACGACTGAAATAACATTTTGAAAGCAGAAATTAAGACTTACCTTGAAAAACACACGAACTTGCACCTGATCTTATACGATTTTATACAATATATGATCAACCGCTTTCCAAGCTGTTGGAAATGAGAGTTTTTGTTACGAAGCAACCAATAGCCTCGGAAAGGACATCAGTCCTTTGTTGACTGTTGACGACACTGATAAAAAAAGGACCACGACATCCGTACCTGCATGTGGAATGTGAGAACATTAAACAGGAGAGGTACAGGCGAACAATTAGCGGAAGCCCTAAACAGCTACAAGGCAGGCATTACTGCCACCCAGAAAATACGATGCATCCCATCGTAAAAATAGGTTGGTCTCCAGAACAACGAAATGTCAACCAAACTGATCACATTGCGATAGACAAGAGGCACCCATCCAGTATTTTGTTCGAACGTTCCGAGGGGCTAATATCGTCTCGGACCACTACCTTGTTGCAGCCAAGGTAAGAATGCGAATATCCACAAAACAGAAATACTGTGAAAAATATTTAATGTCGAAAAACAATAGGCGAAAGTGACCGCAAAGACCTTCGCGCAACGCGCACACCTTAACCTCTCGCTTAACACCATACCACCAGCATCGAATGTCGAAGAACAATGCCAACAAGCCATTAGATCGGCCGCAACTGATGTGATAGGTTTCTCGCGAAACCCTTGATTTTATGAGGAATGCTAACTGATGCACGCAGCCAAGAACGAGGACTACAATGATAAGCTGCAGGTGAAGCAGAGAGATGCCATTTAGCTCTATGGGCAGAGAAGGGAAGAACACCGGCTTTTTAGAAAGAAAAGTAAAAATAGCGCGCGATCGAGGGTTCGCAAGTTCTACCAACGTGAAAAACGTCAAAGCCAAGGATACAAGGCTCGAGCAGAATCTTGTCTATATAACAAGGAAGGAACCTCTTCAGCAGACTGTTAAATGGCGATGACGAAAAACTTTTCGCTCTCAGGCAGGACGAACCATTCAATGTTGACGATGACAGCGAAAGCTTCCAACCACCCGCCCTAATTGAAGTTAGGATAGCAATATCTAAACTCAAGCTTAACAATGCTGGAACATCCACCTACTCATAAGCCAAATCTGGTCGGATGAAAGTATGCCTGAAGAATGGAACCTTAGCATCGTTTGCCCGATCCCCAAAAAGTAGACCCTCTGAACTATGGCAACTCCAGGGGCAAGTCTCCTCAAAATCGCCTACAAGATACTATCTGCCATAATATGTGAACGCCTGAAACCATTTACCAACAACCTGATGGGCCCTTATCAGTGTGGTTTTAGACCAGGAAAGAGTACAACTGATAAAATCTTCGCCTTTCGGTAGATCCTGGGAAAAAACCCCAAAGAAGTCCAAATCGATACCTACCACCCATTCATCGATTTCAAAGCGGCTTGCGACAGCATTAAGGGCCGCCAAGAATGCGTATCTGTAGCTGGTAAATTGTATCGCTGTCAAAAGAGAAATACATTCCTTGCATGAAGTTGCCATTCATTCAACTTCAAGCTACAGATTCACATTGTGTTAGCGCTTACGGCTTTCCTTGTTTTTAACTTTTGACATTCCATACAAGAATTACCAATGCATACCGAAAAAACGACAGTTTGGTGTGGTTTATGGGCTGGTGGCATCATCGGTTCATTTTTCTTCAAAGACGGCCGTGGAAGAAACGTTACCGTTACAATAAAAATTTTGAATATTTGATCCTTTAGCTATCATTGAAAACCATCATTGGAAATTTTCTTTTACTTCTTTGTGGCATTTTTATAAATTCAATCATTGGCGAGTTGGTGTCAAAAGAAAGCGTATGAATTTTAGAACATGATTATCCAAAAATATTGAAATTTTGAATTATAGTTTTCGCAGAAAATCACTTCTTATTTTTCACTGATCATGAATTATTTTAGTGATGATAGTAGCCAGTGGATATTTTTTGATATTAGTATGGTGCAGTAAAGTCAAAAATTAAACAGTGGATAAAAATTAACCCTCTTTTTAACGCAATTGACACACGGCCTAAATTGCGTTTCAGCCAAACTCAGCATTCTGGAATGTGAAATTGTATTGTGAAAGGAAAAAAATTATGTAGAACGGAAAGAGAACAATAGGAACAAAATTCAATCAATAAATAAATTACTAAATTTATATTCAATTCAGTGGGTTACCGCATTATTTAGTGGTACAATTTTAGGGTTGTTCATGAAACTTGGTCTTAAAATCACAATCTTTCGCACGTAGTAAAATTACGACGTTGCATGAATACCCTTAATGAAAACTATTCCACCGAAATGAAACGGAATTTTCCAGTGATTCCTATAACAAGCTATGAAGGTAAAATTTCAATTCAATTGTTAAGTAGTTTAAAGTTTAATAAAGTACGGATTATGAAGGCTATTTTTGATAAAACAGCTATTTAGTTGCAACACTAGACCGTACTAAAATTACTTTAATGTGCACTTTATCCGACTATAAATGTGCGTCCATTGAATTAAGTGCCGAGTTCAATATATCGCTGAACAACTTTATTGGAAATTTTCTTTTACTTCTTGTGGCATTTTTATAAATTCAATCTTTGGCGAGTTGGTGTCAAAACAAAGCTTATAAATTTTAGAACATGATTATCCAAAAATATCTAACTTTCTATTTATTGTTTTCGCAAGAAATCACTTCGTATTTTTCACTGGTCGAACTGAAACGGAATTTTCCAATAATTCCTATATAAAATTCCAGTTCCATTATGTTTTGTGTTCAATGATAGCTATAACTGGGCCCTAAATTAAAAAATAATAAATAAAATGTCCACCCACAAACGAATCTATTCTCCAATAGTTGTCGCTACTTGTCATCACATAATCTACTACAATCTTCTTCTTCAAGATAAGATACCCAAAAAAAAAAAAAAATTATTGTAAGAGAGCCAGCCACGGAGTTGTCGTCGGAATTGTCAAAAAAAAAGAAATCTTTGTTTTTGGCTCAGATATCTCTTCTTTTTTTTATATTTTCTTTCATTGGTCTCGCATTAAACACCCATTTACCCAATTTCTGTGTAAATTTATTTATCCCCTTCACTTCAGTCTTCGAAATTCACAAAGACAACTGCACAATAACAGGTAAAACAATCGCAATGCACTTGATAATAATTAATTTTTCCTGAGTCATTCGTTTTTTTTGTTCTTTGTTGGTATAAAGTAAAAGAAAAAAAAACGAACAAGCAGGGCAACAAATTGACAAAAAACCTTTCAAAAACCCTAGACAAGTTCACTGCCTAGGCATTCGTGTGTTATTTTGTAACATGCGTTTCACTTTCTTTCACAATCACAGGTCGAAGTTCAGTGTTGACGCCAATCAGGTTACTCTGCCTAGTAATTGCTTTAATTCCAAGACGATTTAAAAACAACACACTTATCCAAGAACATGGATACGGAAAAATCAAGCAATAGTTCATTTGAAGATCTTTCAAATCTTAACGATGCTGAAATGAAGCAAATGAAAGAAGAAGTTGAGGATGAAGCTACCAAGAGCTCTGGTGAAGAAGACGAGGAGAGGGTCGTAGATTTACTTGGCAATGGACAGCTGATAAAGCGAACTCTGAAGAAATCCAGCAATCCTGTTAGTCCGCATAGCGGAGATTTGGTTAAATTAAGTTTTACTGGTAAATTGGACGATGGAAAAGTTGTAGAGAAGCAAGAGAATGCCTATATTCATGTTGGTGATTATGAGGTGAGTAATGAATATTCTAAGCATCATCTACTGTGTATAATGGTTGTTTAAAATTATCTCAGGTTATTCAAGGCTTAGACATGGCCATTCCAATGATACGAGTTGACGAGGTTGCTGAGGTTATTGTAGATCCAAGATTTGCCTACGGCGCAATAGGACTGAAGAACGATGAGAATCCAGAACTTTCTATACCTCCAGATGCTAAGGTGAGTATATTAATACTTTAATTGTAATAACTGTATTCAGAAAGCGTAAATTATCAGGTGTTGGCAAATATTACTAATTGAGCTTGTACCTATCTTATCGTTTACTTGTTTAGCCATTGGTGATATGATGAGCTTAGTTATGAGAGAATAGTAAAATTTCCATAGGTATTAGGTAGAAATTAGTTGCAATATATTTCCCATGTGGATGCGTTATCTAAGGTGATTAAACGACGACGTCACACTTTTTTATTGTAGGTACAGCAATATATTTTCTAATTAATGGCAGAGGTTTAATCTGAATTATAAGAATCACAGCCCCATCACTTTACTGGACGTACGTTGACGTGTGAATACTGGTCCAACGAATTAAGTGCCAATCGCACATTGGATACGAATTTGTATCGTACGTTAACGTCTGAATACTGGTCGTACGAGTTGAGTACGCGCACTGAATACATTTTTCTGCATCAATTATATAGTGTCCCGGTGATATCGCAATAAATTGGTTTCAACGTACGAAACTATTCAAAAATCCCAACCAGTTCGGACTGTTTTCTGACGGTTGAACTACACGCACGTGTACGAACGAACTCGCACACAGTTTGCGCGCTTGCGTAGTACTTCTTAGGTCGGGATTGTTTGTGCGTGTCCTCGTAGCAAATATATAAGACTTCTGCCGACAAACTGAACATCGTTCATGTTCATGAGCCGCTGCGACATTTTGGGGCAACAGGTCATTTACGAATTTGATTTTCATTCCGGCCAACGGCCAGCTCTATATCGCTGTGCTGCTCGTAAGGAAGGGTCACAAAGAATCAGCGTTTCTTCATACGCTTTTGATAAAATCAATGCTTTAGCTCCGTAGAGCAAGACTTGGATGATCTTATTGAATTTTCTTAACAGTTCGAGTTATGTTTTGTTTACCAAATCTTTGTCCGTAAAATAGCTGTGGGAAGGGTTTATCGTTCGTTTTATTTCTGATTAAATGGGGTGTCATAATTTATATTGCGGGTGATGGTTAAGGCACTCTTATGTTATTTGAGTTGAAGTCATTTTTAACGTCGATTGTCACCACGTCGCAGTACGGCTTTCTTAGCCCACACACGTCCAGTCAATTTTGCGTTGCAGAAACTGCGTTGTTTAATGCAATGTATGGCGCATTTTTTAAACATTTGTTACAAATTCGCCTTTTCTGAAGAAAAATGGGCCAATGATGGTTTTCGCAAAAACGCGTAGCCGGCGCGCTTTAATAGCTTTAAGAGTTTAAGGTCATGTTATGGTGCTTTTTCGATCTTGTGTTTCCTAAACGCGACAATTTAGCTTGTTAACAGCGGCAAAGAGTGTGAAATGGTCCTCGTCGGTCATCGAATTTTGATTCCAAAAATCAAGTTCATTGTCAACCATTCCAAGCCACGAGGACGGAAACCAATGCAAATCACTCCGTAATGTGGTTCCATTGAATCCAAAATGCTGTGCGCATTAACGATACGAAGAGACATGTCGATCCCCCACTGTTCAGTGCTCCACAAAAGTCGACATTAATCCACGAATAGTGCTGTGAGTACATGTTGGGAACAATATTTTTGACGATATTTCGGTGTAAAGCGATCCATGGCTAAAATTTACTGAACATGTTCATTCGAGTCAATGCCAAAGTTATTATATGTAGTTTAACTGCTTCGCAAATTTTATTGTTATTTTTGCATTCAATTATTTTTAAGGCAAATCAGCATAATCTTCTAAAACCATATCTTTTCAGATTACATACGAAGTGCATATACTTGAATGTAAATTTGAAGAACTTAGCGATCTCAAGTCTTTTGAAATTCGTAAAAAATACGGGTAAATCGTGTGAATATGGCCCCACGCAGTGCACGCACAACTAAACATGCATTTTGTTCTACTTATAGAAACAGCAAAAAGGAACGAGCCAACTTCTGGTACAATCGAAACGAATTCAATATCGCCATTCAACTGTATCGTCGTGCCCTCGAGTACTTGGATGACAGAGATGGTGATCCAGATGCAGATATCGACACTGAAGATTTGCAGGTATGCGATTGTTGGTAGTCAACCAACAAGGTGTTGTACGATTACAATTTTTATTTTAGCTTTCCAACAAGGATCTACAGAGCATCTTGGATGATAGACTTGTTGTATACAACAATTTGGCGATGACACAAATAAAGATTTCTGCATATGATGCTGCACTAGCTTCGGTAGAGCATGTGCTTAGATGTCAGCCAAACAATTATAAAGCTATTTACAGAAAAGGAAGGGTACGTCAAAGAAGCAGTTTTGTGTGAATAACTGTGTGATTTCCTTTGTTTTTTATTTTATTTTAGATTTTAGAAGGAAAGGGAGACACCAAGGGTGCTATCAGTTTGTTGCAAAAGGCGGCCACTTTGGAACCAGATAGCAGGACTATTCAACAGGTATGTTATTTTATTATATTTGAAGCGTATTGGTGGTCAAGTTCGTTCCGGCATTCCTGTACCAGCTTGGAGGATATGGTAGCCGAGTTGATGGCCTTAATGGCCGCTTGACTATCTATGTGTGCAAGACTCTCGGAGAGCAAGTAGTTTCGCCGGGAATACACTGGGAAAATCATGTAGGCGGTATGAACTGATATTCGGTGATTAAGAGTAATTCTTCGTTTAATATTTGACGAGATGTTGTCAGAGTTGATAGCGGAGCCGAGTTAGACAAAGTCCCATACTTACTTAAGTGGTGCTAAAGTCCGGAATAAACCTAAGCCTCAATCAACATGCCTCTCCAATTAGCCCGGTCCTTAGATAACTGCCTCCAGTGGCGCACTCCAAGTTGGTTAAGGTCGGTTTCTACTTGTGCGTGTCAGTTAAGGAGAGGTCTTCCTCTACTGCGTCCGACGTCTGGCTGGGAATCGAAGATTCCGCGAGCCGGAGTATTAGTGTCCATTCATTATACATGTCCTAGCCATCTTAACCGTACAATGACCAAGGGTATGTCGCTGTACAGCTCGTATAGTTCTTGGTTGAATCTTCGTCTCCATATCCCTTCAACGCAAACGAGACTGAAAAATTTACCTCTCAAATCGACCAAGGATTTCTTTATCCGCTTTTGAGACGGTCCATGCTTCAGCGCCGTAGAGCAGGACTGGGATGATCAGGGTCTTATATAGGATCTCCTTAGTAATTCGAGGGAGGGCTTTACTACTGAATTGCCTTCTTAGCCCGAAGAAACAGCGGTTGGCAAGAGTAATTCTTCGTTTAATTTCTGACGAGATGTTGTTGACAGTATCAATACCGGAATCGTGACGTCTTATCCAAGTCGTCGTTTTCTGTTGACCCTCATTTACTGCTGAACTAATTTTTGCCGCTTCCTTCTCTATACTGGCAAATGTGGCTATGACATCACACTGAGTCCTGTCAGTATCGTCGGCGTATGCTAGTAGTTGCACCGATTTTTGCAAAATAGTGCCTCAGGAGTTTTGCACAATTCTCTCAAGAATCAAATTGAAGAAGTCACAGAAGACAGCGCATCGCCTTGCCTAAATCCTTTTTTTGGTATTGAATGTGACGGTGAGGTCGTTTCCGACCCTGATTAAGCAGCCAGAATTCTCCATCGTCATCCTACACAAACGGACAAGCTTGGGCGGTATACCAAAACTAGACATGGCTCTGTATAGTTCGTATCTATAAATGCTGTCGCAAGCGGCTTTAAAATCAATGAATGGGTGGTGCATATCGATTTGGACTTTTTGGATTTTTTTCCAGAATTTGCCGAAACGTGAAGATTTTATCAGCTGTGGACTTTTTTGGCCTAAAACCACACTTACAAGTGCCGATCAGGTTGTTGGTAAACGGTTTCGGGCGTTCATATATTATGGCAGATAGGATCTTATAGGCGATGTCGGGAGGTTTCATTCTTAAGCCGTAAGGCTTATGAGTTGGTGGATGTTACTTACCAAGTCATCTCGCCGGCTTTATGAATTTTGGCGAATACGGCGCCATTTCAGGCAGCCTTGTTAAGCTTGAGTTTAGATATTGCTTTCCTCAGTTGACTCAGGTCGGGTGTTTTCGGTAGTTTTCGCTGTCGTCGCCAATATTCATTGGTTTGCTCTGCCGGACAGCGGGATATTGTTCATCATCGTTGTATAACAGTCCGCAGATGTGGTTCTACCATATCCTCAGCATCGACTGTGTCTCAACTATGATATTTCCTTGTTCATCACGACAGGGTTCTGTTCGAGCCTTGTATCCTTGGCTTTGACGTTTTACACTTTGGTAAAACTTGCGAACATCGTTCCTGGAGTTGCACCTCTCTATATTCTCGATCGCGCGCTTTCCTTGCTCTTTTTTCTTTTTTCTGAAAAGCCGGTGTTCTTCCCTTCTTCTCTGTCTATAAAGCTCAACGGCAGCTCTCGTTTTCATCTGCAGTTTAGCCATGTGGGCCTCGTTCTTGGCTGCGATCATTTGTCGGCATTCCTTATCAAACCAGGGGTTTCTTGCTGGTGGGCGCGAGAAACCTAGCACATCAGTTGCGGCTGATCTAATGGCTTGTTGGCATCGTTGTCATAGTTCTTCGACATTCGATGTTGGTGGTATGGTGTTAATCGAGAAGTTTAGGGACACGCGTTGCGCGAAGGTCTTGGCGGTCTCTTGCGATTGCAGTCTTTCGACATTACAGTATTTCTGGATTGTTGTGGCGTAGTGGATATCCGCATTCTAACCTTGGCTGCAACAAGGTGGTGGTCCGAGTCGATGATAGCTCCTCGGAATGTTTGGACATCCAAAATACTGGATGCGTAGCGCTAGTCTATCGTTATGTGATTAATTCGATTGACCGTTCGTTGATCTTGAGACCGCCATGTCCCCTTTTGGATATCGAGGTGAGGAAACCGTGTGCTGGCTATAGTGGCATTTCGTTCCGTAGCGAAGTCAATTAGCCTAAGTCTGTGCCTGACGTGTTGTCGTGTAGGCTGTGTTTTCCGACAAAACTGCTAAATATATCTTCTCTTCCTACCTTTACCTTAAAATCTACCAGCACAATGTTAACCTCGTCCTTCGGAAGTCGCTCATAGGTTTTGTCAAGGAGCTCATAGAAGCAATCTTTAGCTGAATCACATCTTTCCTCCGTCGAGGCGTGAACACATATAAGGCTTATGCTGCCGAAAAAGAGGTCTGGCCCAAATATAAAAATGAAAAAAAAAAATTTGCTATCATATTGTTGGAATATAAAGTTGTTTTGATATTTCAGACGAGATCAGGTATACTTATAAATTAAAACTAACATTGAATACCTACATTTTGAAAGTGTTTTCTTCTCCTTGTAGGATCTTGCAAAGTTAATGATCAAAGCACGCCGTGAGGAGCACAACGAAAAGGAAATGTACCAAAAAATGTTGGGTCAAGCCAAAAAGTTGGAACAGAAAAGCAAACAGCCACAGAAAAGGGACGCTCCAGAAAGTTCAAGGGTAAATAAAAAACAAATTTTATTTGAGTCCATTGTTGTTCATCAGTTCTTACCCGTTTTCAGCTAAAGCTCCTTGGATACCTGATGGGATCTATATTGATTGGCGTTGCCGGTGTGGCTATGTACAGATATAAATACTAAAAATTTTTAGTTTTATTATTGTTTTGCTTGATTATTTATTTTTAATTTCCTCTCCTTTGCGTTGCCTTATTATTGTTCGTATTGAGTTCGTTTTTTTTTTTCACCCACTTGTCATAGAAAACATAGCCACTCATTATAATATCGTAGGCGTCGATTTCTTAAATTTATTCATTCGTACATAGTCGCACATTCGAAAGTATTTTACTTGTTGAATCCTTTCCAATTCCTTATTTTTACGTTAGTTGATAGCCGAGGAAAGGGCGTGAGCAATTTACATAAACGCATATGTATTTAAAAAAAAAACATTTATCCTTCGAGATATCATTCCAAGATAGATTTTGGAAAACAATTTTGTACCGCGGTAATACACATGTGTACATGAAACAACAATAAACACACATCGACAAAAGTTCAGTTCGTTATTATTTTTGGTGAAATGAATTTAGGCTATGATTGGTAGAATTGATAGGGTTATTCCATTACACACACTTTTTGATGGGTTTTCCACCAGCTAAATGTAATCTGTTGCAAATAAGTCACTTGCATTGGTTTTTTTTTTAAGAAAACAAAACAAAAATTAGTTATGTAGAACACATTATACATACAAGATGTGAATAAATATATTTCTTTAAATCGAATTGGGTATTTGTTGTTATCTTTGGGTTTTGTCTCGCCCTCCTAGTTGATAGGAAAGGCGACAATTATTCACTTTGGGGATCTGCAAGCAGAAAGTAAGTATCATACCTCAGCGGAACGAAATGTGTCGCTTAACTCTGTATGAAGCAGGGGATAGGCTTTTTTTCGACGGAAAAGCCAAGGTATTCGCCAACTGACAGAAATAAGATCCCTGCTCAGACCACTCAGCAGTCACTCTGAAAATGGATCCTGTTTAGGACACCGTTGTGGCGTTGTCTAGAGCATTTGAATGCATCTCTCTAGAGGGATACGAGAAAGAACTGGCGCAAGCTGGTGATCGTTGGACCAAAACCACAGCCACGGGCGAGTAAAAGTATAGAAAAGCAACTTGGCATCTGGTTGGATCAGTATCTTTATTTTGGAAAACATGCAGATGTTGGTCTTGCAAGAGCTAGAGGAGCGTTTGCTTTGACAAGACGATGGTTTTATTTTAGTCGCCTTGACAGCAGGGTGAATGTGATTTGCTACATGGCCTATGGGTGCCCGGTTGAACGGGGGCCCGTGACATTTTATAAATTTGGCCTTTGAAGCTTTGTGATGGTGACATAAACAGGCCTATCGTGATTAAAATTTCCCGGTAAACTTTTCCCATTCAGCAATCCGCTTTGCATTGCAGACAAGGGAAACATTTATTCACGATAGGCCTGAATGCCAAATTGAAGCATTTGATGTTATGACACTTTGATGAAACGTCTAAAGGCCAATTTGGCTTTATGATACATTCGATTGCATATTACATTTACTTCCCTGATACATGTGTATACAATTTGATTTGAGCTCCATTTGGCTTTATGGCGCTTTCAGCATTTGACCCAATGTCACTTTATGGAAGTGTCATAATGCCAAATACTAGAATTTGGTCTTATGTCACTTTTATAAAGCGACATAAGTCTAAATTTATAAATTTGGTTTTATATCAGGGCACCGTTCAATGTTGCCCTATCTCAAAAGGAAAAGACAGAGGTGTTTGAAACGCAGTGTTTGAGAACCTGCCTTGGACTTCACAGAACACCAGTATCGGACTACACAAAATATTATTCCAACCAGGTCCTGGTCTGGCAAGTGCAGACTAGACTACAGTTAACATACACCTACCTACATACATATGCAATATAATGACTCCAAACAAATATTTTAAAAACAAACATAGGAAGACGAGTAAAATAAATCAAAATGAGCGTTGGTATTAGAGCTGTAGCAAACCGTATGTAATCTTTACTGAGTAACGGGTATTTGATTCGACTCGAAGCACCGAATCGTTATGGTCAAATTAGTTTCGTTACTGTACGTTTCCATCGAATCGAAATGCGTCATTCCAGCGAAATTCGTGATTTCAGCCGAAACGCGATGCATTTCGACATACAATTCCACATTCCGCTGAAATGCTATTTGAAACGAGGTCCAAAAGAGTGCTGTCAAATCAAACATTACTTTTTTCACCTATAAAAACTTTTTTTTTCTTCTATAAACGTCAAATTGCTCTGGAAATGTTTATTTTTTTATTTTTCAGTAAACAAATTTTAAGAAAATATTTCAAAATACTTTTCATTTAGAACATTCGAATTATGTTCTCTATTTGTCCAAATAGCTTCTGCGAATACCATTGGTAGCAAGACGTAATCTGAGAGTGGGGCTATTGAAAATTGTGTGCACATTAAATTGTTGACCTTGTTCAGTTTGCGCGATACCCTTGTGCCTAGTATTTACTTTCTTGATCCCATACAAATAAAAACAAATATAAAACAAATGTAGCCAGGCCAGGCCCTGGTTTTTTCTCATACTGCCATTTTATCCGAATACGAACGGTTGTGTTGAGATAAGCTTAACTTGGCAGTTGAAAGTGCTCGGATGATTTATCAGATTATCACAGGAGAAGGTGCAGGGAAAACAATTTTTGACAGTTCGAATGCGTTTTTTAGGTGGGAAGTGGGAACACTATTTCCAAATGTTGAATTTCGTTAATGAAATGACGAAAGTTGGTTCGGTGGAAACGTACTAAAGGGTATTCATGCAACGTCGTAATTTTACAACGTGCGAACGATTGTAATTTTACGAAGA
Source organism: Rhingia rostrata (assembly GCA_949824845.1). Lineage (NCBI taxonomy): Eukaryota > Metazoa > Arthropoda > Insecta > Diptera > Syrphidae > Rhingia > Rhingia rostrata. The sequence goes on from OX463758.1 coordinate 21,027,834, forward strand.
CGTTTCATGAACGACCCCAAAACTGTACCACTAAATAATTCGATAACCCACTGAATTCAATCTCAATTTATTAATTTATTTATTGATAGAATTTTGTTCCTATTGTTCTCTTTCCGTTCTTGATAATTTTTCCAGCTAAGCGAATACGTTTGATGTGTGAAAGTGACTGATTAAATGTCAAAATAGCATTTCAAAAGTTTACAACGTTTACCATCTCAGTTATTTAAAAATTGTTGCTAAAGATTTCCCATACAAATTTTGACACTTCATTTATCACGTCGTACTTTTATCACGTTTACCGTTTACGACGACTTTCCGACGTTTCATTGAGACATTGAGAATGTTATATGGTTCGTGATACGTCTTCCTCCAACGTGCGTTGTCTTTTTCATTAAAACGTCAAAATGACTTGGAGGAAAACGATGTGACAACAATTATATGCCGTTTATTGCATTAAAAAGTTATAAGCTATAAAAATGATGAACTTACAAAGTGAGTGTGTTAAATCGTAAAATTGATGTTAAAGAAGTGGAATTCATGACCAATTTCAAAAAATAAAAAGTATTCTCTGCAAAAGTTTGTGTCAAAGTTTGTTTTCAAACAGATTTTCCTGAACAACTTTATTCAACTCTTGTTGTGTGTGTGTGTCAGTGTGTACGTCGTACGATACATTTTGTTGGATGAAATGAACCGTTGAGAACGTGTGAGAGGATCCTTGGTGTGTTGACGTAACTTGGTCTCTGAGTGGTGAGTACATACTTATAAAAGCAAATGAAATGATTTTTATCGAACAAACGAATGTAACGAATTCCTTGTAACGAGGTAGTCAGTGAAAAAGTACCGAATCCATACGGGTATTCATTTCGTCGTTACTTTTGAAGCCCTCTATATGTCGTTTCGCATATTCAGCTATAGAAAATGTGGGTTATAGTGTGACTGAAAAAGGTATAGAGCCAAGTGACTCTTACCTGATAGCTATTCATCAGTACGCAGTTCCTAGTTCATTTATCTCTGCTAAGAACAGTAAGGTATTACAGTGCTTGGATTGAGTTCATACTACCGGCGTTTTGTGAATTCTTACTCTAGAATAGCTAGATCATTGTATGATCTTCTGAAAAAAAGACAAACCCTACGTTTTCTCCACTGAGTGTGAACAGGCCTTCCGAAAATTGAAAGATAGATAGTGGCTTTTTCCTAGTGTTGCCTGGATAATTCTTCTTCAGAGCATTGAGACTATCCATTGGCTAATAGATTCCTTTATACATTGATCAGAGATTCAAGAATAGCTCCAGTTAGGACTTTGTTTAAAGCTCCCTCTATACCTAAGAAGGAGCCTAGAGTGTATTCCTTATAATGTAAGGATTATTCGATTGTACCTCGTGGAGAGCTGTTTCCGTTGATCCGTATGATTTGGATACCGAAAATTCTTCAAGAAAAGTTTGTATGTCGATGTCTAGAACGCGCTCCAGGGTTTTTAGTACAAAGGAGGTTAGACTGATTGGTCTATAGTCCTTCGCGGTCTCGTGGCCGCATTTGCATACCTTTGGAAAAATACCACTCGAGCGGGTCTCCACGAGTAAGATATGTGGTTAAGTATTAAGCAGCTTCCAAAAATTGTAGTCAACAATGGCACTGTTAGGTATCGCGTTCTCTGTACATAACATAAACTTAAACGGAGATAAGCTGTTAATAACCCAGGAAATCTTTCTCTTTCTAACATAATTCTCCTATGTTATCCTACTATCACTTTTTCGCTTCTGTTTTTTAACCAGAGATTTAAAAACATACTGAACATCTTCAATACGTCAACGAAAAACAGAAAATGTTTTCACCTTTTGTACTAAAAAAACTGAATTGGTCGTTGTTTTTAATTCTTTAAAAATAATAAATATTTCAGTCAAAGATACAGCAGCGATATCAAACATTTCAAAAACGACCTATAGCACCACGTGAATTCCACACGAGCTTTCCTCAAGTCCACTCGAAAAAGAAAACAAAAGATACATAATAGCAAACACTCCGCCTGTCTCTATTCACAGAAGAGAAAGAAAGGATAAAGAATGAAAGCCACCAATAAAAAAATCTCCATTTCTTTATAAATTTTTATTATAAAAAAATCCAACTTATCTCAATAGTTAGCACCAATCCGCTGTAATTGATTGACAACTCTCTGTATAATTTCCAAATCTAACGTGCTAAGTTTTTCCAATCGAGCAAATGATTCAAGCTTATCCACATTTCTTTCTAACGATTCAAGCACATCGTTCACGTTCGATTTAAATTTCTTCGATGCAGGTACATGTATTTGGTTGGCACAAACGTGCTTTGTTTTAGAGTTGCCCACTGTCCGATTTTTCAAAATCTCCATAAATAATTCGGTGCTGATTTTAGAGCTTACTTCTGGATTGCCATTCTTCCAATTGTTTCCAAAATGTTTGATTAGATCGTCAGCTTCGCAGAACTTTAAAAGATTCTGACAATATTTTGTAATTCGAGGGTTTATTATATGTCTCTGCACGAGTGCAAGAGAACATAATTTTATCGTTTGATTGTTAAACGTGGCTTCCCCAATACTCATATCCAATACAGAAAGGACTTTAATAATATGTTCGCTGCCGAGTCTAGGTGATAGGAACTCGATTATAGTATGCGCAAGTATGGTTAGTTTTTCGTGCTTCATTGCAATTTCTAGGTGTCTTAGCAGCATGTCATGAAGTTTATCATTTCCAATGGGTAGTGGACTAAGCACTTTTAAATATTTTATCTAAGAAAAAACAGTCGGTAGTTATAAAAATTGTAAGATTGATAATGTTATGACTCACCAGTGTGTACAAATTGTCCACTTTGATTCCATTTGGAGGCACTTTAACTAAACGCAAGACTTCTTCAGTGAAATGTTTAATTATGGTCTGCCTTAGAGAAGTGTTTGGAATGGAGCCCAAACCAATAACGAGTTCAAATCTATTCGTATCTATCTTGTCTAATCTGAAGTTATCCCAAATTTCAAATTTTGTTTGAGTACCAAGATCTTTGTAAAGATTAATTAAGAGAATCTCTACATAAAGGGCTGGCAAGCGATTAGACAAGTCGACAAAGTTGTCGTTGACATCTCGCCAAAATTTAAAATACGATAAACGAGCGGCATACATTGAGACTCTGTGAGGATGAAAATCAGATTTAAATCGTATTCATGTTAAAAGTCGTGTAATCATACCTAGAAACCGTGCAAAATATGTCGATAGCTGCAAGAGCTAGTACAGCATCGTCCTGCAGAACAGACTGAACGAGTTGCTTTTCAAATTCTATTGAATGATAGTGGAGTGGGACTAGGCTTAATGTTTCGATAAACCTATTGTATAAACGTCTATTGAGAAACAGGTGAAGATCTGAAATGAAAATAAAAATTTTTACAGCGATAAGAGTGAATTTAAATCCCAAAGGTACACCTTTACTTTTTGGGAATCTGTCAAGGGCTGCAATACAAATAGATGGTTTAAGGTACTCGAATTCATTTCTAATTATTGTCGTCACTTCGATCACTTCCATAGCAATTTCACAAAATCCCCGACTCGAATTAATATTTTCAAAATCTGGGCTGAGTAAGTACTGGAAATGTGTGGAGTTAGTAAATGATTTTCATATTTTCGTTTTTCATATTTATTTACCTCGTAAAACTTGTCATTTTTGTAAGCAAAATGCAACAGCCCCTCCCGAATTTCGTTGATAACGTATTTTGTTACTAACAGTTGTACAGGTGTTTGTTGAATATAATCAGGAGGACTAAATAAAAATCGTATTTGTGCTTGCATTTAAAAATCAACTAACTGCTTAACTTACGTCAATATGACTGCCATTGTGTTGAGGAAATCTACATAAACAGGGAAAGGAATATGACTGAAGTTAGTAGCAAGCGTTTGTAAAAGTTTCAGGTAAAACTGTGTAACTTTGAGATATTTTTCAACTTGTTGAATCGGCTCTCTGATAGAATTCTAAAATCAAAACACAAATTAACATCATCAATATCATTATCGTTGGTTGAACTACAAGTACCGACCTTTTTGTAGACAGTTTGTACATTTCTACAAATTTCATTTACCAAGAATGACATTGGCCTCTTGAGCCAATCTCCTTCTCCAAACGTATAGCCATTCGACCTTGTATGAGGTACATTTTGTAAAATCAATCTGATTACACCCTTCCATGTATCAACAGAAGTTTGGATATCCCGTTTGGTTGTTAGTTCTCCAATTGTACACAAATGTATGATTACTAAAAGTTTATTCATAAGTTTTGCGCATAAATCGATCAAGGCTACTCTTACTGGATGTGAAGTCATTAGTGTCATCGAGAGAAATCGTTTTTTCATTATTCGAGAGAATATCTAAAATCAAATTGTGTACTTCAAGAGATCTTTTTAAAATTTCATTGACATACACTAGAGTCGCATGTCTGAAAATTAGTTTTACATTACTGAGGGCACTACATCAAGTAAAAGCATTTCAAACCTTGAAAGCACAACCAAAAAGGAGTTGACCAGTGAGAGACCAAAAGAGAGAAATGCCGTGATCTCATGTGTGGCGAATTCTTCAGCTACCGAACGGATCCAAGTGAACAGTTCCATAGTACACTTGAGGATCGCAAGTAGTTTATCATTCTGTGCATCGCTTATAGTTTCCAGGCACTCACTAAACACCTAAATTCAAAAGAATTAGTAATTATTCCATGGAGTAGACCACACCAACCTCCTCATTAGCGCGGGAAAACACATTCAGCAATCCGTCTAGATTACATTCCTTGATCTTAGCTGCGCCAAATATTTTGAATAAAGATGATGCCCAATGTTTGTATAATTCATAGCCTGAAACATCTCTACTTTCGAAGCTTCCGTGTTGAAAATCGAATTAAGGATATAATTGCTTGATTAAAAAACAGGACAAAATATGTTTTTGTGTAAGAAAGGATATAATTGTCGCCTTAACAACTTGTTCTGGTTTAACATGCTCGATCTCACTTGCAGAGGAAAACTCATTCAAATCCTTAAAATACGATGCAAATGTTTTTGTGCTCATAACTACTATCTAGTGAAATATTTACAAAATCAAATTCAAAACTTTTGTTTGTGCATTTTAATTTTAAAATACATATCTGTCAAAAAGTGTTCCTATTGTGGGAAATTTATTTTTTAGTGGGAATTTTTGTTACTACGTTTCCACATCACGTTCAAGGGGTCGAGATCGTGTTGACATTTCAATCTAATACAACGTTCTCACTGAGCAAAAACGCTCATTTCGGCATTAATTTTGCAAATACGATTAAATTTCCCATACAAAATTAAATTTCCGTAATGTGATAATACCACCATAATTGTGGAAAATATGTTTTTTATATGAGAAATTAATCGGTCGAGCAAACGAAAAAACCGTTTTTAATAGAGTTGTTCACGACACTATCTCCCTCACAAGTGCGTTCTCTCTATTTGGAGGAAAACAATGCAACTTCTCCCTCACATGTGCGTTGCTTTCATTAAAACGTCAAAATTTATGTTTTTCCTGTTCACTGCTGCTACCCGTTTTTATGCCTCTCTTCAGACATAGTTTTCCATTTTGGATTTAGCATCTAATTTTTGGACACATGTAGGTTAAATCTGCAGTCTAGATTCTTCATTGAATTTAATTTGCATTTCTCCATTTTAATATATGAAAAGTCTTTAGAACTGAAAATATTTCCCTCACCAACACAAGATTCTTTGAAATTTCAATTTGTAATTTTTTCTGTTTTGTTCTGTCTTTTCACTTTGCGCGGAATTGTTAAAATTTGTTTTCATACAGAAGATGCCACTTTATCATTTGACAGTTTGATACTGACGTTCTCCTGAACTTCTCTATTGGAATGAAACAGCTAACATTTCAAATGGGAATTCATATGACAAAAAAAGGAGGAGCTATCGTCTTTTTCATTTCGAGTCTGCTATTTATACAAAAATTTATGTTTGCTCTGTATTTGCGGCTTTTACTTCGTTCGGAACCTTCTCGGAGTATTCCATTAAAATGTCAGGGTCGACAACATATGAATCCGGAACCAAAGTATTACATATTCCGTTTTCTCTGTTTTCCCCGATGAATCTTTTAGTTGATATTATTTGATAATAGCCCTATTGTTTAGAAACACGAAAATCACTAATTGAACCTATTGAGTTGGTCACATTTTAAGTAATTTAAATAAATTTTAAGGGATTTAAAATTATTGTATAATACGTAGGACTATTTTTTGTTCGTTAACAATATAAATTTCAACTATAAACTATCACAGGAAATTCGGAAATATAGCACTTTGTCAAACGTAATTCGAAAAGTTAGTGAGAACACCTTTTTGGCAAATTTGAAATATGCTCATTTCAGCTCCAGTGAGAACGTAGTAGGGACCAGTTATAGCTATCATTGACCAACTACATTGGAACACAAAACATAATGGTATTGGAATTTTAATTTAACCCCAATATATTCTAATAGGAATTATTGGAAAATTCCGTTTCAGTGGAATGGCAATCATTACTTCATAGAAGTTCAGTGAAAAATAAAAAGTAATGTTCTGCGAACATCTAATTAAAAATTTAAATATTTTTGGAAAATCATGTTCTGAAATTGATATGCTCTATTTGAAACCAACTCGCCAATGATTGAATGTATAAAAAAGCCGCAAGAAGCAAAAGAAAAATTCCAATGATAGCTATAACTGGGCCTTTAGGCCTGTATGACAAAAGTACCACTTTCGATTTGGCTTTTCGGATTTGATACGTATCCGATCAAATACAATGGTGTTATCATAGTATTGGTATTCATTCATCGTCGTAAGATTACGACGTGCGAAAAATAGTAACTTTAGTGCCTGGCCACACATTCTTTGAAATGAAAGTCATCCCCAATGAGACAAGTAGATTGTGCAGTGAGATTGCATGGAAAATCCAACGAGAATCCGTTTGAAACTGAATTCTCAGTGTGGGCATGAACGTTACACTACCAACTCACTTCATTTTGACAATTATACTAATTCTCAAATTCAGTATCACAGGCACGAAAATACGAGGTGGTTGTTTTAGATTTGCCAGTGTTCCAGGTGTAAAAGGTGACTTTACTTCAACGAAGCTTTTTTGTGTGTGGCCAGGCACTTACGACGACGTTTCATGAACGTCCCTAAAATGTGCACCACTAGTAAATGTCATAAACTATTACATTCAATCTCATTTTACTTACTTACTTTACTTTACTTTTACTTTTACATTCGTTCTTGAGATTTTTTTCAGCTTAGCGCATATATTTAATGTGTGGAAGGGACTTATTAAATGTCAAAACAACATTTCAAAAGTTTACCACATTTACCATCTTAGTTTTCACACCCAATTCGTATGTGAAGTTTCCGTACTTGTTGTAAAAGATTTTCCATACAAATTTTGACAGTTCATTTATCACGTCATAAAATTACCAAGTTTACAACGTTTACGATGACGTTCTGACGTTGAATGAATAGTGTTGTGTTCCCACCATTTGCAATGCATTTAGGGTCCAGTTAAAGCTTTCATGGAATATCGGTTGTTGTCTGATCACCGAGAGAACAAAAATAGAAACTTTTGCTCACCAGCTTCATGGTATGGCCGGGCGCTGTGCACGTGCACACATGAGAAATGAGATCCATACATATTGCGGGCTGTGCCAGTACGGCCCGCCAAAGAACATTTTTTTTGTATGCAGTGCGTCATCTTTATGACTTTATAATCTTTGCCGAAACCAAGCAGTGTCGGTCGCCCAGAATGCATATATGTAGCTGGTGCTTGAATCTGAGTCAGACGTTAAGAGCCACCCAGAATGCATGTCTGTAGCTGGTATCTTGTTTCGCTGTCAAAAGAGAGATTCAAGCTACAGATTCACGCTGTGTTTTTTGCTATTGTTTTTTAACTTTTGACTCAGCTACAAGCGTCAGCTACAGATAAGCATTCTGGGCGGCCATTTAAAAACAAGGCAACCCGTAAGCGCTTACTTTATGTGATTTACGAAGATCTGTAGCTTAAAGTTGAATGGAGAGCAACTACATTCAAGAAATGTACTCTCTTTTGACAGTGATACAGGATACCCCATTTGAAGATACGCATTCTGGGCGACCCTTTAATTATGTGAACGCTTGGGAACAGCGCGTGTTGTTGGTTATTGGAAGGTAATGAGATGAGTTCAACTGGCATAAAACCGTATTTGTGGGCGAGGGAACTGAGGTTCGGAGTAAGAAATAGTTTAACTTCTTCAACCGAGTTTGTGCGGAACAACAAGGTTGAAACACATTTTTCGTGTGAATTCACACTCGATTTTTTTAAACGTCGACGAAGCCTGGTTGATTCTTCAATGAATGGTTGGACTTTATAATAGGCGATTGCCTGAAATTCCGTATATTATACCAATTGTAGCAGTATATCTATGATTCTATGTAAGCACCTCTAAACAAGCCCTTATTTAAATGACAAGCTGTCATATATTCAATTACATTTAACTGACAATATTTTGGCGGGACATTTAAATTTCCAACAGACTACCTTTTTTATGTTTACATTTTTATTGTTTAAAAAAATACTTTGATTTTGTTTGCACTGAAGTTAAGGAATAAACAATCCTATATTAACATTACGTTTGTGTAGTTTTTTTTTAATAAATAATTAACATTCATGCTATACGTCCATTTGTAATTATAGTGGTATGGTTCCAGCGATCATTGTATGATTTTTTGCCCAAGCTCTTCCTTCAAAGAATGATTTGTACGCTTGTTCAGTTTCTTCTACCGGGATAAGAATACCTTGAAAAAAATGGATTATATCAATTGTTCATTTATAGAAAGTAATATCACGTACCCGCAAAGCTCGCTGACACGAAGCACACAATACTTCCGACTACAAAGGCTCTAAGCGCCACCGAAGTAATCAATTTTCTTCTTGTCGGTGCCATTGCTGACAATGAACCAACTAAAATACCCAACGAACTGGGATTAGCAAATCCACAAATAGCAAAAGTAGCGATTCCAGCACTGCGGGTCTGCAAAATAAACATAGCCATTCAAGAACTCTCTCTAATTTGATGATCATTTAATTTGACCTCTATGTCTCCATTATCAATGTATTCTCCCAGTCGCTCATAGGCAACAAACTCATTTATAATGGTCTTCGTCGCCACTACCTTGGCGATAATATCACAATCTTCCCATGGTACACCCATTGCCCATGCCAGAGGAATAAAAATTTTCGAGAAGAGCCACTCAAAATCGATCTTATACCACCCAATCAGGTATCCAAACCAATTAACGACAGAATTGAGGAACGCTATAAAGGCAACGAACGCTACAATGTTAGCAATGATTCCTAAAATAATCGGGATCGCTTGACTAGCGCCATTTGAAGCAGCATCTAGTAAAGATGAATCTTCCCTGAAAAAAAAACAAAAACAAATCATTAGGTTAAGACAACGATTAATCAGGATCACTTACGATTTCTCAAGCTGCATGTTCTTGGACGTAGTTTTACTCTTCTCTGTCTCCGGCATATAAAGCTTCGACATGGCTAGAGCTGCAGGTGCAGCCATTACACTGGACGTAATCAGATGAGCTGGTGACGCTCCGAATGACATGTAAGCAGCTAACACAGTTCCAGATACAGTAGCAAATCCAGAGGCCATGATCGAATGGATTTCAGACGCTGTCAAGTGCTTGATATATGGCCGGATGAGAAGTGGACTCTCTGACATACCAAGGAAGATGTTTGCAGCTGAAGTGACACTCTCACAAACTGTTGTTCCAAGAATCTGTTGCAGGATCCAGCCCAGCTTCATAACAATCCATTGCATCGTACCGAGGTAGTACAATATGGAGATGAAGAAACTGAAGAAGAAGATTACTGGCAATATAGCAAAAGCGAAAACTCCATCGTCTACGATTGTATCACCGAAAACAAAGCGACTACCATCTTCCGCAAAGCCCAAAAAGGTTGCCACTTTATCCCCAAGACATTGGAATATATTCCTTCCAACCTCCCATCGAATACAAATCACACCCAAAAGGAACTGACAGAATATGCCAGTGATCACAGTTCGCCATGGAATATCCTTACGCGATGACGAGAATACATATCCGGCTAAAATAAAGAAGCACGGCGCTACGAGTCCTGTAAGTTTCTTCGGTGCATCCTTTGTTTCGAAGTATAAGTATATACCAATAAGAACAAGAATAATAAGTACCATTGCCACTGCAACAACTCTAAAAAAATAGAAATATGAAATTTGTGAAAACATTTATCATAATGATTTACCTGGTCCTACTAAACTTATACCACCATTGACCAAATGGTTTGAGCATAGTCTGAACTTTGCCACCTAATTTTGGTTTTAGCACAAAATAGTAGAATAACCCAAAATAGACAAAGCCTACAATCAATACCAGCATTCCGAAACCGCTGCAGAATTGCATTGCACACTGTATATAGCATCTTCCATCAGCAGGATATTTATCTGCATCGTAATAACTTCTATCCCGAACTGTAAAAATAAATTATAAAACGAAATTCATGAAGAATTTTTTTTATAAAACTTTTATATAGACATACCAACCACTGCGTAGAAATAGGTGGCATATCCAAAGTAACAACCAACAACGATATGTAACAGTGAATATAAAGCGATCTTCACTTGTTCCATGTATTTGAATGGCGTTTTTGTGGGCTCTAAAGAATCTGTCAGTCCATTTTCGACTTCGAATTCTTTAACTTTATCATCTGTCTAATATTTGGGTACAATAAAATATTATTTGTGAATGTCTTGAGGTACCCTTAAGGAATGAATATGACTTACAGATGCAGGTATTATCGATTTGTAATCACAGGTGTTTATTGCGGATAACTTAATTCCGATAGACTTAAGCTGGTGTATTTATAAGAGGACATATACAAATGGTAGATGCAAAACGACACAAAAACAATTAATTTGGTTAAACTTACATTATCCTCATCAAAGGATTCGTTAATTTGTCCCTTCATTTTGGTTGTATAGCGGTTATCTGCAAAGACAAAACGTTTGGATTAAGCTTTTGTTGCGTGTTCAATATTTTGAGGATATTCATGAGCATTTCTATGGATAAAATTGAAACCCCGAGAAAAACACAACGAGCATGAAACCAACATTATCTGTATCCAATCACCTCAGTTTTATTAAAATCACCTAGATACTGTAACAAAAAATATGCGAAAAAATGATAGGATACCAATTCGTACCTAACTTTATAATCTCGTTCGAACAGTAGTCGAATGAATGAATGTAGGAAGGTATACGCGTTTACACCCATTTACTGCTATTATGACAGGAAATATTCAAACGAAACAGTCAGTTGCATTCAGTTTCTTCAATCGGAATTTCTATAGAAATTCCAGTTTACTAATAGTGCTGCCAAATCTCTGTGATTTCATCAAATCTCACATCGATTTACAAAACACTGATAAATAAATTGATTGTGTATTTGAAATTTATAACGTGTTAATAATTATTAATAAATAGTTTGTTTTAGATTAAATCGATGTGATTGTTGTTAAGAACACATATGTACAGCAATATAGTGATTTAAATGAAAATTAAATAGCAGATTACCTTGGATGTACGTCAAGAGGGCGTAACACTTCGATAACAATCATAAACTACCCAAAGCAGCCGGGTTAAAGATAAGTTATCAAAAGTTCTGTAGCCATTTTAAGCTATTTATAATTGCAATTAAATCGGCGCAAACAAATATGATCGCAATCAAATTCAGAAGGAAATATCTTCCCCACATGGCTTCAATAGTGAAGTTGTAAAACAAACTCCCAGATTGTAAATGTTAAGCCTATAAACACAGAACTGCAAGACTACAATCTCTTATGGATGAAAACATTTCATTAAGAAATAGTGCGTAGACTAAATGGAGGAGAATATATTTATTTTCATCAATCAGCCAAACATGTCCAAATATATTGAGTATCAAATCAAATGTATCAAATCTGCTTCATTTAAAATCTAAACAGCTCCAAGTTTGCATTCTCTTCGTCATGAAGAAATTTGAGTAACAGTTCGTACGCCCAACGGATAAGAAATAATCGGGAGATTAATTTCATGGCACTTTAGTAAATCAAAACATGACATTAAGGAATGACAGAACTTATGATATCATTGTCAACATCGACATATGATTTATGGACAGACAACAGCCAAGTGCGCACTGGATCCAAGATGTCAAAACTAAATTAAGTTGTCAAAAGCGTTGCTTGGATGGGTAAACTCTGATTGGCCTTAACTTGGGGAAGCCCAGTTAATTCGAGGTTTACCGTTCAAGATTCCAAGCAAAACATAAGATTTGGTTTAGGTCATCAAGTGAACTAGTGGGCTCCAACCCATTCTTGATAAATACATACATTTATTTAAAAAAAATGTATCCACACAAAAACATTACTAAGACCGTGTGTCAATTGCGTTAACATGGGAGTTAAACTTTATCCACTGGCTAATTTTTGACATTTCTACAGTTGTTTTCCACCTCTGTCACCCCTCAGTAGGTATATCAAATGTCAAAAATTAGCCACTGGATACGTTTTAGCGAGCTGTTGAGCAGGTTAAAATTTCGAAGTTAAGACTAGACAGAAAATGCATTTGTTAAATGCGGGTAAAATTTTATTCCGAACGGATACCTCGATAAGGGTGAATGACAATCAATTGTCTGAAATGCATGTGGCAAGTGACAATTCATATTGGAGTCCCATATATTTTATGTCAATAGAGTTGTTCAGGACAACGCCAGTGTCAAACTGTCAAATGACAAACTGACATCATCTGTATGAAAACAAACTTTGACACACATTTTTGCACAGAATACTTTTTGTTTTTCTCATTGAATTTGTGTCGGAAGAAATCGAAAAAAGAATTGTTCTTAGCTGTCAAAAATTGCACGAAAAATACACCTGAACGCACTTCAAGCAATTCGCCGGTGTACGTTACAAAATGTCAGAGAAATGTTCCGAACAGCTTTTCGGAAGAATACATTGAAGCTGAAATCCTCCCAATTGTACAAAATCGGACAGTTTTCCGCTCCGACGGATACCTCGCTAGGGACAAATGACACAAAACGAAACATTTCGTCTCCCCTCACCAAGAAAAAAACACACCAAAATCCTTGGGCGTTTAAAACCCGTACATTCACTAATTCACTACCCCTACAGAGAGCTCTCTTATGCTTGCTTAGTGCACCTTGCATGTTCTCACATGTTGTTGTTCGTCTTCGTCGCGTCGCACATTTATTTTTTCATGCTTGCTCCCCCTACTCGATCAATTTTCTATTGGGCATTAAATTTGTGCTTGTTTTTTGCCTGCCGTTGTCCAACCACACTAGCGCTCCCCTACCCTACTACTACCTATATCCTTACTTTCAGTGAACAAGTTTCGTTTCATGTGTGTTACCGCGAAAAGACCATTTGAAAAAAAAATTTTTTGTGACTCTTACACCAAGGGTATTCTTTAAACGTCTTAATATTATTACGTGCGAAAGATGTAATTTAACGATGACGTTTCATGAACGACCCTAAAACTGTACTGCTAAATAATGCGGTAACCCACTGAATTAAATCTCAATTTAGTAATTTATTTATTGATCGAATTTAGTTCCTATTGTTCTCTTCCCGTTCTATATAATTGTTTTCAGTTTAGCATATACGTTTGATGTGTGAAAGTGACTGATTAATTGTCAAAAAGTTTAAAACGTTTCCTGTGAGAAAATCGCGATATTGTTGGAAACGATTTTCCATTTCATTTATCATTTTAACAACGACTTTCCGACGTTGCATGAATACCCCTACTAAATATTTTGATAACTTCCCAAAAGGGACTTTTTCTGCGGCCAATAAACACTAATGTCACCTGACTACACTACCGTACCGAATTTAGTTAACAGTTAAGTTCGTCAAATGAAAAATCGCAAGCTGCATTCTTTTCAACATCGGTCGCTCATATTTACCGCTTTCCGCGAAAACAATCATGAAATAAGTGTTTGTTTGGAAGTATATTTGCCGTTTTTTGTTCACAAGTTGGTTGTAGATAATGCAAATAAATATTTCGGTCAATTGCGTGCGTGAAATGTGTAAACAAATAATCGCCAAATTGTTGGTGTCGTGCAATCGGTAGTGCAATCGGTATTAGAAAATGTATTGTGATGTGGTTGTTCTTTAAATTGTTTAAATTATTGATTTCGGTCGATTGTATGAGTAGAATGTGCAAAAAAAATATGAAAAGTAGTTTTCGATCTTGCAGTTCTTCGGTTAATTTAATTGATGGTCAATTTATTGTGTGAAATGTACTACAAAAGAAAAAAAAATGAGCCTCTTGGAAGTGTGCTTTTGTTTCTGTGAGGGGCTGAGTGGAAAAATCAGTGTTTAATCCTCAATAAGTGAAAAAGTGAAAATCAAATAAAAAGAAAGTTCTCGGTCGATCAAACTTGCAAAAAAAAAAATGCTGTCTTGTGAGTGAAATTAATTTCGTTCCGTTGTGTGAGTGTGAATAATCGGCATGATTATTTGATTTGACGTAACGTCGAGACAGTTCGTTCATTCGGATGATGCTGGACTTTGGCAACTTGAGGTGAGTTCTTGTTACTCTTTGGATATGAATATAAAAAAATTGTTATTGCGATGAATCTACATAATTTGCACAATGATGTGCACTTGTTTACAAATATTAATAACAACAAAAAAGGGATGATGTTTCATAGAATTCATGAGACTGCAAACGATATATTCCTTAGTATATATTATGGTAGATTGTAAGGAACTATGCAAGCTTCGATTTGTATTGTTTTGGTAGCAATAATAATCATAATTATGTGTAAAATTTGTTGTGCTGCCGACGTTAATATGTGATGTACCGCACAAAATACACCTGACATAAAAATTGTTAATATTAATGATTCGGTGTCAATGTGTTTTTAGGACAATGCTCCTCTAAGGACATAAGTGCATTGAAGACTTTTAAGATAATACTGAACCAGAAATACAATGAATATCAACAACGTTTTAGAATTGTTTAGTCTACCTACTGATTGAACGAATTGTGTTCTAGGCGCTCGTAGGACGTAGGTATGTCAAGTGCAAATCAGTACAGTAACCTACGAATACACATCTTCGACCAAACAGGATCGTTAGTAACCTTGGCAAGGCTTTTTTTTACAACAATTCATATGCGTTGTAAAACCTTCAGTTTTTTTTTTCCGAATACGAACTGCGGAGTTGAGCGAGGTTAGCTTTTCTTGACAGTTGACAGTTCATTGTTGCCGGAGAAAAATATTATAAGGTGGTTGTTACTACAGCCCAAAATGGGGAGTTTCATGAAAAAAAAAATAGTAGAAGGTACAGACATTTTTAAGTTTTCAAAAATAATTGTATGCAAACATTTTTATTCTCTATCACATTGGAGGATATTAGTTTTGATACATAATTTGGAACATATACAAATAATTTAGCTAGATATGTGTACCTTAAAGTATCGATCCAAAGATCGACTCAGAATCGATAACTGAGTCGATTTAGTTATGCCTGGCAAATGAAGTTTGGTATACGTTCTCCTTGTTGCTCCCAGCAGAACAAGTGTAAACATTTTTGCAATCCGATGACTGCAACGCACCCTTTTTGCAAAAGCTTAAGGAATTTTGAAAGAGTATCTTACAACCTATTTAGACAATCGGAATATCAATATCTTGTCTATATAAAGTTTTTTGTCACGCCCACTTTTTGGGGGCGATTTCACTAAAAATCATTTTTTGGTATAATTTTAAATGTTCCAAAAAAAAATTTGATGCAAAATCATTGGTAATGATAAAATGAACATTTCGTAAAATGTTTGATGCAAAATCATTGGTAATGATAAAATAAACATTTCGTCCAAATATATTTTTAACCCACGCCCACTTTTAAGAGGCGTTCTCATACAAAAACCATTTAACTACTCTACCCTATACCATATGCAGGAGAAACACGTTGTTTAATGTTGTTCTTCATAAAAGATTTTTATAAACAATATGTTGTGACAGTAACATTTGTTATGTTTAAAGTTTTGTCATTTCGTCTGTCCGTACAGGTCTCTCTAGCCTAAACGCCTTGACCGATTTTCTTGAAACCTCGTATCCAGCGTTATTTTTTTGTCATAGTTCCAGGCCAATTTTTTTGTTTGTTTGCTTTTAGATATGATAGTACCGGTACCTGCCATATAAAAATGATACATAACCTCAATATTCTCGAAAACGATTCTAACGATTTTGATTAAACTTCTTATATGCTATAAGCATATTAGTTCCAACAAAACTACAAATCCAGTTTTTTCGAGAAAATCCATATAACGGATTTTTGCTTATAGGCCATGTAGAGAAAATTGTCAATTTCTCGCAAATTATTTGTCCGAATTGAATGAAATTTAGTTTATATACTACTATTACTGTAATAAGTTCCAAAATTTTGTAAATCAGTGTTTATGTATGGAAAAAATGTATGAATCCGGACGGACTCAGTTGTGTTTGTATTAGCAACAAAAGACACATTGACCTTGCCAAGTGGAATTTTGTTTGCTTTTACCGATTTTGATTTGGACGATGATTGTACAATATTTTAGGTCTTTAAGAGATTAGGAAAATGTTTGCGGAGTCATAAATCTTAAGAATAACATTTTTGATGAAAGTTTTAAAAATTCAGAAATTTTCTGAGGACCCCGGGGTCGTCCAAAAATTCACTTTGGATCAGTCTTATTATGTTAAATAAAAAGGGTGACACATCTCAACATGTAATTTTTCCAACTAGTATTGAAATAGATTTCCTGTTTATTGAAATTTTTGACGATCCCAGGGTCATGTCTATCTTTTGCGTTTCCAGCAGTTGGTATTGCTTTTTTTTCGGTAGTCTAGGTTTGTCTTTCAGTTTATTGAACTAAGTCGATACGAAAATTTGCCACAAAAAACGGGTCATTTTGTTAATCTGAACTTTCAAAAAAAAGTATCGACACCTTCCATATGAAGATTTCCGGGAGTCAAACAAGAACACGTTTATCGCTCAAACTCGCGTTGGTTTTAAGCACAAGTAGTAAGATACCTTCCTTTTTTATTTTTTTGTTCGAAGTTTTTGTGTGCTTTTCAAAGGAGGTCATTAATTGCATCGTTACATTGCGTCACACATAGAAAATATTCGTATTATGAGATGCGCACTATTTTGTTAGGTGGTGCATTAACCAGGAGATTTCTTCTTGTTGCGGGAGTACATTCGGCAGCACTGGTTGATATTACTCAGATGATTTACCAGATCTGGATCATAGTAAGAGGTTTATAGAGAGAGATATATAGAGAGAGAAAGAGAGATATATTTAGCGAGATAAAGAGAGATATGGGTAGGGTACCCAAAACCAAAGATTATATTTTCGTTTTATGAAACACGCACTCCATGTAGAGTGCGTGTTTCATAAAACGAAAATTTTTCATGTGGGATACTGATATTGATACCCCAGTGTTCACATTGCTACCCCAGCATAAAAAACAGCATAACCGACGCATACGATCGACGAAATTTAAATCATTTAATCATTAAAAAAACATATTTCCTCATGCGGTTTTCTGATTGATAAATATTTCTACTGCTGCTAATTATTTATCCAAATATTTTAACAAATTCTACTTGTTTGTGTTATTGTTTTAAGTTATTGCATTTGTCGGTTGAATAAATTGGCTTGTAATACACAATGAAATCTTAGGTGATTTTACTAAAAAAAAAGGAACCAATCGCCACAACAAACCACAGCGAATTCATAGTTTTGTACTTCCCCTTGACGCACACAAAGCTCTCTACACATTTTTACAAAAAAAGTAAACAAGTAAACAAAAAAAAAAAAAAACGTCATTGAACCCAATTTAATATTTTCAGTTTAATAACCTGCTAATATTGAATAATAATTAACGTCGCCTTATATGTCTTACTCGTGAGTTTTTATAGATATTTTTGTGTACCATGGCTTTATCATTATTGCTGTTCTAAATGGCGTGACATCCATATTACATGTCTACGATCCGTTTATGGCAGTAACATTAAACAAGCATACTGCGCATGTGAAATGAAATAAATCGTTCACTTACAAAACCAATAAATATAAGGAAAACAATACACGGCGATAGTACTCTGAATCTTTAATAAAAAACCTCGGCATTGGCATGTAAAGGATGGCTAGGCTAGCACTTGTAGAGCGAATAGACATCAATACTCCGGCTCGCAGAGTCTTCGATTTCAAGCCAGACATCGAACCCCAGAATCTAGACCTAGACGACTTAAGTTTCGCGCAAAAGTAAAAACGGACCAAAGTCCACAAACTTTCTGTTTGAGTTTTGTAACCCACCCATATAAGTCGAATATCAATCAACAAAATTTTCTGAACTGCTAACCGTTTGACTGTGATCGTATGGCTCTCTTTACAGCTAGTAGTTTGAATGATTTTTTCACAGTTACTGTTATTCTTTATGAAGACACCTGTCGACTTAGGGGCCTGCAAGACGACTGCACATATACTAATCGGAGTGAGACTGACTATAGATAGAGAATTGAAATCCATTAAACCGGCGACGAGAGAATTGAAATCCAATGAACCGGCGACGAGAGAATTGAAATCCATTGAACGCGGGTGTTGTTGATCCTGAAGCGGGGTAACCAGGAATTGATTAGGAAAACGGTCAACATAGGTACCTTTCAAGCGACTAAACGTGTACTCTACGCTGAACAATGATGTTGATTACGAACAAAAACAAAAAAATGCCTTTTTCGAATTTTATGGTTCATGCTAACTACATGCGAGCACTCAACAATAAAAAACATATGCGAATCGTTCAATACCCTATCCCATTCCTACTTTAGAATTAATATTCCAAAATATGGTCTTTATGGGGATGAAATATAAAAAAATGCCATTGTTACCATATTTTGTAGTATCTATTCATATTTTTGTTCGACTAAAAACGTAGTTTTTCTATGGCATATGCTACTTGACGGGTATACAAATTCTTTTTGTAAAAACCACCCCCAAAAAGTGGCCATGGCCTAAAATGATCTTTAGACGAAATATTCATGTTAATATTACCAATGATTTTGCATCAAAAGTTTTTTTTTCGAATATATTGAAAATTGATTGAAAATTGTTTTTATGTTTAATGAAAACGCCCCCAAAAAGTACACTCTGGACTGAACCTTTGCATCAACCAACATGCTTCTCCAATTAGCTTGGTCCTTAGCTAACTATCTCCAGTTGCGCACTCCAAGTTGGTTGAGGTTGGTTTCCACTTGTGCGCGCCACTTAAGGCGAGGTCTTCCTCTACTGCGTCCGACGTCTGACTGGGAATCTGAAAGCCAGAGTATTTATGTCAATTCTTTCTACAAGTCCTAGCCATCTTAAACGTCCAGTGCGGAGTTTTTTGACCATTGGCATGTCGCTGTACAGCTCGTATATTTCTGGGTTGAATCTTCGTCTCCATATCCCGTCAACGCAAACGGGACCGAAGATTTTTCTAAGAATTTTCCCCTCAAATCCACTAAGGATTTATTCATCCGCTTTGCAGACCGTCCATGCTTCAGCGCCGTAGAGCAGGACTGGGATGATCAGGGTCTTACACAGGATCTCCTTAGTTGTTTGAGTGAGGCTTTACTACTAAATTGCCTTCTCAGCCCGAAGAAACAGCGGTTGGCAAGAGTTATTCTTCGTTTAATTTCTAACGATATGTTGTTGTCCGAGTTAAAAGCGGAGCTGAGCTAGATAAAGTCCCGTACCACCTCAATTCTATATCTGTCAATGGTGAAGTTCTGTCCACTTCGTCGATGTTGTGTGTCCTTTCGTGTTGACAGCATATACTTAGTCATTTACTGCCAAACCCATTTTTGCCGCTTCCTTTACTATGCTAGTAAACAAGGCTATGAAATAACGGCGAGTCTTACCAATGATGGCAATATCGTCGGAGTATGCTAGTAGTTGCACCGATTTTTGGAAAATTGTGCCTCTGTTGTTGGCTTGGGAGTTTTGCACACTCCTCTCAAGAATCAGATTGAAGAAGTCACATGACAGCGCATCGCCTTGCCTAAATCCTTTTTGGTATCGAATGTGTCGGTGAGGTCTTTCCGACCCTGATGGAGCAGCGAGAATTCTCCATCGTCATCCTACACAAACGGACGAGCTTAAGCGGTATACCAAAACTAGACATGGTTCTGTATAGGTCGTCTCTATAAATGCTGTCGTGCTGGTGGGTATCGAAGTGTGAAAATGTGATCGGTTGTGGACTTTCCTGGCATAAAACCGCACTGATAAGGGCCGATCAGGTTGTTGGTAAACGGTTTCAGGCGTTCACATATTACGACAGATGGGATCTTGTAGGCGATGTTGAGACGAGTTATGCCTCTGTAGTTGGCACAGTTGAGAGGGTCCTTTTTTTGTGTATCGGGCAACCGATGCTTAGGTTTCATTCTTCAGGCATACTTTCTCCCGACCAGATTTGGCTTATGTTACTTACCAATGCATTTCCGCCGGCTTTATAAAACTCAGCGGAAAGGCTGTCATTTCTTGCAGCCTTGTTAAGCTTGAGTTTAGATATTGCAATTCTCCCTTAAATTAGGTCGGGTAGTTGGTAGTTTTCGCTCTCGTCGCCAATATTGAGGGGTTCGTTCTGCCTGACAGCGGAATGTTGTTCGTCATCGCCGTTTAACATTCTGCAGAACATTCCATATCCTCAGCATCGACTGTATCTCAACTACGATATTTCCTTGTTCATCTCGACAGGATTTTGTTCGAGCATTGTATCCTTGGCTTTGACGTTTTACACTTTGGTAAAACTTGTGATCTTTGTTCCTGAAGTGGCACCTCTCTATATCCTTGATAGCGCGCTTTTCTTGCTCTTTTTTCTTCTTTATGAAAATGCGTCGTTCTTCCCTTCTTCTCTGCCTATAGAGCTCAATGGCAGCTCTTGTCTTCACCTGCAGCTTAGCCTTGTAGGCCTCGTTCTTGGCTGCGAGCATATGTCGGCATTCCTCATCAAACCATGGGTTTTTTGCTGGTGGACGCGGGAAACCAAGCACATCATTTGCGGCTGATCTAATGGCTTGTTGCCACTCAATGCTGGTGGTATGGTCTTAATCGAGCGTTTAAGGGATACGCGTTGCAAACTTTGGTTTCAATATTGTGATACGAGAAATGGTTTAGTACAAACAATTTCCCAGGTTCTACGATTCGTGCTGTGTTTTTTGGTTTTTTATCGTTGATATGAAGATCAATTGAAGTAAAATTACAAATTTTCTCTAAACTTGTCGTTGGTCTGATACACATGGCTTCAGCCAATTTCGATCGAAAAATCATCTCTAGCAAGTGACAAATTTTTGGATCTAACAACCAAATTCACAATGCGATGATGCATTAACAAAAACCACCGTTATTGGTACATACTTCTTCCAAAATATATTTAGTTAGGCCAGCACCTTCAACGGCGTAAACCATTTTATTTTGACCTGAAATGAATAATATGGATGAAAACCGACATGTGATTCAACAGGACGGCTCTATGTGCTACTTAGCGAACATTAAAACAGATATTATGCATGAACGATTGAAGGGCAATAACATCTCTCGCGGAGGTGACTCGAGTTGGGCACCAAGATTATGCAATTTTACCCCGTTAGATGTTTTCTCATTTGGTTTTCAGAAGCTGCAGGTCTATGCAAATAAAAAACATTTGCCCGATGCCCTAAAATTTAAGCTACTGCTTAAATATAGTCTGGTCTATGTGGCAGAGTCGTTGCGGAGGTTCAGTCATAACCTCAATATGGTAGGTCTGCCCTTTTTTCTTAACTGCTTACTCTTTTAAATATCCAGGGAAGTTTTTGCTTCTCGCTGAGAATCGTTTTTTAGTGGAGAGGATATTAAATAATAAAGTCAGTCACCATGTCCACAATCTACTTTCAATAGTTGGGATTAATTCGGGGTGCGATAAAAATATTGTTCTCTGCTCAGTACGTACTTAACTTTTTCTGATTCGATTTGAAGTGCTTAGTTTTATTGTCTTACTTTTGTAATAATTTTTATGTTTGCACAAGTCAAAAGTACAACTTCATATTTTTAATCTTTTTATAAACATTTTTGTGTTTTAATCGATTAAAAAATGGCAGCGGAACAAGTTAAATGATTTCGATTATCTTTTCATGTTCATGGGAACAATAATAAATTTTAACATCGTAATTTTTTTGTGTCCGGAAAATCCAAACTGATAACATTATCCGTTACCTATTAATCGATATTAAAGCCAACATAAAAATCATTACGTTCCGTAATAGCACGTTTCTAAAAAAATGTATATCGTTATTAAATCCAAAAATACATGTGTTCCTGCAGAATATAAAATGCTTGTTATAATGTTATTATGAACCCAACCAAAACTTTTTATTGGCATAAGTCTTTCGTTGGGACTACCTTCGGACTGCGAGTTTACAGCAGGAAATGGCTGCAATGGGTTTAACTGTAAGCAAAATCGGTCTTAAAAGGATAGCAAAAGTTAAAATTTATAAGCGTTTCATAACATTTTTATACTTTCGTTGTTTTGTGGCGACTTACAATGAGTGGAAAGTCAACAACTTTAGGACCTCTCCTTAAGTGGTCCGACGCACTTCATTTGTGCGGCCATGAACAAACCTAAACTAAACAGACAAAAATGTCATAGGAGGCACTAATTGATTGACCGTAACATAGTTAAGACAAGAATCGATTTTTTTTCTATTCAGATCTTTAAAAATAAAATTTTAGGGTACGCTTCAAAGTATTTATCACCAGAAGCCCAAATTGACAAGCGCCAGGACAAAATAAAAAATGTTTGGCGCAACAGGCTCGTTAGTACCCAGGACCGAGCTTTCTCACAACCATTCATGTGTGCGTGTGTACTTCTTGCACGATGGCGGGACCACCTATTTTATTCCGACTCCGAACAGCGAATTCGGGATGAGCTTTTCTTGACAATTGATACTTGAATGTACTATAAATCCAAGATCCATATTTTCGAGACCCAAATACAACAGTGGCCCATGTTAATTTTTGTGGTTTTTTATATCGGGTGTTTTTTTTTAGAGGTTGGTGTTTTGGAAAAAGTAAAACTGACATTTTGTGGTCAAATCAGGCAACTCTAATGTCACTTATGTTCAGTTTGGTGTGCCATGTAAGTATGAACAGGTTGACAAATGAACAACGCTTGCAAATCGTGCAAATTTATTTCGAAAATAATGGTTCAGTTCGCGAAGTTTGTCGCAAGCTCCTTTCATTTTATGATCGACAGAAACGTCCATCAGAGCAATTAATTCGGTTAACCCTGAATCGTTTTCGCACCACGTTTACGCCATTACATCCACAAAAACTGACTTTTTGGTGTGCTCTATGGGCTAGTGAATTCATTGGGCCATACTTCTTCCGAAATGATGCTGGAGAGTCAGTAACCGTTAATGGATACCGGTAAAGAGTCATGATAACCGACTATTTTGTTCCCGAATCGGATGGCATGAATGTGGATGAGATGTGGTTCCAACAAGACGGCGCTACATGCCACACAGCGCACGTCACAATCGATCACGGAATTGACCTGTCAATTGGCCACCAAGATCATGTTATTTGACGCCATTGGATTATTTTTTTTGGGAATGTGTGAAGTCGCTCGTCCACGCCAGCAAACCAGAAACGTTAGGGGAATCGGAAGCCAACATTTGTGGCGTTATTGCCGATATACGGCCCCAAATGCTCGAAAATGTGGTTGCAAATTGGACCTCTAGACTTGGCTTTAGACGAACCAGCCGCCAAGGCCACATGCCCGAAATCATATTTAAACGTTAATGGCAAAGAAATTGTCCTTCCAATTAAGCCAAATTGATAGAGACATTAAAACGATTTTCTTGTGTTTCTAAGTTCTAAATCTCAAA
The DNA here is from genome assembly GCA_949824845.1 of Rhingia rostrata. Classification (NCBI taxonomy): domain Eukaryota; kingdom Metazoa; phylum Arthropoda; class Insecta; order Diptera; family Syrphidae; genus Rhingia; species Rhingia rostrata. The sequence goes on from OX463758.1 coordinate 21,051,868, forward strand.
AAAAAAAAAAAAAAACACCCGATAGTAGGAAAGCCTTTCATAGTCACAAATAGATGAACTTTGTAATGTTTTTATGAAATCTCATGTAGAGGACGAATCTTTTTCCACTTCTACTACCGACATGGACATGTCAGTTTCAATTCTTCTACTCACTTAACTATTGGTGACATTTTTTAAGGATATGCTTTCCCTCCCATACTCTTTCTCATTGGTATTAATGATTTCTAAGTGCCTAACGTTCATCCCAACGACTTTTATTTCCATGAATGCCGTGGCAACACAAAAAAAAGCCTCCGCTGCAATGAAGTCAGCTTTAACACATGAAACACGGGAAAATCTGAAGCAATCCCCTCATTTTTTTGGTATCTCTGATACTGATATTGAGGGGTGCAATCGGCGAAGGCAAACTTGAATTGACTATTTATACCCTTTCCCATAGGGGTATATTAGTTTTATCATTAAGTTTGTAACATAGTGAAATAATTTCGTTAGATGCACCTCAAAGTACAAGGATTGACTCAGAATCGCTAGCTGAATCGATAAAGCCATGCCTGTCTGTCGGTCCGTCCGTCCGTCCGCCTGTGTGTCACCGATTTTTGGGCCTTACATTTTGAGCTAGAGTTTTGAAATTTGGTGTACAGAATCTCTATCCGACAGAACAAGTGTAAACAATTTTGAAATCCTCCCACTGCCATGCCCCCTTTTTAGAAAAACAGTTGTAGGCCAAACCATTAGAGATTTTGAAAAAACGTCTGAACAATCCTAATGTCTATAATTCGTCTATGCAAATTTGTTTGCCACGCTCAATTTTTTCCGTAAAATTTTGATCATTTTGAAAAAAAAAATTGATGCAAAGTAACTAATTTTGGTAATATAAACATTTCTTCCATATATCGTTTTTACCCATGCCCACTTTTTGGAGGCGTTTGAGTACAAAAACTATTTGTATACCCTACGCCATACCATATGCAGGAGAAAAATGTTGTTTTTGGTCGAACCATACAAGATTTTGCTAAACTGTCTGAACAACGTCTTGCGACAATTTCAATTTTAATATTTCTTCGCCATAAAACCCACATTTAATTGATATTAATTTTAAGGATGGGATGGAATAGGGTATAAAACGATCCACACAGTGGATTGTAGTATTCTCATATGTTTTTGTATGATTTTTGTACAATTTTTTTTTGTTTTGCATTTTAAGATTTATGTTCATTATTATAAGTACACATTAGTATATATATAAATTAAAAATCGGAACAAGAGTCAAAGGTTTGTTCGGTTTAATTGTTGCGTCATTATCAGAGTGGATTACATTTTAAAACAACCCATAAAAAATCTCTTACCCATCCCCAAGCTAGGGGACTGCCGGGCTGCCGGCTGCCCATACATATCTCACTGCTTATACGCCGATTTTATTTTAGTAATTTTCAATTTTCTCAAAAACTAGAAAATATAAAATCATCATTTCATTGAGAATTAAATAAAGCAACGAATAACTTCAGAAAAATAAAACAAAATATAGTTTAAGAGTGTTAAAAAATTACACTTAAAACTTTTTTATCACTTTTTTTCTTAAATTTTGAGCTTAAAATGTTTTGAGTTTCCAAAACTTTGCATAGATTTATTTTCATTTAACAAAATTAGCTTATCGAAGAAAGTATTGGCTCTAAAAAAAGGTTTCAACTTAATTGAAGCGCTTAGGTGAAAAAGAGGTTAAACGACATTTTCAGGAATTTTTTTTTTTAATTGACAAAAATGAACTTACATATAGCTTTGATTAAATAAAATCGTTTCTCTGAGAAAACCGTATATCTATACTTTATGTTGTTCCTCGGGTACTAGTCGGAGTTGTTAATAAAGGGTGATCCATTTCGAGGTTCCTTTTTAAAGAAAACCTTTTTAAAGAAAAAAACACAGAAAATTCAAATTTAATGGAGAATGTTTATTATCATTTGAAAGAACATTCTTTGGCATTTATTTTTTGAAGATTTTGAAGGTTGAGTCCAATTTTCGATCACTCGTTCGAGCATTTCCACTGGTAACTGGCGAATGACACGCGTGATGTTTTCCTCCAAGGCCTGAATCGAAGCGGGTTTGTCGGCATAAGCTTTTGACTTTACATATCCCCACAGGAAAAAGTCTAACGGTGTGATATCACACGATCTGCGAATGCTGGGTCTCAAAGTAGGTGATGGTGTTGCGAATAGTACGCTCAGTAGGCCGATTATGTTGACCATAAGTTGAGCGAAGTGCACGAAACACATTCCCCATAGAACGTGAATTTTCATAATAAAGTTGAACAATTTGTAAACGTTGTTCACGCGTAAGTCTTTCCATTATGAAATTCCAAACAATACTAAACAAAATTAACATGACAGCATGACACGACTCACACGTGATCTGTTAAAAAAGGCTATTGAAAAAATTATCTCTACTTGGATCACCCGTTACCAATCAAATTCACATTTCAAAAGCTTTAAGCTCAAGTATCTCAAAACTATACAAATGTCACTTAACTCCTTCTTCATCTAAGGTCTTCAATTGTAAGTATAACCGTTATTTTTTAATATTGTTTTTCATTTTTAGTACTTTTTTATGAAATTGCCCTTCCCGCCCAAACGGGGGAGGATAGACCCCCTTTCAGAGTAAAAAAAAAGCTTGTTTTTGACCCCTCTAAAGAAAAGGTAGTCAGTTTTTGTCGCCAAACTTTTCGTACTTGTGCCGCAGTCAGTGTTGATGAAATCAAAGATTATAAAGCCACACAGATAACGCACTGCATACAAGAATAATTGTTCAATGGCGGGTCGTACTGGCACTGCATACAAGAATATTTGTTCAATGGCGGGTCGTACTGGCACTGCATACAAGAATATTTGTTCAATGGCGGGTCGTACTGGCACAGCCCGCCATATATTTGGATCTCGTTTCTCATGTGTGCACACCATCCGCCCGTACCATAAAGCTGATGAGCAAAAGTTTCTGTTTTTTGTTCTCAATGCGTCATCTGTATGGGTTTAAAATTTTGGCGAAATGTAACCAACAGATGTGGACAAACATTTTCTTCCCGCAATTGGATTTGATTTCAACAAAATCGCGCTTAGGCATACACATCATTGTGAACAAAATTCGAATAAAGAATTATTTCGATTTGGCAACGACATTATACGATTTAACCCCGATAAATTAATATTGATGAGTTTATTCTAAAAATAAGATCAAACAAATCAAGCCCTAAATAACCGAAATGATTTGAAGGCTGTTGACACGTTTATTTTGCAAAAAGTCATTGTTTTCACAAACCAAGCTTGGTTTTATGTAACAAACGCATTTACGTCAACTCGTAGGAAAGTATTTATAATACGGAAATAAATTATGATAAAGAAAATTCCAATATAATTGCAGAAAATTCATCATCTATGAATCGAGACCAACTTGCTTATTTATTGCACTAAATATTTTTGACGCATAAAGTAAAGAGCAAGTTCAAACAGTTTTTTTTTCTTTTCAAAATTAACTCAAAAATAATAAAAAAATAGTTTGCGCTAATGAGCAGGCTTACTTTTCTTCAGCAATAAAATTTAATAATACTAGATACAAACAAACTCCATGTATGCCATAAAGATATTATTTAACGACATACATACACCCAATTCACTGAATTGTTTTCACAAAATTTCCTCGTGCTAAATTGAATTTGCAAACACAATTTGGTTTCACTTTTTAATTTATTCATGCATCTGCATTTACGAATGTTTAACTTACTCAGATATAATTTTTATTTTTCCCCTATTTGTTGTTAAAACCTGCAAAAATATCCACTAGCACTTTTGACACTCTCTCACGATATTATCACTTTCATCTTTATGTCGACAGTTGTTGTTTTTTTTTTTTTTTAAATTAATTCACATTTATGTTCAATTGAACCGCGCGACAATTTGTTGTTCGTTAAATGTTTTTCCAATACCTCATCGTTAGCTGACGGTTGCTCGTGTACTGTCGGACAAACGATTCACTTAATGAGGCAGGCAGGCTTATCGAAAACAGAAACTCTGCCCTGATAGTCGAATTGTATTCATCTTTTGGGCCAAATAACTTGTTTCTAATACGAAACTTTAGATAGGCAATTCAAACGATTTCGATTGACTTCCTTTTGAAATGGTTTAACGAAAACCGGTATCTTTTACTACACCACACCGATTCGAATCTAAAATGCGTGTTATCTGATCGCTGTGCTGTACTCAAATTGCGACCGTCCTATTGTTTTGTTAATATGTACTCAGTTGGAGGTTGAGAGGCATACTACCATACTTGCGATTTACCTTAATTGGTATGTGTTTTAAGGTGACGTGACGTGAGAAGAGTCAAGTAGTTCATAATAATTGTTTGTTAACGGAATTCACAGATGATGCTATTATACTGGGAATATATGGTTTCAGATTTCAGTGTTCGATTGAAATTAGTCACAGGAATTGATATGCATATAGAAAATGCCATAATTAAAAAAAAAAAAGTATTATTAGGGGAATTCAAATCTATGTGGTTATGGCAGTAAATATTGTTATTAATCAATTATTTCAAAAAATCTATAAAACATCAAGTTGATATTTTGTGTGCTTTCGTATAACTTGAGTATTTTTCAACCAATTTACTTGCTTTCCTTATCAACTATTAAAAAAAATACAATGATGACACATATGATCTTTTTCTAAATGACTTTTTCATTCAAGAAAATGGAAAATTTATACTACGGACACATGTACAGGGTGTCCGCCGGGAAGGTTTACTACTTTGTTTTGACACCATTTTGGTAAAAATTAGTCTTGACAGTTCATATTTGGCAGTCGTGAAGTAGACACGTGGCAAATTTATTATGGAAAAATGTTCGATAAACCAATGTGTTTTAATCGTTAAAACCTTTTTTTAAAAATCAATCATCGATTACTGTGATGATGAAAAAAATTTACATGAAATTTTTGGGAGAAACAACGTGGCAACAAAACGCACTTTTTATCGTGTAGTGAATGCTTTCGAAGAAAGAGGGTCTGTAGGTGATAGGCCCAAGCATGGACCACAACGTACTGCAAAATCGGCTGAAAACATTACTGCTGCTCAAGGAAGTATTCAAAATATTGGATATTGGACATCACAGTACTTCGCACATGAATGCAACGAACTACAGACACGTAACAGCACTGGCGACTGAGGCCATCGGCTGGGACAGATCAAGACATTAATACAACAGAGAGAGACAGATAGATACATAGAAGGAAAGACATATAACATACACCTACGTGGCACAGAGGAGGAGACATCGATTTATATTGTCTCATATTATCGCACAGGTGGCCTCAGATAAGCTGGCAATTTTCGTAGAAAACAAGTGCTGCCGAAGATGGGGCTTGAACCCGCAGCGTTTGGCTTAGCAGTCAACTACGCATTCCTCTGAGCCATGGCCAACTGCAATATTCAAAATAATCCATCAACCTCAATTGGACACCGTGCTCAGGAGCTTGGTCTTCAAAGAACAACTTTGGCCACAATTTTGCACAATGATTTGCATTTGTTTCCATTTAAGATTCAGTTGACACAAGAGTTCTTCCATAGGACCGTTTCCGCCGCCGCCAATAGGGTGTTACAGCTAGCCCATGACAACCCCGTTTTTTCATGAAAAAATCACAATGAGTGACGAGGCACATTTTCATTTGAATGGATGTGTGAATAAACAGAATAGTCGGTTCTGGGCAATGTAAAACCTTCAAATTATTCATCAGTCACCTTTGCATCCATTAAAAGTCAGAGTCTGGTGTGCAATTTAGTCAGGAGGAATCATTGGACCTTACTTCTTTGAAAATGAAAACGGCGTAATGGTAGCTGTGAATGGGGAGCCATTGAAAACTTTGTAACGCCACAACTGCGTGCTTCGATGAACATGTGGTATCAACAAGACGGTGACACCTCGCATACAGCCAGGATTACAATGGAATTACTGCGAGACCTCTTTCCACAACAAGTAATTTCAAGAAATGGTGATGTTGATTGGCCTCCACGGTCGCCTGATTTGACGGCTCCGGACTTCTTTTTGTGGGGATATTCTGAAAAGCAAGGCTTTTGCAAACAAACCAGAAACGCTTGAGCAACTCAAAAAAATATTCGTAATGAAATTAATGGAATACCGCGTGAAATGTGTGAGAATGGAATGAAAAATGTACTCATTTGGGGTCGCATTTGTGAGACTAACAGAGGCGAACATTTAACTGAAATTGTATTCCATACATAATTGCGACATTAAATAAAACGTTTATCAATATAAGATCCATTTTCCTTCATTAAAAATTTTAAACAAACAAAGTAGTATACCTTCGCGGCGGACACCCTGTAATTCAAGAAGAATGACATAAATTCTGTTAATAAAAGATGGAAATAACGGGTGATTTTTTCACCAATTTTTTTAAATGGAATAAAACACTTAAGTTTGCATAAAATATTCAACATTTTTATTTGATTGATAAATAGCCCTTTGCCATTAGCGTTTTAAAGACAAAATTTCATGTAAATGTTGTCCGCGGCTCCGTTTCAAATGGTCCATTCGGAGGGTCCCATTTTGCGTCACTTTTTTGAGCATTTCGGCCTGTATTCCACGAATTACGCGTGTTATGTTATCCTGTAAGGCTTCAATCTTGTTCGGCCTGTCCACATAGACTAACGACATTACATAACTCCACAATAAATAATCAAGAGGCGTTATGAACAGGGCCATTTCGAGAGATAATCTGCTCACCAAATTCATCCTCAATATTTCCATTGTTTCACGAGCTGTGTGGCAGGTGGCACCGTCTTAATGAAACCACATGTCAACCCAGTTCAACTCAGCCAACTGGGGCAAAAAAAAAGTCGCGTATCATGGCTCGGTATCGTTCGCCGGTAACGTTTCTTCCACAGTCGTCGTTGATGAAAAATGGATCGATGATGCCACCAGCCCATAAACCACACCAAACTGTAGTCTTTCGGGATGCCTCGGTAAAGTGTTTTCTTATTTTGTTGTACGAAATAAATGAAAAAATGACAAGAAATCTAGAGAAATATACTTAAGTAGTGTTGCTACAGTCCGGAATGAACCTGGGCCTCAACCAACATGCCTTTCATGTCCTTAGCTAACTGCCTCTAGTTGCGCACTCCAAGGTGGTTGAGGCCGGTTTGTACTTGTGCGAGGTCTTCCTCTACTGTGTCATACGTCTGGCTGGGAAATGAAGATTCTGCGAGCCGGAGTATTCGTTCTAATTCTTTCTACTCGTCTTTTAAAGGTCCAATGCGGCGTAAGTCGCTGTACAGCTCGTATAGTTTATGGTTGGCTCCTCGTCTTCATACCCCGCCAACGCAAACGAGACCGAACATTTTTCGAAGAATTTTCCTCTCATATCGACTAAGGATTTCTTCATCCACTTTTGATACGGTCCAGGCTTCAGCCCCTTAGAGCAGGACTAGGATGCTCAGGGTTTTATATAGGATTCCCTTGGTAGGGGCTTTACTACGGAATTGCCTTCTTAGCCCGAATTTAATTTAATTTCTGACGAGCTGTTGTTGTCAGAGTTAATAGAGGAGACGAGGTTGACAAAGTCCCGTACTACCTCAAAGTAATATCTGTCAATGGTGACAGATATACAATTTATCAATGTTGTGTTTCCTTTTTTGTTGACAGCATATACTTAGTTTCACTTTCATTTACTGCTAAACCCATTTTGTAGCTTCCATCTCTATGCTAGCAAACGTGGCTATGACATGACGTTGAGTCCTGCCAATGATGTCAATGTCTTCGGCGTATGCTAGTACAGTGCACCAATTTTTGGAAGATTGTTCCTCTGGTGTTGGCTTTGCACAATCCTCCCAAAAATCAAATAAAGAAGTCACATGACAGTGTATCGCCTTGCCTAAATGATTTTTCGGGATCGAATGTGTCGGTGATGTCGTTTCCGACCCTGATGAAGTAGCGAGAATTCTCCATCGTTATCCTACACAAACGGACGAGTTTGGGCGGTATACCCAAACAAGACATGGCTGTGTATGGTTCGTCTCTATAAATGCTGTCATATGCGGATTTGAAATCGATGAATAGATGGTGGCTATCAATTTGGACTTCTTTGGTTCTTCCCAGGATCTGCTGAAGTGTGAAAATTTAATCGATTGTGAACTTTCCTGGACTGAAACCACACTGATAAGGGCTGATCAAGTTGTTGGTAAACGGTTTCAGGCGTTCATATATTACGGCAGATAGGATCTTGTTGACGGTGTTGAGGAGACTGCCTTTGAAGGAGGCCCCTCAGATGGTTTTTTTCTGCGGATCGGGCAAACATTGGCGAGGTTCCATTCTTCAGACATGAGGCTTATATTTGATGGGTGTTACTTACCAAGTCATCTCCGTCTGCTTAACAAAGCTCAGCAGGAAGGTCGTTATTTTCGGCAGACTTTTTGAGTTTAGCTTGAGTTAAGATTTTGCTATCCTCCCTTTAATTAAGTCGGGTGGTTGGTAGTTTTCGCTGTCTTAGCCAATACTGAGGGGTTCGTTCTGCCTGACAGAGGAATGTTGTTCGTCATCGCCGTTTAATAGACCTCTGAAGTGGTTCTTCTATATCCTCTGTGTCTCAACTACGATATTTCCTTGTTCATCTCGACAGGATTCTGTTCGATCCTTGTTTCCTTGGCTTTGACGTTTTTCACTTTGGTAAAACTTGCGAACATTGTTGCTAGAGTGGCACCTCTCTATATCCTTGATCGCGCGCTTTTCTTGCTCTTTTTTTCATTTTTCTGAAAAACCAGTGTTTTCCCCTGCTTCTTTGTCCAATGCAATGGCAGCTGTGGTCTTCAACTGCTGCTTAGCCTTGTAGGTCTCGTTCTTGGCTGCGAGCATCTGTTGGCATTCCCAACCAAACTAAGGGTTTCTTGCGATCTAATGGCTTGTTGGCATTGTTGCAATTGTTCTTCGACATTCGATGTGGTTGGTATGATGTTAATCGCGAGGTTAAGGGATACGCGTGTCGGTCTCTTGCGATTGCAGTCTTTCGACATTAAATTTTTTTAAAAGTATTTCTGGATTGTTGTGGCGTGTTGGATATCCACATTCTTACCTTGGCTGCAACAAGGTTGTGGTCCGAATCGATTTTAGCGCCTTGAAATTTTCCGACATCCAAAATACTGGATGCGTGCCTCTTGTCCATTGCAATGTCATCAATTTAGTTGACCCTTCGTTGATCTGGAAACCGCCATGTCCCCTTATGGATATCGAGGTAAGGAAACCGTGTGCTGGTTATGGTGGTATTTCGTTACGTAGCGAATTCAATTAGCCTAAGTCCGTTATCAGACGTGTTGTCGCGTTAGCTGTGTTTTCCGACAATACTGCTAAAGATGTCTTCTCATCCTATCTTTGCACTAAAATCTTCCAGTACGGCTTTAATATCGTATTTCGGTAGTCGCTCATAGGTTTTATCTAGGAGCTCGTATAGAAGCAATCCTTAGCTATATCATATCATCCTCTGTCGGGGCGAATTCAGACTTGATGCGAATTGTTACTATGCGTTTGCTAATGTCTTGAGTTTCTTGAGATGCCTCGTTTGTGGAGTCGATTCACCATTTAGTCCGAAACTGGTCTGTAACCCGAGTTGTCAACCGGTTAAGTTTTTTCTTTCAGTTGCTCCGTGTACATTGGGCCTACAAATTTAAGTTAAATAAGCTATTTCGGACAAACGGAATTGCGGGAACCCTTTTTTTATGGGTTCCCCTATCATTGCAATTGAAAAGTAGAGTTTCCCTGAATGAATTCATCTACTGAACGCAGTCAAGTTTAAACTTGACATCAGTAAGTTTTAATATTCAACTCATTCGTGTCTTAAAAAAAAAACATTTAAACAATCAAGACATACATTTTGAATGACAGTACGTGCACGTGATATACGTGCTAAAAAAAAGTTCATTTAAATTGGTGATTTGCGACTCCAACCTTACACAACAGTTTAATTGTCTGCTTTTACAAAAAAAACTGGAAAACTATGTAATTCAATCTTAACTCGTCACATTAAGAAACATGAAATTTATATTCTGTTGAAATTGCGGTCACACAGAGAGCTGATTAGGCTTTGAATTGTTAAAACAATCGATATTGTCTCATCGCAAGTGTATTGACATAAATATCATAAATACATTTAAATCAAAGTCGTAAGTTTTACACTAATAAATCACTGAAAACTGATATAATCTATAGATTTAGTTTGATAATAAAATGTGCGAGAAGTATTTGGGGGCACCCCAATACATTCGAATTGGATAATAAACAAGTCATCGATAGTATTTTTTTTTGTTATTATAAATTAAATGTGTCTTATCTATAATTGTTTCAAAGTGAATGGATAAGGGTTGTTTGTTAGATAGATAACACGATCCAGATTTGCCACAAATCCAAATCGATGTGATTACTTCAAAAGCTATCAGTAGATGAGTAGTACACATCTGCAGGTGGTGATATCGTATTGAGCTTCTCAAATCTAAAATGGTACAACACCCTACAGTTTTACAACATCACAGATCGTCCAATATTTAAAAAAAAGATTGACAAATAAAAAAAATAGTTCTGAGCGATCTACATGTGTATTTTTTGACACATTCACATCTACCTATAAAAAGTGTGTTTTTTGAACTTCCAATAGGGATGTGGGTTTGACTTATTTTTTCAGTATACTTTCGCAAATCACTATGGAAAGACTGACAGGACTGACAGCAGAAAAACTTTAAAAAAACGTGAAAATTTATCTGAAAAATTGGCGCTTTGTTTACCAAACTGAGCCAAATGGAGCACTTTGTCAAGTTTACGGTGCGCAAAATCGTCCAACTTAACAGCTTATTCGCGAAACTATGGATCGATTCGTGACCACATTTACTCTTTTTGATAATAGTCGACCAAATCGAGTCCGCACCGTGTGTACAGAAGAAGACATCGCGGCTGTAGACGTGAGTGATAGCGGACCCTAATAAATCGATTCGACGCCAGTCGTTCTCAGCAACTCTGCCCGTCCTTGAAAATTTTGATAAAATTTGAAGAAAGATCTTGGACTACATCCATAGAAGATCCAAATAGTGCAACAATTAAAGCCAGCGGACCTTCGAGAAGGAGCAGAAGTTGTGGTTTCGATTGCCAGCCGTAGAGCAACTGCTCCTCTCATGATGATCTGACAAATCATCTGAGTAATACAAGGTAAGCCAAAAGAAGACATCCGATGTTGTTTGGCCTTCAGAATATCGGTTGTGACTCTCGCAGTTTGTGCCGTTGCTCCGTCCTGTTGGAACCTATGTCCTCCAGTCCTAATTCGTCCAATTGCGGAAAAAAAACTCGGTTAACATGGCGCGCACCGTCCACTGTTGTCGTTTGACCAGCGGCGTTCTCGAAAAAAATTGGCCCGATGACTCCTCCAGCGTGAACAGCGCACCATGCAGTAACTTCGAGCGGGTGTAATGGCTCCTCGTGCATTACTCGTGGATTTTCGGTGCCACAGGAGCGATAGTTTTGCTTGTTCACGTACCCGCTGAAGTGGAAATGAGTCTCAACGCTCATTATGAATTTGGTCCACTTCGTCCTCCAGATTAAGGATGGCTTGGGGGTAGGTTACACAAGTTTGGCGGTCGACAGGCAACACCTGATGCACGGACTGGACTTTGAACGGAACATGCGCAAGTCTATGACCAAAATTCGCCTTGGGGACGACCGGCTGATGGCTAATTGCGTTGCACGGCGTCAGGTCGATGTTTCCGGCAACAGCTCGACATCCTCGGCAACATTCCTGCCACAACGGGCGCTCCGGGGCCGCCCATTCTTGACAACGTTTCCTGTGGTCCCATACTCTTCAAGGTTGGTGGCAAAACCAACCAAAACCAACCAACCATTGTTTGCGCAGTCGGTGTCGGATGGCGGGGAATCGGCGATGGAATTCGCGCTGCGCCAACAATACAGACGAACTGTTACGCAAAAGAAAAAAACACGTTTATTCCGCGATTTTGGGCATTGTATCGCTTCATGGCTTGTTCACTTGTATTCTACATCTGTTTAGTCCACAAATGTCAAAACAGATTTGACATTGGCGGCTATTTAAAAAAATAAGAGCATCTTCCATTAGGGTGATCTCTTTTGGCCCACCTTGTATCTATTGCCAATAAAAGCTGATATTAAATTCGCCGTTTGGAGTCTGCATAATTGGCACGCGCTAAAGGGGTTATGTATGCCCTTATGGTGTTCGAACACAGCGCGGGCATTAAGGAAATAGGTAGGTAGGTAGGCAGAAGTGGCGATTCGGTATGAACCCAAGTAGCACTTATGTGCCTTTTTGTTACCACGACTCGTGTGACCTTTATTATGATTGTTGTGGATGTAATACAGGCGGTCTCTAGATCCAGCCTGTGAGGTTTAGAAAAGGGGGTAAGATTTTGATTTACCCGAGATGCTGCTAAGGTTGTTGAAAAATGCAATCTGACTCTTTTTATTTTATTTTTTCCGTTGGCAGGTGGAAATCTCATGCAATTTATAGCGCGGTTTGTTATTATCGGGCCAAATCTAAGCGCTTATTTCTTTGAAGACGCCGCAGTAAATTTTTCGTTTCTCCTTAAACCGCGCGAATATCCGGAAATGGCTCTTGTTAGTGCCATTTCCCATTTGCAGATGAAATGGGAGATGGTTTCTCTCTCATTTGTGTTCCTGCCACTGCGGCATTGAGGGTTGTATGGGATCCCTAGTTTGGCTGCATGGGCTCCAATTGGCCAGTGCCCCGTGACTATCGCCGTAATTCTTGCGATATCTGGGCGGGTTCCATTTAGTAAATCGTTTTTTATGTTTTTGTCGTGGGAGGGCCATATCGTCCTCGATATCACGCAATGTGTTAACGGTCTCCATTTGGAGTCGATCTTTTTCAGGAAGTATGAGTGTATTTGTCTCTTAACCGCCCCTTTAGGGATACGGACCCTTGCCGGAAGTGAGCCGCGAAAAGCTGAGCCTTGCTGGCTAGCTCATCTGCACACTAGATTTATTTAATGTCACTGTGCCCTGAAACCTAGAGAAGTGTGACCCTGAAGCGTTCGCCAAGATGGGCAAGTTCGTTCCGGCATTCCTGTGCCAGTTTGGAGGATATGCTAGCTTGGTTGATGGCCGCTTGGCTATCTCGCAGAATAGCAATATTCTGCTTTTCCGCGGTGATACGCCCCAGTAGCGTACAAGCCTCTCGGATAGACAGTGTCTATCGGATAGACAGTGTATATCGGATAGACACTGTCTATCGGATAGACACTGTCTATCGGATAGACAGTGTATATCGGATAGACAGTGTCTATCGGATAGACAGTGTCTATCGGATAGACAGTGTATATCGGATATACACTGTCTATCCGACTTTGAGACTACTGTCTCAAAGGAGCTATGCCCATCCGCCAGGCGTAGTATTCTAGTCATTGGCTCGTGGTGATCGAAGTTGGTTCGGTGGAATTTGATTCGGAAGAGGGGAACAGATCGGAGATTTCTGGAGTAGGCGTTGAGGGAAACCGTTTCTAGCGGAGCGGGGCATTCAATATTGCCTGCTTGAAGCTGATGTGCAAAAAGAATGTCGGCTATTTCAAGACGCTTTTGTAGTGATTGAAGGTTTATTAATTTAAAATGATCATCGTAGGGGGGTAAATTAAAACTGTCTACCCAGGGGAGACCGCGTACAGCAAAACGGACAAATCTGCGGTGGGCACTCTCAATACGGAGGGAATGGGTATTGTGATAAGGCGACTTGGATAGGTCTAACAAATGTGAAAAAGAGAGATTTTGTGACATAGGGGTTTGAGAATTCATTAGACCAGCGTCTTACAAACCCAAGTGCGTGTTGCCGTTCGCAGCCAAGCAATCGTTAAAGGCTTAAAAACGTCCTCCAACGTCAGACTTAATAAACGTTGGATTTTTTTCTGTATTCTGACCCCATCCATCGGATTTCCTGAATTGGCAGATATTACCCTGTACCGTGCAAGACAGATTCAGGTTATTTTTAGCGGCCTGGGTTCTACAGCATACAAGTGCATACTCGTATGTTGTATATGGGCGTACCGCGTCTGGTTGGTATATGAGGGGATCCATTATCCAAGGCCATTATCCCAACTCGAAGTGCCAGTTGATGAGCTCATACGCCACCATCTTTGCTTATGGCTTGGCTAACCCTTGAAATTCATAGATAACCTGTTGTCGACTATGTAGAAGCATCTCATGTAAGTTATTCACTTTCTTATTATGCGATAGAGATACATTTTAAATAAAGTCTCACAACCTAGCTATAGGGTTGTGATAGCTTTGATCATTAACTCCTATTTCTGTCGCAATGAAAATTAAAAATGAAAGCCAATTCCTACCATCATTTATTATTTATGTTTTGTATATTTAAATGTAAACAATAGAAAAAATTAAAATTAATTAATTTTTAACGTTTTCTTTTAAATAAACTTAAAATAAATAAAAAAAAAAATATCATACACATATTTGAAAACATATTTACACATCTCCAATATCACTAAACAGTGAATATAAACATAACTTTTAAAAAGTTTTTTTTTTAACATTTACAATTAAGAATAAGAATATCATTCACTGACTTAACTAAACTTAAGTTAACTGGAACCTATATAAATTTATATCTATTATATTTATTTGACACCTAATAAACAATCAACACAAACATTTTATATGAGATAATCAACCACATGAATAGATCACAGTCTCCTACAAAAAGAAACATACGTTTGCGAAATAATTTTATTTTCCATTAATATTTTCGATGAAAACAAATCACAAAAAAATGACAGTTGCTGATGGTTTCATTAAAAAAAAAAATTAATCAAGATATAAAAATGTAGAGCATATTACATAAATGTGTTTACATACTAACAATTTACTTGGACCTCTACTAAACTAACAAAAAAAAAACCGAATCTTGAACATAAAAATTTCCTTTGACCAAGATGTATGTATTTATGTTTTTGTTTAAAAATTATGTCATCAGATTTTTATCAAACAAAATGCGAGGTAAATGCAAACACTTAATCAAGCAATTAATTCTAAATTATTTTAAAATTAAATACTAAAAGAAACAAATATTACATATTTACATACAAAAAGACGGGACTGCTACATTTTTTTTAAGCACAACTGTCATTTGCAAGGCGCATTTCTTTTCCCTTTTCATTTTGGTTCATCACATAAATGTTTTGTGCTATACAACCTCTTATTAACTACGAATTAAGTAATTGGCATCTTATTTACGAACTATACTTAAGCAAAGTACAAAACAAGGGATCGCCGGGATCCATGATGATATGATAATTCAAACAAAATTTAACAAATTATTCGATTTCGACTTAGCAACGACGTCACATCTGCAACTAACAGTCTGTCATTGGGTCGTTATTCTCTTCAATGGATGCATCTGATCTGGTACTGCCAGTTGCTGCAGTAGCCCCAATAGCATCAATGGTCGATGCCGAACTATGCGGATGGTGGTGATGATGCCGGGCATGTCGCTGTCGGTGACGGTGAATTTCAGTTGACGCCGAAGTATCTAAGAGATTTGCTGTGGGTGTGATTGATGTGGTTGAATCCTCGGAATTGCGATTAGTTATGCGATAGATATCACGGTTAAGATTTATATTTGCACGAGTACGTGGATTATGTGGTAATAAAGCAGGAAATCCAATTAACTTCAAGTCTATTCTTGGTACTCTGAAAAAATAGAAATAAATGATTTATTTGTTTAAGACATGCGATAAGCTCGTACACATTGAAATTTGCTTTGATATTATAAAAGGTGTAGCAAGTTTGCACTATTGGGACAGTGTGGTGATATCAGGCCAAGATATCCACAGAGAGCTAAAAATGAAAAAAATGTTTTCGGATGCCAAGTATCTCGTTACATGAACTATTCAAAAATATAAAGCTAATTCGAAAAGACCATAGAAATACCTCTTGATGAGAGTTCGAACACCTTCCACAGAGTAAGTTATCACTGCCCACAAATGTTCCCATCCGGAATTTTTTTTTTATGGCTGATATTCAAAGTCACTATTGTTTCATTTATAGAAGCCCAAACCTTGACAGCAATTCAACTTTTAATGAATTCGATGCGCTGTCAGACTCCATCTCTAGATTTGTATCCCTGAATCCTCATACTGAAATCGTCATTGCGGGCGATTTCAATATACACAATTCTACTTTGCTTCAACATTCTGGACAGACAACACCCGAAGGAAGGTATGTTGAGATCTTTGCTAAGGTAATAACCTAACCCAGCTTGTAAATGAGTCGACACGCATACCGGCTGTTAACAGTCAAGCCGACAACACCGTGGACTTGTTTCTAACATCTCACCCTGATAAATACACCCTCAATATATAATCGCCTTTAGGTTCATCAGACCACTGTGTCATATCATCGAATTTCTCGTACTCCAACCACAGAGTTAAAGAACAAATTCCCAAAAAACTGTATGGCAATACGAGAAATCCACTTGGGAAGCATTAAACCGTTCCGTTTTTTTTAGGAAATTTAACTCGTCACTATGATTCCTCGATAGTGACGTGGATCCTGCGGCTGATATGATATCAAACATCCTTCTCCTTGGTATGCGATCTTTTATTCCCAACAAAATAAAAAAATATCAGACCAAAGGCAAAAGGGTATGGTATGACAAACTTTCGGTTATACAAAACCAATCCAACAGAGGAAAACCGAACGAAATTAAAACAAAGCCAGAAATTACTGTAATTCCCATTTAAACGTGTCAAATTCCTATACAACCAAAATTTGAGGCAACAAATTCTACAATGTCCCACAGGTAGTAAAAACTTTTGGTCATTTGTCAAAAATATAAAAAATTCGACCTCATCATCAGTTCCGACGCTCATTCACAATGACATTACAGCTGTCAGCTCTTTAGACAAAGCCAATCTGCTTGCTGCGCATTTCGCAGCCTGTTCTACATTGCCAGATTGTGTCCAGTCTCCTCCTGTACTTGAGAACTTAAATCATTCTATGGGACAAGTTCACTTTCGTACTTGTACAGTTGCAAGAGTCTTATTTGATCTTGACATTCACAAGCCCGCTGGTCCAGATGGTATTTCCCCCATTATTCTGAAGAGGTGCTCTTCTACGCTAGCAAAACCACTGCGTAAGCTTTTCTATCTATCCTACGCGTCAGGTCTCTTTCCGTGTAAATGGAAAAATGCATTTGTCCAGCCTGTACCTAAGGCGAATCTTCTTCTCTCTCCAACTAACGACCAATTGCACTTACGTCCCTTCTTTCCAAGGTCATGGAAACGCTGATAAATCGTCAGCTTATAAAATATCTCGAAACACGAAAACATCTTAATGACCGGCAGTATGGTTTTCGCAGCATCAGGTCCACTGGAGATTTGATGACATATATCACCGAGAAGTGCAACCAATCAATCCACCATGGAGGAGAAAGTAAGATTGTTGCGCTTGCTACTTCAAAGGCATTTGACAGGGATACCAAACCCTGTCAAATGCCTTTTTGTCGAAAATGCGTGCATTTGGAATCGATTGAAATCTTCTTCTATCGATTAGAAATTACCTTTCGAAACGTTCAATTCAAGTTGTTTTGGACGGATTTAAGTCTGCAACTCACCAAATAAATGCTGGTGTCCCTTAAGGCTCAGTTTTGTCTCTGACTCTCTTTCTCATTTTCATCAATGATCTCCTGTCTGCAACTTCTAATCCAATTCATTCCTTCGCTGATGACAGTACTCTCAGCTTGTCATATTCGTTTTCAGGTCCGCGTCCCTCATCTTCGAACGTGGAATTTAAACGACAACATATGTTAATCTCATTGAATTCCGACCTTGACAGCATCATCAAATGGGGTAAACAAAGTAGAATTCAATGCTTCCAAAACACCTGTCTTCGGTAGTTAAAGCGAAACCAAAATCTAGAGCCATTATCCATGTCTCGATAATGTCGTCGAAGAAACCGAAAAACTTTCCATGCTAGGTATGTGTGTTAGTAACGACTTACGTTTGAACGACCATATATTCCAAGTCGCTAAAAATGCAGCGAAATGTCTAGGTTTCCTAAATGGATGTTAAAAATATTTTACCCCTTCTGATCTGGCCACAATATATAAAGCGTTTATACGCTTATAGACTTTATAGACTTGTGTTAAACGCCCACATATGGTCGGGTGCACAAAAACAACATTGCACCTCCTAGACAGGATTGAAACGAGTGCGAAAAAACTTATAGGAGACATCAGAATATCGAACTCTTTAGATTCGCTTGAACACCGTCGAAATATCTCCTGCCTTACATTGTTTTTACATTATTTTATCAACTCATGCTCAAGCCTATCTTCGGACGAACGTTGAAATATAGAGATTCGAACAACACGAATGTGGAATGCTCTACCAAACTCTGTTTTTCCTTTCCATTATAACTTGCAGGCATTTAAAACCAATGTGCATCGGTATCTCCTTTCTTCTTATCCCGAATTTCCATAACGCCCGCACTGTACTAAAACATATTGAGTGCTTTTACTTTTTTTTACTTTTTAATTCATTTTTTATTTACTTAAAATATTAACTTAATACTAGACAAAAATGCTTAAATCTAACTTATCAATAACATATCTACTTAATCTAACTTATCGGCCCATAGCGGGCGCTGTAAGCTTATAACTAACATTTTTCTTTTGCTTTTCAGCCTGAATTTGTCATTTGTTTCTTATTACTAATATAAAGACGTTTAATTGATTTTTCAAAGAAAAAATTAAAACTTTGAACAGTAACCATTTTTTTTTTGTTTTATATAAAAACTTAATCTAGACTAAAACTAACTTAAACTACTTAATACTAGTTAAACCTAACTAACACTACTTAAGACTACATAACTACTTAAACCTAACTTAGTTATAATCGGGGTGGCAAGCACTCGTTGCATATGCCCCGAGGGTTTGCCATCCCGATTGCGTCATTGGGTCCAGCAAGCATTTATGCAACCATATTAAATAAAATATGGTGCATAAGCCCAGCCCCAGACCTTGTACCTAAATTTAATTTACTTAAGTACTAACGAGTGGACTAAAAGTCCGCAAAGACCTGAGGAACTGCAGAAATAATTTCCTCGTTTAGCCACCAAAACTCGGTGCGCTGCTTTTCAGCGTCGGTCCTATCGCGATCCGATACCGCCGTGCTAAAGCGGAGGAGCTCCGGAGCATTGTCGACGTGCCCATCGCGGACTAGCCGCTTGTCCCGCGCGTCACGGTAGCGATGGTATAAAACCGGGATACCGTTCCTGTCTTGTATTAACCCTAACGAATCGATATAAATGAATGCCTCTGGTGGAATAAAGCCGGACATGAGCGCACTCTCCATGTACATTTCATTGGGGTAATAAGCCCCAAAGATTAGGCTGTTGTCGCTACTCATCGCCCTTGAAGCGTGCCTTCGAGTCACCTTAATTAGGAAATTGTCAATTCTATTCAACTGAGCCCCATTGTATAGAACCTCGTTGCGATAATATTTTATGTACTCGGAGTCCGGCGTTCGGTACAATCCTAAGCAGGATCGGAGACAACGCCTCTCAAACAGCCGTATCCTTTCCATGTAGGATGGTGATACATTGAACCACACGGGACAACCGTAAGCGATGATCGGCCTTATGAGGGCCATGTAGCAAATGACTTTCACCCTTGAATCAAGTTGACTGCTATGAAACAATCTTCTTGTCAGAGCATAAGCCCCCCTAGCCCTGGCCAGACAAGCATCCACATTTTTATTAAAATACAGAAACTTGTCAAGCCAGATGCCAAGGTATTTGACTTCACTTCTCACCGCCAACGGCCGTCCATGCTGTCCCATGATATACAAGTTTTTCCAGTTTTTTCTGGTATAAATCAAAAAAATTCGTTATAATCTCTCTCTTGCTTACTCTTTCATCAAATGCCTACACAGTGCAAAAAAAACACTCAAAGGCGTTCCTTTAGCTTCAGCCAAAATTTCAAAAAAAAAAAGATAAAACTCTAATCAGCATCTGTATAATCATCCATCGGCTTTAAACCAGTGGCTATACAAATTTCAACAAAAACTCTACCATTATCAGACGAAGATAATGAAAATGCACAACAAGGACAGATGTGAAACTACACCCTATCGCTAAAAAAAGATTAGCCAGGCTCATTAGATCGAGTACTACCTAACAATGTGTAGATATATTGTAATCAATTAATTTCCTTAGATTTTTTGGGCAACTTCTGTGATTGTGACACCAAATCTTCAAGGTTGTGCAAAGTTCTATCCAAATCGCCACAAATACAGGGTGGGCCATCTAGTGGTTTCTTTTTAAATCATAGGTTACTATGACACTGACAGGTGTTTCCCGCTCGAAATCTTGACAGAAAGTCAGTATTAGACAATGAGTCGCTTTACTCTTGAACAACGTTGGGAATTATTGAAAACTTGTTTCCAAAGTAAGTGCTGTTTTGTGTGATTATAAAGCCATACAGATGACGCATTGAGAACAAAAAACAGAAACTTTTGCTCACCAGTTTCACGGTACAGGCGGGCGATGTACACATGCACATAGGAGAAACGAGATCCAAATATATGGCGTGCTGTGCCAGTACATCCCGCCATAGATCAATTTTTCTTGTATGCAGTGCGTCATCTGTATGACTTTATAATCTTTGGTAGCACAAACAGTTCGTTATTTAAAAAGAAAAAACGTTTTGGCCAAAATGAAGAACCCACCGGGCATGAGACTGGTATGAAAGACTGGTATGTTCATGGTCCTCGTCGAGAATGTGACAGATGCAGCCGAGAGTTTGAGACTCAATTTCAAACAGCAACTCGCCATCTAAACAGGTCGCCGTATTAGCAACTCGCCATCTTAACAGCACTGTCCTGAGAAAGGATCTCAGATTTTTCGCTTACAAGGTCCAATTGACTGAGCAATAACCCGCTTTGTTATCGCTTCTCAATTTGGGCCTTAGTGCACCTTCAGTTGGATAACGATTTTGGGCAAAAATCGGTGCCGTGACATAAGGCCTAGGTCAAATCTATAAATTTGGCCTTATGTCGCTTTATAAAAGTGACGATAAGTCCAAATTATGATATTTTCTGCTGCCGTCATAAAATCTAAGCTTGTGAAGCGTTGTCGTGAAGAGCTAAAGGTTCTTGGAGGTCAACATAATGCCAAGCTCTGCTGGGTATCTGGGCACTAAAACTCTGTGTAAGGCAATGAAAATGCTGATGACCTGGCATGGAAAGGATCCGCATTGATAATGTAAACCAGTCTCTTTAATCGCCAAAAAGCAGATGGAATTCCCTTCAACCTGTGTAACATCCAAGAAGATGTGGCCCAAGTATGACTGCTTCGAAAAAGCAGGAAATCTGTTTCGATGCTGATGGGTATACTTTACTGGATACCACTGACTCAAAAGCAGTACATTGGGAATGCATCTTGTAAATGTTGCGATGGTGAAGAAACATACGAGGAACCCTCCACTTGCTGTGATACTGACGAAACCTCTCTCATCTTAAAAAATTATCTTTAGAAAAATATTTCTTCCGGATCCATTCCGGCCGGATCTATTCCAAATTGCCCTTTCCAACATTTTCAGGCTGGCAACCGCACCACGACGGCTGGAAATGAACTAAAAATTGACATCAACATCGACAAAGCCAAAAGCCACCAGCGATCTTGGATCCCTAACGGATATTGTATAGACATTGTATAGATAAGAAATTTGTCAACCGATCACGGCGCCCAATGGCAGCCATCACACCATAAAAAGCTATCAATTTGAAATTGAAACCATCTGATTGGTGTATAGATTGTCGATTGTAGCTTTTACGATTACAGCTTAGCGTTGAAATATATAATCTTTATGGTCATACAAAATTTTCCAATCGTATCATCAATTTTCGTATCATCACCAAACTAACGAACAAATGTCTATCGCGTGGATTGCGATTATTAGATTAAATTTGCAGAAGGAACAAGAATTAGATAAGACGACAAGAGTAAAATTTGACATTTTCAAGACCATACATGAGGGCAGAGTCGGCTAAGGTAAAGCTAAAGCGAATTCACGAAAAACATTAACCCCCGTATCTATCAACAAACGCAGATTAACTAATCAGTGACTAACTTTTGACATTTGAGTAGGTACAAGGTGGGCGAAAAGAGATCACCCTTATATTTGCAAACGGCCGCCAATGTCAAATCTGTGTTAACATTTGTGGATTAGACAGATGTAGAATACAAATGAACAAGCCGTGGAGCGATACACTCCCCAAAATCGCGAAATAGTCGTGTCTATTTTTTTGCCTAACAGTTCGTCTGTAGTGTTGGCGCAGCGCGACTACCGTCGACGATTCTCAGGCCGTCCGACACCGACTGCGCAAACAATGGCCGCAAAGAATTTGTTGTGGAGGAAATCGGAAAAAGGTTTGCGCTTAGCTGTCAAAAAACCTGAACGCACTTCAACGCGATTCGGAGAAATATTCCGAACAGATTTTCGAATGTATACCTCGAAGCTAAAATCCTTCGAATCGTAAAAAATCACAGAATATTCCGCTCCGACGGATACCTCGCTAGGGCTGATTGACAGTGCGTTACACGACACCAAACAGAGTCAGAGTAGCAGAATGGTAGTGTGTGAGTTAGGACGAGTATTATAAAGTCTTACAGGTGCCTAGTGAGCCAAGTGCCTTTCACTTGCGCCACTTAGGTATTGGTTTGAGTAGAGTCGAATCCTTCAATTGAATGAACTGAGAGGCTGACAACTAGCACATGTCGTGATTATAAGCACATTTTGCTGTTGTTTTCGTCTGTCTTTTGTTCATATTTAGCAGAATCTTTGAAGAATCTTAAAGTGCTTTACATTCATCGAGTATTCATCTATGGTACGGAGAAAACAAATGGAAATTACCTAACACGCTTAAAAGAATTATAGTCCATGACGTATATAATATTACGACTATGGTAACACTGACCATATATTTCATATACCTAAAGTATGCAAATAACTGTCATAACGGAGAGAAAAAAATCCATTGCATGTTTTTCGGCATACGTACTGACAAGTAAGCAAAATGAGAATGAAGTGGAAAAGGAAAAGGAAATGGAGCCATTGAAGATGTAAATTCCAAAAGGCTTTTAAAACTTTGAAATTCTGTTATAGAATACCTGTACCTGCAGTTGTTCTTTTCAGACAATGAATGGATGAAACCTCTTAGGTTAGGTTAGGATAAGATTGGTAGAATACCTAGAGGAAAATGGTCTGTTGCGATACCACATAGATTTGTCGTAATGTCCCCTGCGAGGTGATTACCGATGGATTTGTATGCCAAGTCGCTAGATTGCCAACAGAGTTAGCTTCTAGGTTGAATCTCCTTTTTATAGAAATACGCTGAATATGTATTAATAGAAAAGAGGGGAAATGCGTTATTTTCGCATCGATAAGATTCTACAGAAATCATTACATATAAGGCCTTAAGTGGCAGGATGGTTGGTGCAATGAATTGGCACGCAGAAAGTCTGAGTTCGATAACCAGTCGTATATATATGAGTCCTTCAACCCCGGGTGGGGCATAGGACAAACTTCCTCCATCCTTCTCTATCTGCGACCTGATACTTCTGCTGTGGCCACGTTTTACATCGTGCTGCTTCGCCAATAAAATGTCGATTTCCATGTAATTATTGGTCTCCCAACTCGACGTGATTCCATTCGAAGGACTACTTTGCGATGTTATCGTTTGGTCTCCTCAGTGTGTGGTCAAGCCATCGCCATTTTCATTCCCTAATTTCGACATTCAAAAGATTTTGACACGTTATGCGCCACAATTCTTGGTTCGATATAGTTTGCGGCCATCGGATCTTAAGAACGTATCGAAGTCAGCGGTTAACCTACATATGCGTGTAACCTTCTCGAGATGAAGAAAGATACTTCACAGTCATACAGCAGTACGGATTTGACATTGGATTCGAAGAGCCTTAACTTGGTGCGGGATATTTGACTGGAGTTCCATACTGCAGACAACATTCCAGATCCGTTCCTCCATCGGACGATACAAAACTGCCTAGATAGTTAAATTGTTTGACTTCCTCAATAGAAGTCTGTCTCGGAATAATCAGCTGATGAGATGAGCGGCCAGTGTGCATGATTTTGGTCTTGTTGCATAAGACCAGCCATCTCTCCATTTACTTTCAGTGATTGGTAAATCTCGCTGTTGGTACTTTCTAGGAAACCAATCTCGTCGGCATAATCTAGGTGGCTTACCCTCTCAAACGCTGTCCAGTCGTAGCAGCACTTCAATGTTTTCCACTGGCCCTCTGTTCGCGTTAATCTGTTTTCCACTGGCCCTCTGTTCGCGTTAATCTGTTTTTTACGTTTTCCCAGGTTTTCTCAGAGTCTTTACATTAGCGGCGGTGATTTTGCCAATGGTATGGTAGTATGGTAGAAATCCTTGGTCGATTCGAGAAAACATTTTTTTTTTAAATCTTTGGTCCCGTTTTCGTTAACGGGCTATGGAGACGAAGATTCAACCAAGAACTATACGAGCTGTACAGCGGCATGCCCATGGTAAAAAAAACTACGCACTGGACGTTTAAAATGGCTAGGACATGTAGAACGAACGTACACCAATACTCCGGCTAGCAGAGTCTTCGATTCCCAGCCAGACGTCGAACGCAGTAGAGGAAGACCTCGCCTTAAGTGGCGCTTACAAGTAGAAACAGACCTCAAGCAACTTGGAGTATGCAACTGGAGGCAGTTAGATAAGGACCGGGTTAATTTTAGAGGCATGTTGGTTGAGGCCCAGGTTCATTCCGGACTGTAGCGCAACTTAAGTAAGTAAGTAAGGCTACTAGTATGCTGCTCGAGAGTGTGGGTCGGAGAGGAGAAGTGAATGACCCACTCTCTGTAGAGTGTGCGAGCTCACGCGGTGTGAGCTCGAAACCGAACAGCGGGTTGAATATTTAATGTTTGGGTTGCTTGGGAGAGAGTCCCCCTTGCAACGCCTGTACAGTTCTTGGGAACCATTGTCTTTTCCATTTCCCTTGGAGCAGAAGTGCACACAGCAATCTTTGGGGTTCCTTCCTTTTCGTATTTGCCTTCATGGCTCGGACCGGGTATCCGGAGGTCATTTTTGCCTTTGCTGCGGCAGTGCTCCCATGTGTCACTCCCAATGTACTGGAAGAGTGGTTTTTTGTAGGACCGACCTCCAGTTTTTTTTGTGGTCTAATTTCTTGTTTTGTGCTTTTTTTTGTGTGTGCATAATTGGTCCCATGAGTAGCGGGAAAAATCGGTACACCTACGCATTGATCCGCGTAATGCAGGCAGAGCAGGGTAATCCCGAAGTTTTCTGGTATCTGGATACTCCGTTAGCGACTGACCATTTGGTAGGGCCCTCAGTCTGGTCGATTATCGCCATGGGTATGACACCTTTATCAGCCATTTATTCGTTTTTTGTCCACGAGAGGTATTGAATATTTCCACCAGCCCTGCGAGTGCGGCGGCCATAAGGCTTATATAACAGAGGGTCCACCCGGGGACGGGCACCGATAGAAGAACAATGTTACTCCGCGGACGCATAAAAGTTGATTTTTGAGCTTTCCCCTCACGAACTTTTCTAAACTCATCTATAAACAATGTTATGAGTGGTACGCGATTACAAAGCCAATTTTTAAAGCTACAAAATTCTAAATCACTACGAAAAAACCTTTCTTACGTCCTTAATGAATTTTTATTTAGCATTGGTGGATTTAAAACCAGTATTTCAAGTGCTCTAAGACGAGTAGCAATTGTCTTAGAGAAACCTACACCAATTGCTGATATGTTACCAATGAGCAGAGACATGAATTACTAAAGTGTTCCCTATAAAATAAGGGTGACTACCGTTAAAGCATTTAAAAATCTTAAACCAAAGTCTCTGTAATCAGGTTTTGACCTATATAGGACATTTTGGAGGGGAATAGGTATCAAACTAGCAAATTTCAAACATTGCAATTACTGCTGCTTACCTGGGCACTTGGTCCGTAAAAGATGTAGGCAAAGCTGAGTAAGATCGGTAAAAATTCCAGGGGATTGCATAATCTGAAAAGAAGTTAATCATCGATTAGTACCATTATCCATTTGAATCACTGACTATAACTTCAAGGGCTCGACCTTGCATCTCCAATGATATACAGAACGTATATAAATATTTTAATTTTTTTTTTTTAATAAACTCAAATCGAGCCCTCGAGCATAATAACAAATAAATAAACAACAATAAACACTAAACACGCAAGCGCAGTTAATGGTTTCCAATTGCAAAGCCAAACAAAAACAAATAAAACGTGATTTCACATTGCTGACAGTTAGCCTGGGACAGTCTTACCGAGGACCTACTTTAGACCTTACATTTTGATAAGACTTATCCGCACACATTTAAAAAAAATAAAAAAAAATTATTAAAAGCAACACCAAAGACGTTTACAAGAATACACGAATACGCATGCAAAACACGCCGTAGTGTCTGTTAGTATTTTTTATTTTGTTGGTTATTTTGTTCTCAAAGGGTCCTCTTACCATCGTATATTGCACAAGTATCTATAACTACGTTTTATGAATTTTAATTTCCTGCCATACAATCCTTCTACGCAATTTGATAGAAAATACGCAAAATTCCTCACTTCCGAGTTGGTAATTAAAACGGAATATTGAAATTCGCGCGCCAAAGGTACACACAAACAAACAATTGTTTACCCAATGGCAATATGATTAACTGAAATTTAATTCAATTCGTAAAAAAATTTTTTTTTTTAAAACCGAAAAGACTTGTCAGGTATCTAACATTACAAGTCATTCGCCTGTGAAATATGAATGCGTAACGAGCGTCGCGCCCTCCGTCTCTCTGCTGACTTCCTATATCCGTCAAATGGAGTAGTGAAGACGTATCGTGAGGCTTTGGATGAGGTTAACTATAATGCATAGCACCCTATCTGATGGGTAGTTGCAACTTTTTGAATTCGGAATGTTAGTAAGGGCTTAGTTGTGGGTTCGATTCCTAGATGTAAATACAAACACCATATTGATTTTCAAGACAACCATTCACTTAAGTATGGATTTATAGTCTTTGCTCTGAGTTAACTCATGAAGCAGTTTTTCAATGTAGAGTTAAATTTAACTCGCTGTGTGGTAATTTTGTTTGGCAGCACTTTTTTTTAATTTATTTTTTTGCTGTCAAAAACTTATCGAAATGTTAAGAATCTGCAACCGCTCAGTTATCAGCTGTTTGGTTTCTTTTTCCCTAAACAAATCAAAAAGCTATTGTCGTGATCTTACAAGGCTCTTCCTTCTTAAAATAGTCAGACTCAATATTTAAAACAGTTTCGAGTCGCTGGGATCTGAATGTAGACATATCGTACACGGTTTTTGATTCTAAAAAAAATTATAAAATGTCCACACAAATGGAATTGAAAATAATTGTTTGGTTGGTAGTTTATCGTCTGTCGATCATTTTGTCCCAGGATTAACTCACTAACAAGAAACCCCTGGTTTGATGAAGAATGCTGACATATGCTCGCAGCAAAGAACGAGGCCTGTAAGGCTAAGCTGCAATTGAAGACGAGAGCTGACATTGAGCTCTATAGGCAGAGAAGAAGGAACGATGTTCGCAAGTTTTACCAAAGTGTAAAACGTCATAGTTACATAGTTCATGCTACGGACGGGCGGTGTGCACGTGCACATAGGAGAAACAAGATCCAAATATGTGGCGGGCTGTGCTAGTACGACCCGCCAAAGAACAATTTTTATGGTATACAGTGCGTCATCTGTATGACTTTATAATCTTTGGTAACATCCACCTACTCATAAGCCAAGTCTGGTCGGAAGAAAAAAAACTTCAGCATCGTTTGCGCCAACTTCAGAGGCAATAAGTCTCCTCAACATCACCTACAAGGTCCTATCTGCCGTAATATATGAACGCCTGAAACAGTTTACCAACAACTTGATCAGCCCTTATCAGTGTGGTTTCAGTCCAGGAAAGTTCACAATCGATTAAATTTTCACACTTCAGCAGATCCTGGGGAAAACCAAAGAAGTCCAAATCGATACCCACCACCTATTCATCGATTTTAAAGCCGCATACGACAGCATTTATAGAGACGAACTACACAGAGCCATGTCTAGTTTTGGTATACCGCCCAAAATCGTCCGTTTGTGAAGGATGACGATGGAGAATTCTCGCTGCTCCATCAGGGTCGGAAACGACCTCACTGGCACATTCGATACCAAAAAAGGATTTAGGCAAGGTGATGCGCTGTCATGTGACTTCTTCAAGCTGATTCTTGAGAGTAGTGTGCAAAACTCCCAAGCCATCAACAGAGGCACAATTTTCCAAAAATCGGTG
Source organism: Rhingia rostrata (assembly GCA_949824845.1). Classification (NCBI taxonomy): domain Eukaryota; kingdom Metazoa; phylum Arthropoda; class Insecta; order Diptera; family Syrphidae; genus Rhingia; species Rhingia rostrata. Next base: position 21,080,329 of record OX463758.1, read on the forward strand.
CAACTACTAGCATACTCCGACGATATTGCCATCATTGGTAAGAATCGACGTTATTTCATAGCCTTGTTTGCTAGCAGTAGCAGTGGGTTTAGCAGTAAATGAGGATAAAACTAAGTATATGCTGTCAACACGAAAGGACACACAACTTCGAGGAATTGGACTGAACTTCACCATTGAAAGATATAACTTTGAGGTAGTACATGACTTTGTCTACCTGGGCTCTGCTATTAACTCTGACAACAACATCTCGTCAGAAATTAAACGAAGAATTACTGCTGCCAACCGCTGTTTCTTCGGGCTAAGAAGGCAATTCAGTAGTGAATCCCTCACTCGAACTACTAAGGCGATCCTATATAAGACCCTGATTATTCCAGTCCTGCATTAGGGCGCTAAACCATGGACCGTTTTAAAAGCGGATGAAGAAATCCTTGGTCTTCGAAAAATTTTTGGTCCCGTTTGCGTTGATGGGGTATGGAGACAAAGATTCAAGGTCCGAAAACTATACGAGCTGTTCAGCGACATGCCCCTGTTCAAAAAACTCCGCATTGGACGCTTAAGATGGCTAGGACATGTAGAACGAATGGGCACCAATACTCCGGCTCGCAGAGTCTTCGATTCCCAGCCAGAGGTGGGACGCAGTAGAGGAAGACCTCGCCTTAAGTGGCACGCACAAGTAGAAACCGACCTGAACCTACTTGGAGTGCGCAACTGAAGGCAGTTAGCTAAGGACCGGGTTAAATGTAGAGGCATGTTGGCAGAAGTTAGACAAATGGAATTTACCGAAAGAATTCTGAAAGAATCCAGAACGACCAAGGAGAAGGTCAAACTAGTCTGGGCAACTAAAGTTGTCAATGGAGTGCCCACTGGCAGAGAGCAAGGACACTACGTCCAAGCGACAGAGATCGTTGGAGGAAACCCCTTTGTTTTCCAAACGGACCAAAGTGACAATTAACATAAATCACTCAAAGCCTGCCAACGCCACATCCATGTCCTTCAGTAAAGTGCTTAAAGGCATCATCAGGCTAGCAGTGATTTACCACATTGATGGTACACTTCCCAGGATTTTCGCTTGGACTTCCTGAGTTCCATTTTGTATATTGAAAGGGTCTCTTTGTAGGAAATCCCTTTCATGAGATTCATTCAAGCTTTTAGCTTTATTGATTGAAAAGTGTTCTACTTGTTTCATCATCATGTATTGACGTTCGATGGTACCAAATGTGTGCAAAAGTACTCATTTTCAATTGTAATTATAAAAATCAGGAACCTACTTTTAAGTTTATTCATTCTCTTGCTAGTGGAGACGTCCATTGGGATTTGTTAAACGGATCGCCAATTGCTTGGCGCGCTCAACGATTTCCTTGCGAAGACACTCCGTGAGCGATCTCTCAGTACATACGGTTTTGCATCATCAGAACTTCGAGTGCCTTGCCATTGTGGACAACGAACTTCTTGAAGCCGGTGGGCAGCATATTGGCATTGGCATTCAGTATTGACCCTTTAAAAGACGACTAACCCTGTTGTCGATACCTTTTGGTTTACGCCATTTTGGAGAAAGCTTGGCATATCGGTCCGACTGATAACGGATGAAGTGCTTTATACGCTTCTTAACAATTTTTGGCCTGTATACAGGTCGGATAGTCATATTGAAGCGCTTTTTACAAATTGCACGTCTTTTCTGCATAAGCATTCCTAGATTTTCAGACCACCATGTAGGTTTCGAACAGTTGGTTGTTCCTACATGCCAGTAACATATAACCCATAGCTTTATGAGCCGTACCACGATATGGCCTGCGTGGGCTCGATCACAATGAGTAAATGCTCGATGAGGTGGATATATGCATTCTAACCTTGGCTGGTGGTCCGTGTCAATGTTAGCCACTCGAAATTTTCAAACATCCAACATATTGGTTGAGTATCTCTTGTACATCGTAATTTAAATGCTCAAGGCATGAAAATCTACAAATGCAGGCTAGAGATGACAAGAAATACCAAAACTCTGATAAACCCATTGTAGATGGGCCTTTTGAAAAACTAAACTAAAAGTATGATGTCTAGTATCGAAGAAGATGGAAGGCTACCTCATATTTAATATTACAAACTGAAGGTTTGAAATGACAAAAAGACCGGAACTGTTTTTACAGGTGCCGGGGCACTTGGACTTAATAACTGGTAGCACCGTCTGCCTTTTCCCAGGTGCTTACCGTCACCAAGCAAGAACACCTCAAGAAGCCAAGACACTCAACGCTTACAATTTGTTAATTCTCTTGACTTTTTGTGGTTTTGTGACGATAAGAGAGACCAACACTTCGATTAAGCTGTTATATATGCTAGGGCACTTTTGCTGAATAACTAGAAAAGAAAGACCGAAACTTCGGTTATGCTATTGTAGATGCTAGATTATTTGGTCTGAATAAATGGAAAAGAAAGACCGAGACTTCGATTAAGCTTTTAAAAATGCTAGAGAGCTTGGGCGCAATAACTGGAAGGATGCCTATTAATTAAATACCCACGGAAACCTCAACAAGGAAAAATTATCTAAGAATCCAAGGTCCTAGGCAACAAGAAACACTGAAACTCTGATAAAACATTTTTTTATTTTGCCTTGACAATATGTTATGTCATAAAATATTTATGTTGATGTTGTTTGTATTTTTAAAAACAATTGACATCAATCTATTCTCAACAAAATCAGAGCCCCATATTAAACCACGACGTTAGTAAAATTCTTTCCTTAACTATGAACCACAAATATGAAAAAAATCATCAGGTTATCCACAGATCCGACACTTTAACCTTTAACCTGTGAAATCGATATATTGATCTTCAAAAGTCTTATTCAGGGTTAACACATTCCTCAAAATGCAATGGACCATATGCACGACGTCAGTAGAATTCTATCCTGGACTTTGAACCACAAACATGAAAAAATCCTCAGGTTATCCACTGATCCGACACTTCAACCTTCAATCTGAAATCGATCTATTGATCTTCAAAAAGTCTGATTCAGGGTTAACTCATTCCTCAAAATGCAATGCACCTTATGCACATAACTAAAAAAAAAGCGCCCTATCACCCGCCGGTGAAGAATCTGCTGAGCTCAGTTTCAAAGTCTGACGATCGGTAAAATGATACTTTTCAGACGTTGTGGCGACTGCCCAAAGTCTGCCATTCAATGGCTGCCATTAAAAACTACGTTCTGCCCAAGACGACCGTGAAACTGTTACGTCAGCCAAATGGGCGTTCAGTCTGACTGAAAAGAACAACAAAACGAAAGTCATGTTCACGTTTGAAAAAAAAAAAACAATTTTTGCAGAAAACCTTCCAACCTGACTACGAATATTTAATTTAGCAATCTCATGTCCGGGGGAACAGGAAACTCAAGATTTGCTTGTAAATAAACAAAATTCACATAGTATTTCATAACTGCGAGATATTTTATAAATTGTAATCTGTTTGCGTTTTATCTATGGAAATTGTTTTGAGGCTATCTAGCTGCTTATTGTACCTATGATCGATGATACTTTTTTCTTTTTTTCTGGGTCATTAGCGTGTTAGTCGGGTGGCTTACGAAACAACACACATACCTGCCTGATCGCATTTTGGCGGTCTGAAGAAAAGTCCCGGCTTGAGTGGTCGTTCTTCCTCGTCGTGAACTTCAATCATTAGCCAGCCGACTTGAACGGAATTGGCCCGATGACGTTCAACCGTCTCCCAGATGTGAATGGCACGCTTAATATCGATTTCAACCCAACCGGTCTGTGAAATGTTCATCATAAGTGTGTTACAGATGCGCTTCTTTCTTTCTGAGAAAATATACAAAAAAAAAAAATTAATTCTGTGTGAATGCGTTGATTTAGACAAATTTTTTTAGAGCACTTTTTGGAAAATTACTTACGGCGATTTTTACGGAGAACAATTGAAACGGTGACACGAATTTGCGAGTCAATGTTTGGAATGGCACATCCTTTGGTCGGTTCGGTTGGTTCTATTGTATGATTGGGACTTAACTTGTACAATCTAAAATCAAAAAAGAAAAACAAAATCAATCAATTATTACGAATGTTTTAAGGCACAAGCATCAACTATTGCTATTTTTCAAAAGAGACCATCACCAAAGGTCCTTTTTTAATGTAGAAGGATATGTTCTCATCGAAACCGTTTTATAAGACCTAAATTTGGGCAAAAGATCAGAATTTAGGCAGCCTTATGATATTTTCTTGAGGACCTTGGGTGGATTTGTTTAACTTAGCTCTGACTTATCGTTGGTTGAAGCCCAGGTTCATTCCAGACTGTAGCGCTACTTAAAAAAAAAATCTGGCTAATCGCCATAAGAAATGCTAAGCTCCAATGTAATTTTAAAATTTTGTGCTTTATGGAACGCTGAGTCCAGTACAGTAATAGAAAAAACTATTGACAACCATGTGACATAAAACCTCGATGATGACCGTATTTTGAAAGGACGCGATTGGTCCAATAACACTGCGATTCAGTGGTGTATGTGGACGATGAAATTTAAAATATGAAACCTTCTCTGGGCCTTTCCAACGGATAAGTTTCAGGTCGTAAAACAATTCATGCTAAATAAAAAAAATCGAGTATGAGTTCACAAGCGGTAGAAGTGGAACTGTATTCTGCTCCTCCATAGTTTGTTACTCTCATTCGAGATGAGTTGTACTTTCTTATTGACAATTGCCTTGCGTACTTTTTGACAATTCGCAAGCTCTTGGGCTTATGTGAGAGGCACGCTCAATGATTATAAAGTCATACAGATGACGCATTGAGAACAAAAAACAGAAAATTTGGCTCACCAGCTTCATGGTACGGGCTGGCGGTGTGCACACATGAGAAACGAAATGGAAACATACGGCGGGCTGTGCCAGTGCGACCCGTCATAGAACAATTTTTCTTGTATGTAGTGCGTCATCTGTATGACTTTATAATCTTTGGTTATATGCAACGATATTGATGGTGACATTTCGAATCACAAAACGCATATAAGAGACGAATGACACACAATTTAGTTGAGACTTAAATTGGAGAAAAATGGATTTTTGATTAGCTTGCAACCTCACAAACTAGGTTTGAAGAATTTCAACTTTTTCTTCCATGAACCTTAGTTTCCAAGCCTACAAAATCGTTTTTATGCCAGTTAAACTCACCTTATTCTCCTCCAATAACCAACAACACCCGGTGTTCCCCAGCGTTCTCAGATCTAAATACTAACCACGACCGACGCTGCTTGGTTTCGGTAATTAGACGAAAAGCGATTTGTTTGATCTACTTTCGTTACACTTTTTCGTTTCATTAAATCGAATTAACATCCAAAAGAAGTTTCACTTTCCTGCTGCAAGATCACCAGAGTGAAGATATTCTCTGCTCATTGTGAGAACCGCACAAAATCCAACCATAGCGACACGCTCCACCTTTCGGAAAGACTCCCAAATATCGTTGAAACGTGAAAAAATATTTTGGGGTGGCTTCCAACAACAAATTCCGCAACAATCTTTCGTCGGAGAACTTCCGAATAAATTCGTTGCATTCATGTGCGAAGTACTGTGATGTCAATGTCAATGTCAAATTTAACGCGTAGCTGTCAAAAATCTTTGACTGAACGCATTGAGCTGTCGCGTGATCATGTGAGATGCATTTCGTCGAAAGATCTCTTCGAAATGATACCTCGGTACGATATCTCCGATATCGAACAAATCGAAGAAAATTTTCTTCCAACGGATACCTCGATAGGGGTGAACTGAATGCTATATAAGCTGCGAAAAATATTTTTGTCGAGGAATTGAATTTTAAGATTCTAAGGCAAATTTCGGTGACATACAAATCAGTGGATTCAATTACTTTCCATGATGATATCGTCAATTATCCAACCGAGTTTGTTAACGCGCTGGAACTACCCCGATTACCACCAAACAATTTATAACTGAAAGTCGGATCGGTTATCATAATGTTGCCTACATTAATGGGAAGTACAAAGGAGAAAAGAATTTGATATCGCGAGGCTCGAGTCCCAATAGTTCGGACCGACTTGCTATTCCACTTAAAACGCTCACAAATTCAAATTAACAAATCTCAAGGGCAATCATTGCGCTTTTTTGGCATTAGGGTACAGTTATAGCCTCATTAGAATATTTTTCAACTTCTTGCAATTTTGTACATTGGTGAGTGGGTGTCAGTGGCGCGATGGTTAGTGCGATGAACTGCCGCGCAGAAGGTCTGGGTTCGATTTCCAGCCGTCCAACACCTAAAATGATTTTTTACTGGCCCTCCTCTCGTGATGATCGGACAAATCATCCGAGTAGTATCAATATTGTCAAGAAAAGCTTATCTCGAATTCGCCTTTCGGAGTAGGAATAAAATAGAACTTCTCGCACAATGAAATTAAACCTATCGGGTGTTTTTTTTTTGTGGTATAGAACTTCGAATTGAAATAACACACAAGAAAATCGTTTAAATGTCCATCAATTTGGATTTATTGGAAGGATAATTTTATGCCAGTAATATTTAAAAATTATTTCGGGCATGTGGCTGGTTCGAAAAAAAGCCAAGTCTAGAGGTCCAATTTTCAACCACTTTTTCGAGCATTTGGGACCGTATGTCGGCAATAACGCACCGAATATTGGCTTCCAAGTCCGCTAACGTTTCTGGTTTGCTGGCGTAGACGAGCGATTTCACACATCCCCAAAGAAAATAATCCAATGGTGTCAAATAACATGATCTTGGTGGCCAATTGACAGGTTCATTCCACGATATTAAGCGCTCATCGAATGTTTCCTTCAATAAATCGAATGTGACGTGTGCTGTGTGGCATGTAGCGCCGTCTTGTTGGAACCACATCTCATCCACATTCATGCCAATCAATTCGGGAACAAAATAGTCGGTTATCATGGCTCTATACCGATCTCCATTGACGGTAACTGACTCTCCAACATCATTTCGGAAGAAGTATGGCCCAATGACTCCACTAGCCCATAGAGCACACCAAACAGTTAGTTTTTGTGGATTTAATGACGTCTCAAGGGTCTCCTGTGGATTCTCTTCACTCCAAATGCGGCAATTTTGCTTGTTGAATGGCCTCATCACTGAACAAAATTTTGCGATGAAAATCAGCATCGAGATCAATCACATTTTCGGCCCATACACCAAAATCACGACGCATTGCATGGTCTCGCGGCTGAAATTCTGGATCTTGTAATGTCGCAAAATCTTTGCGCAAAATCTTCCATGAAGTTTATGGACAAAGCTCCAATTGCTGTGCACGGTGGCGAATCGATACATTCGGGCCCTCTTCAACACTTTGCTCTACAGCGGCAATTGTTTCTTAAGTGCTCACTGTTCGACTGCATGGTGCGATGTTCACGCTGGAGGAGTCACCGGGCCATTTTTTTTTCGAAAACGCCGCTGGTCAAACGTAGTAGACGGCGCGCTATAGGGCAATGTTAACCAAGTTTTTCTTGCCGCAATGGCACGACGGACTGGAGGACACGTGGTTCGAGCCAGACCAAGGATGGGCGAGCGAGCCTAGCACATGAGTTGCGATTGAACTTATGGCTTGTTGACATTGTCGACATTGGTTCGCAACATTAAATCCTGGTGGTATAGTATTAATCGAGAGAATAATGGATTCCTGTACTGCAAAGAACTGGCGGTCTATTGCATTTAAGGTTTTAATTAGTTTTTCTTACGTTATCTCTTTTGGCTCACCTTGTATAACTGGGCCCTTAACCTTGAAAATCCATCCACCCCAAACCTATATAGACACTTTTTTTTCTTTTAAATTTGAAACCAAAACAACGTTTGCTAACATTTTACCAAAAACTAAAATACTAGCATTTTGAATTTCCTGAAAAAAAAATTCCTTAAGTACTCACCGTAGAATAGCACTTTCCAAATATAAAGGATTCGACTGCGGTTCAAAGAGGCTATCTGCAAAACGTATCGTTACATTGCGATCGTCCTGCCACGATGATTCATTTGTCTCTGAATTGCATATCGGATATGCAGCCATCTCATGCTGAGGATGTTCTGAATTTTCATTATTAATTGCCGATTCAATTTTGGTGCGAATGTCCACAACTCTGCAAAAACACAAAAAAAAACCAAAAACGTTTAATTTCAACTTGAGTGATAGTTGCTCCCATCAAATCGTCAAATTTATTTTATTTGTAAAAAAAAATCAAAAAATCAACGTCTGCGTTCGAACAATTGCATTTATACATCTCACACACATTGCTAACTAACAAAATAAATAAAAAAAGAAAAAAACTGCAGCCAGACGTAAATTATCTCCAAAAACGATAAAAAAAATATACGAGACGGCTGTATCTCTAACAAGCATAAAAGGCACATAATACCAAATGACAGACAGACTGGCAGACATGCAAGCAAACACACAAACTGCAGACAGGCAAATAAGGCATATAGCCAGTGCATCATTAGCATCAGCCTTCGGTTCGTCTTGTTGGTTGAAATGCATCCGAGCAGAGTGCATTTCTAAGGGCACACGCAAAATGCAAGAAGCCAGACACAAACAGATTTAGATAGAAAAAATGTTTTCCCTTTTTTGGAGATTTAAGTTTTTTTTTTTGTAATTTTTTTGTCGTGTTTTTTCTTTAATTGTGTGTCAGACGTCTTGTCTGGTGCAACTCCATACAAATGCTATAAATTCGCATTAATTTCATCGTGTTGACCTTCAAAATATAAACTCCCTGCAACATGGGAGCGAATTGCTTTTATCACGTCATGATGACGCCGGTAAGAGAAGTAGCACAGCGAAGCTCAATTTGTCGATGCAATTTGAAAAGGCCTGTGGATGCGTATTAGTAGGTTCTTTGTGTAGTGAAAGGTGCATTCTATTTTTTATGTCTAGATATCTGTATCTCAACATCTTAAGCAAAAGATACTTGCAATTCCTTCAAATGAATATGAATGAGATTTATCTGGAACGGTATTTAAAGGTACCTTTACCATCATAAGCGCTCATGTTTGGACGGAGTAAAAATATACATTACTATGGGCTTTTGTACGACCTCCTTTACAAAGCTTCGACCATCTACCATATACCTTAGTAAAATTAAACAGGGAGATCCCTAGATGTACTGTCGAAAAACACAGCCTACACGGCGCCATGTCCCGCAACTCAAAGAAATTTGTTGCGGAACAAAATTCCAGCACACGATTTCCTCACCTTGATATCCATGACATGTCAGTCTGTAGATTAACAAACAGCCCAGGGACACATCCAGCATTTTGGATGTCGGAACATTCGGAGGGCCTAACATCGACTGGGACCAAAACCTTGTTGCAGACAAGGTAAGAAGTCGGATAACGTAAGAAAAACTAATTAAAACCTTAAATGCAATAGACCGCCAGTTCTTTGCAGTACAGGTACCCATTATTCTCTCGATTAATACTATACCACCAGGATTTAATGTTGCGAACCAATGTCGACAATGTCAACAAGCCATAAGTTCGATCGCAACTCATGTGCTAGGCTCTCTCGCCCATCCTTGGTCTGACGAAGAATATCAAAGATCGTTCCTTACTTACTTACTTAAGTGGCGCTACATTCCGGAATGAACCTGGGCCACAACCAACATGCCTCTCCAATTAGCCCGGTCCTTAGTTAACTGGCTCCAGATGCTTACTCCAAGTTGGTTGAGATCGGTTTCTCGCCTTAAGTGGCGCGCGCAACACTTAAGGCGACGTCTTCCTCTACTGCGTCCGACGTCTGGCTGGGAATTGAAGACTCTGCGATCCGCAGTATTAGTGTCCATTCGATCTACATGTCCTAGCCATCTTAAGCGTCCAATGCGGAGTTTTTTTTTGACCAGGGACTTGGTTGAATCTTCGTCTCCATGCCCGTCAATTAAACGGGACCGAAGATTTTTCGAACAATTTTCCTCTCAAATAGACCAAGGATTTCTTTAGCCGCTTTTGAGACGGTGCTTCAGCGCCGTAGAGCAGGATTGGGATGATCAGGGTCTTATATAAGATCTTTTTAGTAGTTGGAATGAGGGCTTTACTACTAAATAGCCTTCTTAGCCCGAAAAAACAGCGGTTGGCAAGAGTAATTCTTCGTTTAATTTCTGACGAGATTTTGTTGTCAGAGTTAATAGCGGAGCCGAGATAGATAACGTCCCGTACTACCTCAAAGTTATATCTGTCAATGGTGACGTTCTGTTAAATTCGTCGATGTTGTGCGTCCTTTCGTGTTGACAGCATATACTTCGTCTTGCCATAATTTACTGCTAAACCCATTTTTGCCGCTCCCTTCTCTTTACTAGCAAACGTGGCTATAGCATCGCGTCCTATCAATGATGTCAATATCGTCGGCTAGTAGTTGCACCGATTTTAAGAAATTTATGCCTCTGGTGTTGGCTCGGGAGTTTTGCATAATCCTCTCAAGAATCATTTTTTGGTATCGAATGTGTCGGTGAGGTCGTTTCCGACCCTGATGGAGCAGCGAGAATTCTCCATCGTCATCCTACACAAACGGACGAGTTTGGGCGGTATACCAAAACTAGACATGGCTCTGTATAGTTTGTCTCTATAAATGCTGTCGTATGCGGCTTTGAAATCGATGAATAGGTGGTGGGTATCGATTTTGACTTTGAAAGTTTAATCGGTTGTGGACTTTCTTGGCCTAAAACCACACTGATAATGGCCGATCAGGTTGTTGCAAATGGTTTCAGGCGTTCACATATTACAGCAGATATGATCTTGAAGGCGATGTTGATTAGACTTATGTCCATGTAGTTGGCGCAGTTTAGAGCGTCTCCATTTTTGTGGATCGGGCAAACAATGCTGAGGTTTTATTCTTAAGGCATAGTTTCTTCCGACCAGATTTGTTTTATGAGTTTTTGGATGTTGCTCAGCGGGAAGGCCGTCATTTTCGGCAGCTTGAGTTTAGATATTTCGAAAGATCCATGCAACCAAAAATGAGCCCTAAGGCAAAGATTCAGCAGAAGACGAGAGACGCCGTTGAGCGTAATGGGCAAAGAAAAAGGGCAGAACACCGGCTTTTCGGAATGAAGAAATTAAAAGAAAGGCGCACGAACTAATGGATACGGAGGTATCCCTGTCTGGCCGTAGAAACCGTTGAATTAAACGAAAACTTCCACTCATTCGAACTAAGTAAGGTGAGGATAGCAATATCTAACAGTGCTGTCGAAAATGACTGCCTTGTCGCCAAGCTTTATAATGTCGGTGGAGATGATTTGGTAATATTCACCAACTCAAAAGCAAAATTTGGTTGGATGAAAGTATGCCTAATCAAAACCGGATGAAGATATCCTTGGTCGTTTTGAGCGAAAAATTATTTCAAAAATATTCGCTTCCGTTTGTTTCGACGGACTTTGATGACGAATATTTTACCAGTTAAATCAAAGAAATTACAATTTCTAAGTTTCATAAATTCCTAGACTTACTTATTGACCTCAAATAGTAGACAATTACGTAGAACCCAAACAGTCACCATCAAGTACAATCACTTTAAATTCGCATCGACAATTGATTTCATCGATTTCCTTAATCAATTCTCGATTCGCTTTCATTACCATCCATAAAACCAAGCCATTACTGTACAGATATTGATGAGGAAATATCGCCCAATCACCGCACTATACAACCTGATCTACCCAGAGCGCAATGTAATCCATTCAATTCAGAGATTCCACTGCACTTGGCGTTGTCCAAGCCAGACAGACGACGTCTATTGCGGTGATATCACCACTAGCGGCTGATCGCCGTTTAATGGAACACAACGTGTGTCTGGCTCAGACGCCTCCAGACGACACTTATTTATAGACCCCATAAACTAGTCTAGGCACAACGAACTAGACACAGTTCATATACCCATAGTATAAGAGTGTCGATTATTGAATTCAATCTTCGCTACGACTACGGTTGTTCGCCGCAGTAGCTCAACAAAGTAGCTGGCGCGACAAAAAAAAAAAAAACGATGCGCTCTCACATTATCATACATCATGATCATCATTATAATCATCTCTGTCACTATCATTGTCCTCGTTTCTCGTCAAGCAAATGCAACTAGATATACATTTTCAAATCTCATCATTTGTATCTTAGAATCGTAGATGGATCAACACCCGCATTGCACGCATTCCCCATATGTCTGGTCGCGCGTCTAAGCCGCTCATTAAAAGTGATCACTTAAGTATTTAGCTGGAGAAATCACTCCTCCGTCAGCTGAGGAGGTGATGATGATGAAACTGACAAACTAATTGTCTGTGGCATGCCAGTGATGTCTGTCTAGTCAGTGTCTGGAGCGGCAAAAGTGTTTAACAAAAAATTAAACAATAAAATTGTAATTAGACATGAGTAGCTTGTTCCATGTTTGGAAGATCAGCAAAGATGAAATCTGTAGTCTTGAACTAATCTCTGTTACTCGTACGGTTTTGCTGTAACCGCATTCAAGGGGATTCCGGACATGCGATTCGTTACCATAGTGTCGCTGGAAGTCTGGCTGCTAAGAAACGTGATCGTGAATGATCTAACTGATCATGAATTGATCTAATTGATAAGTTAGCCTAGTTCCACGAAGATTGCAAGTTGTGTGTACGTAGATCTATGCGAAAATAATTTTAGGTAGGTAGGTATATGACGACAGAAGTGAAATAGTTGTGCGTACCTTTCTGTAAAGAGATTTTTTAATGATGGTCAGTTCTAGGGCCGACATATGCTCGCAGCCAATAACGAAGCCTACAAGGCTAAGAGAGCTGCCATTGAGCTCTATATGCAGAGAAAAAAGGGAAGAATACCGGCTTTTCAGAAAGATATAAGACCCGAACAGAATCCTGTCGCAATGAACAAGAAAATTTCGTAGTTCAGACACAGTCGATGCTGAGGATATGGAAGAACCACTTCTGCAGACTGTTAAACGGCGATGACGGAGAACATTCCGCTGTCAGGCAGAACGAACCATTCAAGGTAAATGACGGCGGTAAAAACTGCCAACCATCTGACCTAATCAAGTGAAGATAGTAATATCTAAACTCAAGCTTAATAAGGCTGCCAGAAATGATGGCCTTCTCGCTGAGCTTTATAAAGCCGGTGGAGATGACTTGGTAAATAACATCCACCAACTCATAAGCCAAATCTGGTCGGAAGAAAGTATGCCTGAAGAATGGAACCTCAGCATCGTTTGCACGATCCAAAAAAGTAGACCCTCTGAACTGCGCCAACTACAGAGGGATACTCCTCCTTAACGTCGTCTACAAGATCCTATCTGCCGTAATATGCGAACGCCTGAAACTTACCAACAACCTGATCGGCCCTTATGTGTGGTGTGGTTTTTGGCCAGGAACGTCCACAACCGATCAAATTTTCACACTTATGCAGATCCTAGAAAAAATCCCAAGAAGTCCAAATCGATACCCACCACCTATTCATCGTTTTCAAAGCCGCATACGAAAGCATTTATTGAGACGAACTCTACAGAGCCATGTCTAGTTTTGGTATACCGCCCAAACTCGTCCGTTTGTGTAGGATGACGATGGAGAATTCTCGCTGCTCCATCAGGATCGGAAACGACCTCACCGACACATTCGATACTAAAAAATGAATTAGGCAAGGCGATGCGCTGTCATGTAATTTCTTCAATTTGATTCTTGAGAGGATTATGCAAAACTCCCGAGCCAACACCAGAGGCACAATTTCCGAAAAATGGGTGCATATTATAGAATACTCCCACGATATTGACATCATTAGTAGGACTTAACGTGATGTCATGGCCATGTTTGCAAGTATAGAGATGGAAGCGGCAAATTTAGCAATAAATGAGGGTCGGACTAAGTATATACTAAAACACGAAAGGACACACAACATCGACGAATTCAACAGAACGTCACCATTGACAGATATAACTGTGAGGTAGTACGGGACTTTGTCTACCTCGGCTTCACTATTAACTCTGACAACAATATCTCGTCAGAAATTAAACGAATAATTGCTCTTGCCAACCGCTGTTTCTTCGGTCTAAGAAAGTAGCTCGGTAGTAACGCCCTCACTCGAACTACTAAGGATATCCTACATAAGACCCTGATCATCCCAGTCCTGCTCTACGGCGCTAGAGGAAAATTCTTCGAAAAATCATCGGTTCGGTTTGCGTTGACGGGGTATGGAGACGAATATGCAACCAAGGACTATATGAGCTCTACAGCGACATACTTTAAAAAAAAAAACTCTGCATTGGACACCAATACTCCGGATAGTAGAGTCTTCGATACCCAGCCAGACGTCGAACCTAGTAGAGGACGACCTCGCCTGAAGTGGCGCGCACAAGTAGAAACCGACCTCAACCAAGTTGGAGTGCGCAATTGGAGGCAGTTAGCTATTGACCGGGCTAACTGGAGAAGTATGTTGGTTGAGGTACAGGTTCATTTCGGACGTCGAGTACGTCGAGTCACGGTTTGGTGTAGTGAAAGGGGACTCTATTATCCTGTAGACTCAATTGTTTTCAAATGGAGGCTAATTAGAGCTCAAACATTTTGTTTGTTTGCTGAACAATGCTGAATAACATATCCCGCATGCAAAATACAAAATAAAGCAACATGTTCGTTAGTACCCTGGGCCTAGCTTTTTCACAACCAATCATGTGTGAATGATGGCGGGACCTCCTGTCGAGTCCGAACGGCTAAGTTGAGATAATCTTTCCTTGACAATTGATACAACTCGGGTGATATGTCAGATCATCACGAATATCATCAAAATATGCTGCATGCGGTTTTCAACTAAACGAACAGAAGCCCATATTGCCTGAGCCACAATAGCTTTTTTCCGAAATTGTTTCTGTACTGAATATTCTCAAAAAATTGAGGGAGACCTAACAGCTTTATACTTCCTGCCATGGGCTTATCTCATTGGAAAGGTTTCATCGAGCGACGTGTTTATAAAGTTGTAGGAAGATAAATCGATTTTTGATATGAAATTTGTCCAAGTGTAGATATCACTTTAAGTTACTGCGTAGGGACATAATCCAAAACTGAATGCCAATGCTTCGCCAAGTGTACCTAATATACACAAGTACCAACCTAACTTTATCATATGTTAGTGCCGGTATGCAGGCCATCATAATCCCATGACGTATTTGCTTTATCACCCCCTATATAAGGATTTCCACCAGCCCCCGGAAAAAAAATCCCCCTATCACCGATTGATAATATCTGTGTTATCAGCCCCCTTCCAAGGAATGGTTAAACCCCAATTCTCTCACAAGATTGTCACATAAATGAGTTTCAAACCCTAATCTGATCAGACACTCTCCAAGGAAAATCAGTTTCACACAGTAATTAAGCAGACAAATGGCAACTAAACGCTATAAAATGTGTAAAGCTCCATAAATGCACAAACAAGTGACTATTCCTAGGCCGAAAGCCAAAAAAAAAAGAACCGTTCCAACAGCAAACACACATTCTTGCGCTCTCCTACAAAAATTGTCTAGACTTAGGGACCTTAATTTCAGCCAGTCAAATCGCCCGAGGGCGTACCGGTGTATGGTCCGTATGAGTTGCAAACGTATACGACGACACATATATGCATATAGGTAGCCATAAATCGAGCAAAGCCAAGTCGTGCCCCTTTGCCATTGAAGACGTCTAACATCTCTACATCATCAGCAAGCAGTGCAACCGTCGACGAGACATCGAAGCGACAAAGTTAAGAGAACAAAGCTACACACAATCCAGAGAGACACGATGACGACGTTCCTGATGGAGCGAAAGGAGACTCAAGACACAAGCCGTCCATGTCATGGCAGATACCAAATAGGTATCGTACGATATACCACTGTCTGGGCCACGTCTAGCGGCTCCGTTAATGAACTTTTTGTAGGTCGACATGTGTGAGAGTAAAAATGTGAACAAGACGAGAGCACACATAATACACGACACACGAACACAAGACACAAGATACGAAAACAAAACCCAGACCCCCACCGACTGAGCCTTGCACCGGTCCATCGTTCAACGTTGTCGTCGTAGTCATGGCCTCCCCTCACTTCATCCATCTTAATCATCAACGGGCCAACCGCTGCACGACGATACAAACGTTCTCTCTTCATTCATAGAATTTCATCGCAATGTATCTCGTATCTACAATCTGCTTTTGCATGAAAAGTATCTGTTTCTGTGGTGTTGCCCGAGTTTGTAGGTACTCGGCGTAAAAATCATGCACACACATACATCCATTCTGTCTACGAGGGTGTCTAGCCGAACTTGCCACTTGAGATAGAAGGCAAAAGGCAAACACTACTAACAAATGGCAACAGCAAACGGGCAAACCAAAGAAGATAAAAAAAGGAACAAAACGACTTAGCAGACGGCTGCTGTTGGCCTGGTAGATGCCGTCGCTTTACGACCAGACAGGCACACGAGAGACAATTGCGACTTGTGGGTTGGATTTTGTCCAAGGTAGCGCAGCTCTGCCATCAGTCTGTCGGCCGGGCGTCTAGCCGGTGTACAAATGAATTCTTTCTCACGGGCCAGACGGTTGTCGCTTGTCGAAGAATAACATCAATCAGTAGATGTAAGTATATGCACAACCAACCTGCAACAGTTAACACAAAGCGCAACCATTGAGCTTGCCTCATTTGGTTGTGAACTGCCTGCCACATCTTTTAGATGAAATCAAGCAGCCAGTCGCATATAACGAGCACAGATAATGATTCGAGTGACAAAGATTGAATGTAACAGTACAGTAACATGTCGTCAACTTGTCGATATATTTGACGAATTATTTCCACATAGGAATGTTTAGATAGCCTGCGGTATGTATAGTCTTTGTCTGAGTACTTCAGAAGATACCTATGTGCGGTAGAACTTTACAGAGCTTTTTTCTAATCTGTTTTATGTGAAGTGTTTTCCAGTGCGCCACTTGGCGTGGGGTTATATTTACGAAAAGCATTCCATACGGTTGGCAGGATATAGAACAATGAGAAGCGGTGCATGCCACTTTATTTATAAAGCAATTATGATGGAATACACGTTAAGTTGTGGAATAAACCGACACCTTGTGGTGAGGTTTTCTTACTGTCGAGGAACATGTAATTGGTTATCAATATTTTTGTGAAAACTAGATTATCGTATCGAGAGGTAAACCAAGTCCATTTTTGTAGGTAGGAAACTTGTAACACGAGGATTCTGAAAATGGACACTAAAGTGCAACATTTTTTCAGAAATTAAATATCATCCTTCGAAGAAGTGTAAATCGAAACAGAATTGACATTCCAAAAACCAACAAACCTGATATAGTCCAAATACATGAAATCATGAGAATCAAAAAGAAGGAACATTCACATTTTGTATTGAGCGTAAAGTCAATTGGTTTTTTCCTTATGGTTTTTATATGAGGACATAAAAGGAGATAACAAAGCTGATGTATTGTCAAAAAATGCTTTGATGTTTTTTTTATAAGTCACGGAGTAGATTCATGCGAATGAACGTACAATTTTCTTACAGCAAAATGGTTTTGGCTGGGATTAGTTGACCCGACTTTTCGCAATCCTTTTGTGTCGTTATAATAATTTGACCAAAATTAAAGGATTACTAATTTTTTTTTATTTTTGGCGTTCCCTTAATAGGTTATATCAACACCTTCGTAATATGTAGGTATGTGGGGTGTACCGAAAACTGCATAAGTGATGTACAAATTGTTAGTTTTTTCGACAGTTGGTGCTTCTGTTGGCACAAAACGTTTGATACCGAAAAATTCATCTTGTGTTCGGAGGTCCATTACCATTTTCACAATCACGTTAATATGTGTGTGCTTTGTGTTTACCACCACTAAATAAAAAATGTTTGAAGGATCTCGGAAAGGACTGATAGTTGACATAGTTGACGACCATGATAAACGAAAAATGGACAAATACAGGGTGTCCGCTGGGAAGGTATACTACTTTGTTTTGCCGCCATTTTGGTAAACATTAGTCTTGACAATTTGGAAGTCGTGAAGTAGACACGTGGCAAATTTATTATGGAAAAATGTTCGATAAACCAACATGTTTTAATCGGTAAAACATTTTATAAAAATCTATCATCGATTACTGTGACGATGAAAAAAAGTTATGTGAAACTTTGGGAGAAACAACGTGGCAACAAAACGCACTATTTATCGTGTAGTGAATGATTTCGAAGAAAGAGGTTCTGTAGGTGATAGGCCCAAGCATGGACCACAACCTACTGCAAGATCGGCTGAAAACATTACTGCTGCTCAAGGAAGTGTTTAAAACAATCCATCAACCTCAATTCGACGCCGTGCTCAGGAGTTTGGTCTTTAAAGAACAACTTTGGCCACAATTTTGCACAATGATTTGCATTTGTTTCCATTTAAGATTCAGTTGACACAAGAGTTCTTCCACAAGAACATTTACGCCGCCGAGGCACATTTTCATTTCAATGGATGTGTGAATAAACAGAAAAGTCGGTTTTGGGCAATGAAAAACCCTCAAATTATTCATCAGTTACCTTTGCATCCATTAAAAATTGGAGTCTGGTGTGCAATTTGGTCAGGAGGAATCATTGGACCTTACTTCTTTGAAAATGAAAACGGCGTAACGGTAACTGTGAATGGGGAGCGATATCATGATATGATTGAAAACTTTTTAACGCCACAACTGCATGCTTTGGGCTTGATTAACATATTGATTAACAACAAGACGGTGCCACATCGCATACAGCCAGGCTTGCAATGGAATTACTGCGAGACCTCTTTCCACAACAAGTTATTTCAAGAAATGGTGATGTTGATTGGCCTCCGCGGTCGCCTAATTTGACTGTTCCGGTTTTTTTTTTGTGGGGATATCTGAAAAGCAAGGCTTATGCAAACAAACTAGAAACGCTTGAGCAACTTAAACAAAATATTCGTAATGAAATTAATGAATCACAGCGTGAAATGTGTGAGAATGGAATGAAAAATGTACTCATTTGGGCTCGCATTTGTGAGACTAACAGAGGCGAATATTTACCTGATATTGTGTTCCATACATAATTGCCGACATTAAATAAAACATTTATGAACATAAGATCTAGTAGTATATAGTATACCTTCCCGGCGGACACCCTGTACAAGCAAGTGCTGAAACCGGTTTTGACATATGGTGTACAATGGGTTTGTACCAGTGAAACTTATCTAAACATTGTACAAACTTTTGAAAAAAAAGTGTTAAGATCATTTGTCAATGCGCCGTGGTACATAAGGAACGAAGACCTACGTAGAGATCTGGGTACTCCAGCGGTTAAAGATGAAACGAACAATTTTACGCGAAAACATAAAAAGCGTTTATTAGGACACGTTAACACAACTGTCCTCCAATTTCTTGATGAAAACAAAATTTACTGCTGCGTCTTCGAAGAATTAAACCCTTTGATTCAGCCCTATAGTCACAAAACGCGCTATAAACCGAGGATGAAGCAGAAACTCTCAAAGAATAGTTTCCTGTCAAACGTTAGCATAATACTCGTAATAAAAACATATGAGTAGGCTACAGTCCGATGGCTAGATCGACTCAGCCAGCGATTCTGAGTCGATATAGATCGACTCTTGGGTATAACTAGCGAAACTATTTCTCTATGTTACAAAGTTAATGTCCCTATGGGATAGTGTATTCAAAATTGCTAGATAAGTCACATACTCAGTTGCAATATATTTACAAAAAGTGTGCTGGGTTTATTGAGTAAAAATCTCAAACTACTGTGAGCACGTGCTCATAGTGTATATAAAGATATCCACCAGCCCACGAAAAAGAAAACTAACTATTTCTTACTTCTCCACCATCTTAAAGTTATGTTTGATAAACATCTCGAGTTAGATTTTATTTTTACCTAATCCACGAATGATTGACAACAATCCTTATCACACACATATACAAAAGTGTACTTCAACGTCAATATCTACTTTCAATACAAAATTTACCCAAAATTCCAATCCTAATTTTAGATAAAGTATTTAAATGTCTTTTATCATCCAAACAATATCATTATTATCCCCTCATCTATGTGTTCACTTTTGTGAACTAAATCATCTCCCCCTATTAAAAAGATAAAAAAAATCCCACTCGCATTTCTTTTCTAATAGGACAAAAAAAAATTCTTCATTGATGATCCTAATGCCAACACCACGTATAACTACATGACTACAAATGACAATTTACCGGTAGAAAACCCACTTCATGTTTCCAAAATGTCTAAAAATAATTTATTGCCCACAAATAAAATGTGCACATAGTTAATATTTAAATTAAAAAAAAAATCGCAAGGCGTTAATAACACGCTGCAGTCTTACTCTGTGATGTACATAACTAACAAAATTATTTTTACATTTTTGGATGAATGAATACCGCCTTGCACGCGATTCATCTTTATTTGTTTATAAGAGCAAAAAAAAAAATTGCAAATTGGGATACCAATTAAACCGATTGATGTAGTGTTTGTTTACAGTGCATCCAAAATGTTAGCACCGTTTTCTCGACTCAGTTTGGACACTTTGTACAAACATTCAATTCGGTTCTTACAAAGTCTTTTGTGGGAAATTAAATTTTGAGAAAAATCAGAGAAAGTATGAGATATAAAATAAGACATAAGGGGTGTGTTTCTCTTAATTCGTATACAAATTCACAATGAAAAAAAAAAACATAAAGCAAATTTTAATGTCTATCATATTAGATATACTTGTTGGATAATTTTGTGCCATAAGTGATATGCAAGCTCGAATGAAGCGCAATCGTGAAGTCGACATTTTTACCGACATTTTTATCGAGCAACTAGACCGATTAAACGGAAAATGTTGAATTCGAAAGCGTCCAACGCCTCTGGTTATTCGGTATAGACTATTGATTTCACATACCTCCAAAGAAAGTAATCCAAAGGTGTGTGAACATAGGATCACGGAGGCCAGTTCACAGGTCTATAAGGTGAAATACTGCGCACAGCAAATGTATCCCACCTTGTTGAAACCAAAGCTCTGCATCATTCAACTGAGGAACAAAGATGACAGAAACAGTGTTTTCAGTTTAAAAACCGAACCTCTAAAAAACCACCATTCTGTATAAAGCAATTTTCCTCAGGGAAACCATTTTGGACCTCTGTTGTTTCTATTGATTATGAGAAGTATAGCTTCAAAGTGGCCAAGACTGAAAAAATCGGTTAAGAGACATTTATGGTAACACGAATTATGGGGCATTGTTACAAACAAGTAAATACACATTTTTGGCGCAACAGGCTCGTTAGTACCCAGGGCCTAGCATTCTCACAACCATTGTGCGTGTGTACTTCTCGGCGACGGCGGGACCTCTTGTTTTATACGGAATCCGAACGGCTAAGTTGAGATAAGCTATTCTTGAAAACGGATACTACTCGGATGATTTGTCTGATCATAACGAGAGGAGGGCCAGTGAAAAATCATTTAGGTGTTGCTTTGGCTGGGAATCGAAACCAGACATTCTGCGCGGGAGTTCATCACACTAACCATCGCGCCAGTGTGCCCGTAATAAAGAATTCAATTTCCTTCAAATACCCTGAACTAGATTCTATCGAAAGACTAATCCGCCTAATAGAGGATTCTTTGCTTGCTTTGAATTTGTAGCGAAGATTTGTAGATTATCTTTTTCTTTATTGAAGGTATTATAACAGCCAAACTTCGGTAGAGCTTCGAGAAATCATCCCTAGGCTTGTTGAATTTCAACCACCTGCAAGACAAGCAGTTACAGCTCATAGGCACCCTGTCCATCTTACAACGACAATAACAACGCAGTAGCAAAACCTTTTTTGTTACTGGATAAGCAAACAATGGGAGGAACTTGAAGAATACATATTTTCAGCAATTAACAATCTACAAGAGTTCAGGAGCACAATCAATAAATATCAGCAAGAATCATCTCAGGGCGCTCCTGGAGTGGAGTGTTATTGTTTTGCATCACATAGAAACAAACATTTAAAACATCATATGAAAAGGCTACAAAAAGCTTTGCGAATCGTTGAATACCCTATCAATCCCATCCTTAAAATTATGTACCCAAAAAGTGGGCGGGACTAAAAACTGAGTGGGGATAAAACATATTTTAACCACATTTTGTTCAGACAGTTTATCAAAATCTTTTATTGGTCGACAAAAAAACTAAATTATTCTATTGCATATGCTATGGGGTGAAAAAGGACCCCGGGAAGTGGGCGTGGCAAAACAATTAATAAAAACAAAATATAGATATTGGGATTGTCTACACATGTTGTTCAGACACTTTTTCAAAATTCCTTACGGGTTGGCCGTAAGTTACGTTTTTCTATAAAAGGGGCATTGGGCTTATATCAAAAATATTTAGACCTATTCTGCTGATATCAACAAAGAGCACGTGTATTCAATTACATCATTCTAGCTCAAAATTAAAGGCGTACCGACGGACGGACGAACGGAATGACAGACATGGCTAAATCGACTCTGAGTTTCATTCAACTAAATAATTTCTCTAGGTAACAAACGAGGCATCAAAACTAATATACCCTTATGGAATATTGTATACAAATAAAAATTGTGAGTAAATGATGCTTTTTCAGAACAGGTTGAAATATATAAGTTAACATGTAACCTTGTAAAGCTCTACAAAATCGTTAGATCATTTTCATGGGATTTTAACAAAACCGTATTATGGGATGTATTGTCAGTTTAAGATCCAACACCTCAATTTAAAAAATCGGTCTGGGTATTTATCCAAAAACTATACCCTATTCCATAGGGTATATTAGTTTTTGGCATTAAGTTTGTAAAATACAAATTTTTGGCTCAACAGGCTCGTTATTACCAAGAGCCGAGCTTTCACACAACCAATCATGTGTGCGTGTGTACTTCTTGCACGATGGTGGGACCTCCTGTTTTATGCCGACTCCGAACGGCGAATTGGAGATAAGCTTTTCTTGACAATTGATACTACTCGGATGATTTGTCAGATCATCACGAGAGGAGGGCCAGTGAATAATCATTTAGGTGTTGCTACGGCTGGGAATCGAAATAGAGAAATAATTTCGATGTCTAAACCTTAAAGTATATGGATTGACTAAGAATCGCAATCCGAGTCCATCTAGCCTTATTTGTCTGCCCATCCGTTCGTCTGTGTGTCACCGATTTTTCGGACATACATGTTAAGCTGGAGTGATGAAATTTGGTATATAGACTCTTTGTAGGACGAATCAGAAGACGTGTAAACTTTTTTAAAATCCACCGATTGCCACGCTCCCTTTTCAGTAAAATATAGTTTTTGGCCAAACGGTCGGGAAACTGAGCAATTATCTGAATAGCATATTTAGACAAACTGAATCAGGTTTATTGCGGATAAATTTTCGCGGGAAACTGTTCAGATTCAGCAATCTGTTTACATTGCTTATAAGAGGAAAACTCCCTGGAAAATTTATTCGCGATTGATCTGAATATCTTTATTTCCTTCGTTCGTTTTTGCCACACCAGCTTTTTGCGGGCGATCTATTAAAAAAAAATTTTCGGTACGATTTAAGAAAACTTGAAAAAAAAAAAACGATTGAGAATAGTACTGTAGAAATTTCGTCAATATTTGACTTCGACCAACGCCCACTTTTGGGGGTGTTATTTGAAAAAAAAAAACATTTGTAAAACCTATCTATTAATTCATTTATATCGGTTTTTTCAACAGGGACGCTACAAAAGTTGAGCGACAGGGACAGCAAACGACGCCATATTTCATGCCGCTCTTTTGACATTTCTCTTCAGTAAGGTTTGCCATTTCATGATGGAAAGATATACGATCCAACAACGAGTCAAAATTATTAAAATTTACAACCGAAATTCGGAGTCAATGGCCTCAACGTTGAGAGCGCTACGTCCAATTTATGGTCGTCATAATCGTCCTAGCAGATCAACAATTGAGCGTCCAGTGGAAAAATTTGAATCCACAGGCACAGTACAAAATATTCCCGTGCCAGTGAGACAAAGAAGTGCCCGTAGTGTCGAGAATATTGCTGCCGCTGAGGCTTCAGTTGAAGAAAGCCCAAATGTGACTCTCACACGTCGTTCTCAAGCGTTGGGCATCTATGTGACGTCGTTGTGGCAAATTTAGCGAAAAGATCTTGGCTTACATCCTTACAAGATTAAATTGACGCAAGAACTGAAGCCGCTTGACCACCAGAAGCGTCGTATGTTCGTGAATTGGGGTGAAGAACAACTTGAAAATGATTCGGATTTTCATCGAAAAATCATCTTCAGCGATGAGGCTCATTTCTGGCTGAATGGCTTCGTCAATAAACAAAATATGCGGTATTGATCAGGCAGCAATCCACACGTACTCCATGAGTCATCATTGCATCCCGAAAAAATTACGGTTTGGTGTGGTTTATGGGCCGGCGGCGTCATTGGGCCGTACTTCTTCCGTGATGATCAAGACCGGCACGTTACTGTGAATGGGAATCGCTACCGTTCAATGAAAACCGAATATTTTTGGCCCCAATTGGATGATATGGACTTGGAGGACATGTGGTTCTAACAGGACGGCGCCACAAGCCACACAGCGAATGCCACAATCATTTATTGGAAACCAAGCTTGGAGAACGTGTTATCTCACGAAATGGTCCAGTCGCTTGGCCGCCTCGATCGTGCGATTTGACGCCGTTAGACTATTTCCTGTGGGGCTACGTCAAGCCTATGGTCTATACTAACAAGCCAGCGACGATTGATGAACTTCGTATGAATATCGAATGTGAAATTGCAGCAGTATCGGCCGATTTATGCTTGAAAACCGTCGAAAATTGGGTTCAGCGTCTGGACTGTGCCCGTGGTGGCCATGCAAAATAAATCGAGTTTCATACATAATGGCATCGAACGTACTTTCACAGGAATAAAGAATTTCATTGATATCCAAAATCGTTTTTTTTTTTTTATTTAAAACTTTTTTAGCGCTCTAATTGAAAAACCCTTTAACAAGGATACGATAGTATACGATATATATAGATCGACTCAGAATCGCCAGCTGAGTCGATCTAGCCATGTCTGTATTTCTCCGATTTATGGTCCATAAAGATTGAGCTAGTGTTGAAATTTGGTATAATTGCATTCAGGTGACGATATGTAGTCAATCCCAATATCTATATTTCGTCCATACAAGGTTTTTTGGCACGCAAACTTTTTGGGGTCCACATTATGGGATAGCGTATCAAACGGATTATAGCCTTCTCAAATGTTTTTTTTAATTGCTATGCTGTTTAGTTAGCTAACTATATACCTTTGCAAATAAGTAACCTTTTTTTTTTTAATTCTAGGTATGACAATTTTTATTGATACGACGGTAAATTGGGATAGGATGTATTTTGTAACAACAAGTGGATACTTAGCGAGCAATAATGTAATCTGCCGGAGTGTGGAACAAATATATTCAAAATTCTGTAAACTCAATCAAATATTAGGGTAAGTGTCCTTTGTAAATTATATGAAAATTTATTCAGGCCTGTCGCGAAAAAATTTCGATGCAAATACTTCGAAAATTATGTAAGATTATGCAAAAGTGGGTATGGGTTAAAATGAAAAAAATTTTACCGGGAAATTGTTCCCATTCAGCAATCTGATTTACATTGCTGACAAGAGAAAAATTCCCGGGAAAGTTTCTTCGCCATAGGTCTGATTGAGGTACTTCACAGTGGAAGTAGGGGTTATCGGGAATTATTTTACCAAGGAATTGTACATTGCTGAATGGGAAACATTTCTTGAGAAAAATAATTCCCGATAACCCCGAATGTCACAAAATATCTCATGCAGAGTTCAGTTTAAAGAAAGAAAATAAAACAAATACTCTTCGCACTTATTTTAGTCAGTAGGATTTGTTTATATTGAATTGTATGTGTCCGATTCCTCCTTGATTGTTAGACTTATCGCAAATAAATTTTCCTGAGGATTTTTGTAAATCACATTGTTAAATGGGAACAGTTTCCCGGGAAATTTTATTCGCGCTAAGCCAGCATAGAGATTGGCATTTTTTTAACATTAAATTTGTCCTAAAGCGTTCTATATCCTGGGGATTTTTCTCATCTCAGCAATGTAAATCAAATTGCTTAATGGGAACAGTTTCTCGGGAAATTTTATTCGCGATAGGCCTGCATAGGGGATTGGCCCATGTATGAACACAAGGTATTGGTAAATTGTTTTTTCCCAAATCTGACTACTTTCCAACCCACATATACTCAGAATCAAATTAATTATTAATTACAATTAAATAATCAACGTATTTGGTTTAATTGATTCCGAGTCTTCATGCGATTGCTCCTCGCTGAATCCAAATAAAATTTTTCTTTTCTCGGAATTGTAGCATCATCTAAGGGATTCGGCATAGTTACCTTCACAACGTTCAAGGCCAGATATAGCAATCAAAAAATAAGAATGCGAGAAATAATGATTTTTCTTTTATTAAAGATTTAAATTTAATACTTAAAGCCTTAAACCTATTAGCCAGAAAATATTTCTTTTGAGTTATAATTAGGCTTATCGGGAATTATTTTTCCCAATGAAATTTTCTAAAGGAATTTTTCCCATTCAGCAACGTAAATTGTTTGCTCAATGGGAAAAACTCCTTGGGAAAAATAATTCCCGATAACCATAATTATAATTCAAAAGAAAAATTTTCTGACTAATATTGGGTTAAGGTAAATCTTTAATAAAATAAAAATTATTAAATCAAAAAATCAATGAAAATCCATTGAATAAAAATTAGCAAATGATTTCTTTTAGCTGCTAAGTAAATTTATTAAAAATGCAAATAAATTTATTTTGTAGCTAAAAAAAATCTCAATTGCTAATATTTATTCAATAGTTTTACATTGATTTCACATCGGGAACTATGCGTAAAATTTTTCAATAATCTATTTATCAGTAAATCCAAAACTAGTGCATTTGATAAGAATTTACTGAGAAATGGAAAATGTCACGTTTCCCTTTTTCTTGAAATTTTTTTCCGGATCGCAAAAACTGGGAAAAGTTTAGCATTTGCATTCTTTTTTGGCAATTATCTGACAAATATTTCGCTTCGTATTAGTTTTGATGAAAAATGTTGTCTCAAATTTAGAAGTTCGGAACCGGCATAATACTAAGGTCCCACCATAATACACACAGAACTCATGACATAAATGGTTATGAAAAAATCGCTAGACCTTAGGTCATTGAAAAAAAATGTTGCTACTAGTTTTGTTGTTATGAGACAATAAAAACTCCGACGGTAAGCTTTAGATAATTCAAGTTAGTAGAATTTTTTTTGAAAAACCAATTATATTGAAATATTTCACTCCTATTTTGGATTCGAAGAGAATATTGTATCTGAAACTATCGCAGTTTTAGCTAAAACAAAATATATCCACCCAATTGTGTCGCAGCTCTATATTTTCAACAAAAATTGTATACTATAGCCTAAGGTATACATCCATCCTACCGCCTAATAATTTTTATGTTAATAACAGATAAATTTTATAAAAATTCTCTAAATCATTTCAAAGGCACGCACTTTTTATATCACAATTTAAAAAAAAAAAAAATCAACACTCACCTATGCTCCTTGATATTATTAAACCGCTGACTGTCCTTTGGAGCCGCTGTTGATTCAGCCTTTGCTGCGGCTACCCTCTGCTTGATTTTCTTCAGAGTCTCTGTGGTAAGATTGAAGAGCCCCAGGACTCGCTCATTGTTAATGTCGACTCTAACAGACTCTACGGTTTGGTCCTCAATAGAGGTTCTTCTTGCTCGGATGCCACTGACACTGTTTAGACAACCCGCACTTAAAACGCACAAAGCGGCGATTAATTTAAAACAACGACACATGTTTTTTTTTATTATCCTTTTTCTAACACAATTTGTTGATTTCTTTTTATTTTTCGTGAATAGAAGACCTTAAATTTCCAAGAACTTTTTCGCCCTTAACTGTTTTTTTTTTACATTAAATTTGTCCTAAAGCATTCTATTCGGATGTTGATGGTCAAGCCTTCTTGGTCTTGTCCACTGTTAACTGGCCAACTGATAGTCTTAGTTACGCTAAAACACTGCAATAATCTCACGAGAAGGATATTTTGGTAGTGGATGGGTCTTTACTCTAAGAACACCAAGTATAAAATGATTTGCGCGGAGCACTTTTTAAGACTTAAATAACATTTCACTTCTGATATTGCTGGTACTATATCGAACTGATGTACTGTAGATATAGAGATACTCACACACATGCTAATCTTCGTTCTTGTCCAACCGCGCGCACCTCACGGTACACATTATATACGCCAATTTGGTTGTTGTTGCTTTGAAAAAAAAAGTGAGCAAAAAAAAAAAAATTATCTACAACACAAAAATCACAAATGAAATGAAACAAATCATAATAATAATGTATCTAGATACATGAATTTTATCGGACTGCTGCCCACTCCCTCGCACTTTCTGTCACACGGTCGACACTGTGCCTGTACGTCTCTGTGAATCTGAATGAGGAAAATTCTAATAGCAAAGTGAGTCTTTAATTTTTTTTTTGTTTTTTTACGGTTTCATTTGAAAATTCATTTTCTTATGGATTCATTTATTTTACCGGTAGATAAAAGTTATTTGTGTGCGTGCGTGTGCAAGTTGGTATATCTGAGATGGACTCTTTCTGCCTCTTTGATTGGGAAGTGCGACTTTGCAGTGTTCTTCGATGCAATAGATTTGAATTTCCCTCTGAAGTAGTCGGGTGTGCCTAATAGATCGGAGTTTGTTGGCAAAAAGGGAAAATGGGAAACTGATATACTTTGGCGGTAATGGGGTATTTCTTGTGGAATCCCGTCTATTGTGGTGGTTGCTATAGGTCGGTTACATATTGTGTGAGGATGATCCAAAACTGATGTGTGGTTTGTGTGATTGGAATGGATTTGTTGTTCAGACGTACGATTACAGATGTCGCGGGGTATAGTTAGTCGTCTTCGGCTAGCTGATTGATGTCAATTTAGTTGCGTGGTTGCATGCTGATTTTTATACGCGGAATGCCAGGTTCGTGGAAATGTGGGTGGTTGAGCGACTTCTTGAAGTGTGAAGAAGTGAAATTAATAAAATACCAACTGGGAATGGGAAGTTCTCATGCATGTGTAGAATATTATAGGCAGAGCGATAAATGGACAATACTGACCGACAAGGCGATTGTTGCTTTGGAAGGACAAGATTCTATGGGCCGATAATGTTTAAAGGGATTTAATGACAGAATAGGGTGTTCGTATCATGATTTGAGTGAATTATAATGATAATTATATGGCAAGCTATAGTGTGATGGAAACTGATTATTTGGATCATCTGTGGATGTCTAATACTAGGGTCCGCTTATAGCTATCATTGAACAACTTTATTGGAAAACAAAATTTGATGGAAAACTTCACCGCCATAGCATCTTAAAGGAATTGTTGGAAAACTCCCTTTCCGTTCGGTGGAGTGGCAATCATTACTTCAAGTAAATAAAATCTTGATCAGTGAAAAAAGTGATTTTCTGCGAAAACTATAATTAAAAATTTAAACATTTTTGGATATTCATGTTCTCAAATTCATAAGCGTTGTTTGACACCAACTCGCTAATGGTTGAATTTGTAAAAAAGCCGCAAGGAGTAAAAAAACATTTTTGGGTTTTCAACGACAGCTTTAACTGGACCCTTAGTCAAGAAAGGGAAATAATCTCTAGTTGATATTATTTAAATAAAGAGCGTCGTTAAGTGCACTAAGAGGCACACAATTTGACAGTTGAGATTTATTAAAAATGGAGAACTACACGAGAGAACAACACGTTATTGTTTTTTTTTTTAAACCGTGCTAGGTATAATAAAAATTGTTAGATATGTTGGTTTTACCAAAATTGTTATATGGCAACAGGTAATATTAGTTTTGGTCCTAAAGGCTAAAGGGTGTTTTTTTTAGAGATTTAGAACTTCAAAGTAAAATAGAACACAATGAAATTGTTTTAATGTCCATCAATTCGGCTTTATTGGAAGGATAATTTTATGCCATTAATATTTAAATATGATGTCGGGCATGTGGCCGCCGTAGCTGGTTCGAATAAAGCCAAGTCTAGAGGTCCAATTTTCAACCACATTGAAAATTAGGGCCGTATATCGGCAACAACGCCACGAATGTTGGCTTCCAATTCCCCTAACGTTTCTGGTTTGTTGGCTTAGACAAGCGACTTCACATATCCCCAAAGAAAAAAATCCAATGGTATCAAATCAAACGATCTTGGTGGCCAATTGCTCATCGAATGTTTCGTTCAATAAATCGATTGTGACGTGCGCTGTGTGGCATGTAGCGCCGTCTTGTTGCAACCACATCTCATCCACATTCATGCCATCCAATTCGGGAACAAAATAGTCGGTTATCATGGCTCTATATTAACATTATCTGACTCTCCAGAACCATAGAGCACACCAAACAGTCAGTTTTTGTGGATGTAATGGCGTCTCAAGGGTCTCATGTGGATTCTCTGCACTCCAAATTGGGCCATTTAGCTTGTTGACGTAGTCATTCAACCAAAAATGAGTCTGATCACTGAACAAATTTTTGCGATGAAAATCAGCATCGAGATCAATCACATTTTTGGCTCATACACCAAAATCACGACGCATTGCATGGTCTCGTGGCTTTAATTCTTGCATCCTTGGTCATCAATCAATCAATATGCATCTTCAATTAGCCCGGTCCGTAGATGACTGGCTCTAGTTGCGCACTTTAAATCGGTCGGTTCTTACTGCGAGATCTTCCTCTACTGTCTCCAAAGTCTTGTTGGGAGACAAATATTCTGCGTGCTTTACGGCAATGAAAGTACTTTGTCGAATCCTTGTTTCCAAAGATCGATGAATTGGCGAAGAAATTTTCGGCTTCGAACGACGAAGGATTTTTTCATTCGCTTTTAAAACGGTCCATGCTTTGACGCCGTTGAGCAGGTCTGGGATAATAAGGGGCTTACATAGGATCTCCTGGATGGTTGGATGCTGCAGAACGAGGGCATACTCTGATACGCTGTAACTTGGCGAACACTAGTCGTTATAAATTTGACTACGCATCAATCGTGCTAATTTTACCTCCAAGTAGTAACCATCTGACACTGGTCCCATCCATCCGGAATTGACCTGCTAAACTAATAAGTGCTAGTGTTGATAAAAAGACAAAAAACAGCATCACTATAAACCGCCTAGACCGAATGCATGGCACGGATATCCGGCCTGATGTTCTTAGACAAACCTAGATGAGCAGCGTCGACCTATACGACAACTAGGTTAGTGAGAAATATCAAGAATGGCCCCTTGAACAAAGATGGTGGCGGTTGAACCGAAAGTTCAACGACAGCGCTCAATCCCGTAGTGAATACTGGGACACGGGGTCATGTCCTAGGGGTATCTAATAAATTGGAACTGACCCTGCAGGTGTTGGGGTTAATTAAGTACCCATGGAAGCAATTTTTTGTTACATAGGAACAAATATCCTCGGAAAGGAATGACTTCATCGATGAAGACCCTGCTAATTGGAGAAAGTACAACGACGTTCGTATCATTAAGCAGGAAAGGTGTGAATACTAGCGGAAGCCCTAAGCTGCAACAAAGCAAACTACCATCTAGGAAATACGACGGGATGGGACGGGCAAAAAGAGGATGAAAAACAACTGTGACATCTACTACGGACCATGTTATAGTGATCAGAAACGACGACTTTTCGGATGCAGAATTGTTATACGAGCCAGACTTGGTGTTACGTTTTCATGATATTCGCGAGAGCATTGTAACAATTCGCATTCAATTCTGAATTCGCCAACATAAGCCTATATGCCCTCACGCCCCGACGGAGATGATTTAGCGAAGGACTGCTTCTATGAGCTCCTTGGGAAAATCTATGAGCGACTACTGAAGTACGATGTTGATATCGTGCTTGGAGATTTTAACTCAAAAGTAGGACGAGAAGACATCTTTACCAGTATTTTACGGAAAACACAGCCTGCACGACAACACATCTGGCAACGGAGTTAGGCTAATTCACTTCGCTAAGGAACGAAATGCCACTATAGCCAGCACACGGTTTCCTCACCTCGATATCCATAAGGGATCATGGCGGTCTCCAGATCAACGAACGGTCAACCAAATTGATCACATTGTGACAGAAAAGAGGCACGCATCCAGTATTTTGGATGAAAAAATATTCCGAGGGGCTAACATCGACTTGGATCAGTACCTTGTTGCAGCCAAGGTAAGAATGGGAGTATCCAACACGTCTGAAAAACTAGAAATTCTGTGAAAAAATTGAATGTTGAAAGACTGAAATCGAAGGAGACCGCCAAGACCTTCGCGTAACGTGTATCCCTTAACCTATCGACCAACACCATACTACCAGCATCGATTGTCGATTGACAACGGATGCCAACAAGCAATTAGATCAGCCGCAACTGATGTGCTAGGTCTGCGACCACTAGCAAGAAACCCCTGGTTTGATGAGGAATGCCGTGAGATATTTTCAGCAAATAACGAGGCCTCAAGGTGAAGAGGAGAGCTGCCATTGAGCTCTATAGAAAAAGAGGAAGGGACAAACACAGGCTCTTCAGAAAAAAAGCAAGAAAAGCCTGCGATCGAGGATATAGACAGGTGCCACTCTAGGAATGATGTTCGTAAGTTCTGTGAAATGTGAAAGTCAATGATACAAGGCCCAAACCGAATCCAGTCGAGATAAACAAGGAAATATCGTAGTTGAGACACAGTCGAAGCTGAGGATATGGAAGAACTCATTCTATAGACTGATAAACGGCGACGACGAACAATGGATTACTAGTCACCCACGAAATGGTGCCATTGCTGTGGTACGATGCAATTTGTGAGCACTAAAAAGAGGTGACAAGGGGCACATATCAATGGCATATAGTGTAAGTCCCGAGCTGCGCGGAATGAGTATCAAGTCATGGAAAAGATGAATCGCACTGAAAATACGAATTTTTTGTTATTACTTGACCCAGCAAAAACAACCAAAACATAGAAAATAAGAAAATCTGTGAAACACAGGAGCATCTTGAAATTATCTATTGAAATTGGAATATTACTTCTTTTTGATTCTCAATAAACGAGGGTGATTCTCCTCTTATTAGTGGCAATGTAATGAAAAATGGATCGAGCTTATAAAAAAAAAAAACGAGTAGCGGGTGCCCGACTGGGGCGTACTCTAGTTTCTCTTTCACTGTAAGGAAGGCTTTGGATCAAGTTTTGTTATTGATGTTAAAAATGTATAAATATTCAGGCCTATCGCGAATACACTTCCCGGATTGCTGAAGAGGAAAAGTTTCTCGGGAAAATTATTTGCTATAGGCCGGATTGTCGAAATGTGATTATACGAACATTTATTCTGGAATTTCAATGAAACGGTTTAATAATTTTTCGTTTTTGGTCAAAACTGAAAATTTCGTTTAAGGGTAGTTGGACCAAAACTAATTATGTGGAATTTTTTTAAACAGTAAAAGTAGTATATAAATTAAATTTCATTCAATTTGGCAAAATAGTTTGCGAGAAATCGATAACTTCCTTATATGGCCTAAAAGTAAAAATCTGCTAATGGAATATCTCGAAAAAAAATCTTTTTTTGGGGTTACTCGTAATGTTAGAATCGAAATCTTGGGGTCGAACATTTTAACGAAAACAATTAATTTTTTGTAAGAGAATGTTCAAAAATGCCCTTGAATTATGACCAAAAAACCCTGGATACTCTGGATTGAGGAAAATCGGTCAAGCAGTTACGGACAGACAGAAATCTGATTTTCTTAAAATAAAAATTATGCTCATTGGTATATTTCGAGTCAAAAAAGTGTTCCGATCTCAATGTTTGTTTTACAAGGTTTGCCAAAAGAAGTCATCCGATGTTGTTTGGCTTTCAAAATATCGGTTGTGGCTCGCGCAGTGTGTGCCGTTGCTCCGTCCTGTTGGAACAACATGTCCTCCAGTCCTAATTTGTCCAATTGCGGCCATTTGCAAAAATAAGAGCATCTTCCAATAGGGTGATCTTTTTTGGCCCACCTTATATATCTACACGATCCGGTTGTTTTGTCTCAATTAGTTCTTGCTTTTCGCTTAGGAAGGACTGGATTTAGCTGCGTTTCGGGTTTTATTACAACTAATGAATGAATCAGATGTGAGAAGTCATCATTGTACTAAATCCTTGAACTTTTTCTTGCATAATTTAGCCGGTATAAGCCGTAGTGCTTGTTGGTTTGGTGTCATCTGTACAAATTTAGATACCTGACCGATAAATTATATGACATTTTGTTTTACTATCGAGCCATTCGCAATGATTTTATGCCGCGTTTATGTCAGTGGATGCCAACCGCAATACTCGGCACACATTTTGCATTATATTTTCCAAATTCTTCACACTTCTTCGCATGAATTTTGTGGCCGGTGGTGTGGCTTCTAGGAAAACCTCAAAAAAATCGTTATGTACTTCGGCGAAGAATTTCCGGGACGTATTGCCCGGGTTAGAATTTCCAAAACCATTATAAGTCTCTTCATTTCCATGAATTCTTTTTGGACTTTTTCTTTACTTTCTTTGGTCACTTTTTTCTTTTCGGTGGTTCGTGCTTGTCATTTGTTCAGGGTGACGATTTTATGAAAGTTGAATTATGGTTTCAAATATTTGAATTCTATCATGAAAAATTGACGAAGTCGAGTCTTAATGAATGGGGATCTTCCACATGTTTTTTTTAAAGTCATTTAAACTTTTTCACGTTTTTTCACATATGGAACATCTCTTGGTACAGGAGGTACTGGAAAGCTTGGCACGAACCATGGTTGGTAATCGTATATCAGCAATTGTAAAGGGCGATTGATGTAGAGGTTTTTTGAATGCGAAATACCACTTACAATTCAAATATATCGTAAAATCTTTATTATTAATATAAAGAACCATTCTTGACATTTACTTTGTAAAGATAATCCCTTTCAAATGTTGGCCGCAATTGCGTTGTAGCTCTTCCACGCGGACGTTCCAAGATTCGTTGACGCGTTCAAGCATATTTGTTGGTATCTCACCAATAACACATGTAACGTCGGCCTCCAATGTTTCAATCGTAGCTGGCTTATTCACAAAAAACCTTAGACTACGTAGCTCCAAAGCTGTGATATCGCATTATGTATACACTGGGTGGAAGCGTGAAATTAATTGTTCACCGAAGTGGTCTCTTAATATGTCGATTGTTTCACGAGCTGTGTAGCAAGTACCGCCGTCTTGTTGCAAACAAATTTTGTCGATTCCAGACTTCAATTTCAGGCAAAAAATAGTCTTATCGTGTCGCGATACCGAGCCGTTGGCGCTAGCCTAATTTTCCACCGGCCCATAAACCACACCATACGATTGTTTCGAGTGGATTTCTCTTGAACCTCTCCGGTGGTTCTTTGGCCCACATATTGTAATTTCGTTCTTTGATGCTCTCCAATGATACCTATAACTGGATTTTTAAGAATCTGTACATTTATGATTTTTGTCCAGTTTTTGAGGTAGATAAGGTTAGGTTGGTGGGTTGATGAGGTAGGCGGTGTACGTCTTTCCTCATCACAATCAGGTCAATCAACCACAATTGGTTCCTTCATTTGTCCCATAACTGTCCATTATTGGTAGTCTCTTTCCAGCCATCTAATTATTGTTGCAAACCTGAGAAGATAAGAGGGAGGGGTTTTCATAGAGACCCGTGAGGTCATGGGAAAAGTATTTTCCTAAGGTCCTATTCTTAATTGACTGAGGCCTGGGCAGTGACACGGAATGTGAAGGGTATCCCCGTGTATTTCTTTATCACCACATAAGATGCATTTTCAGGTTGTGGCTTTTAAGTAAGTTGTGTCCACTAGTGTCGACATAGATTTCCTATTTCTTTAAAGTATTTTTTGAGTTTGACATTAGGCCACGTCCTCTTGGATGTTTCACACGTGGGGAGGGAATTCCACCTGTTTTGAGAGATATGTAGTATTTTCTGTCCCACCCGTAATTTGAGGTCACATAGAGGGGGTTTGACAGACTGGTTTGCCTGCAGAGCCAGCAGAGCTTAACATTATGTTGCACATTAAGAACCTTTAGCTCTTCACGACAACGCTTTACAAGCTACAATAATGCGATACGAGAAGCGTTTGAGTGCGAGAAAACTGCACAGTGTAGCGATTTTTTATGCAACAAATGCTAGCTTCTCGCAAACCTCCCTCCCGCATGCTTCTCGCACACGAAGTCTTCTGACAACTTTTTCAAGCGATTTGTGCGAGAAGTGTTTGTTTTGACGTTTAAAGAAAAAAATCAAACAGGTAATTTCCGTGTTTGTGTTGTATGGTGCAATTTTTAGATAATTTTGTCGCATCTAATTATCGCGGGCTGGACCAATGCCGTTTTCAATCTACTCAGGAAGAGTCCTGATGAACAGGACAGATGGAAAAGCTTACGCGGTGGTTTTGCCAGCGTGGACGAACACCTCATCAGAATTATTGGGGAGATACCATCCGGACCAGATTTTGTTTCCGTGGGCTGGTGGAAATCTTCATAGACGCGATGGGCACGTGCCCAAAGTAGTGTGGGACATTAACCAACTTTTTGTATTTGTATTGCAACTAAGAAATTTTTTTTTATCACGAGTAATGAATGGCAGGTAACTTTCCTGTGAGAGTTCCTTCTCTCTCCGCAATTTATAACGCGGTTTGTTATTATCGGGCCAAATCTAAGGGCTTAGTTCTTTGAAGACGCCGCAATAAAATTGTTTCGTCAAGAATTTGGAGGACTGTTGTGTTAACGTGTCCCAATAAACGTTTTTTTTTGTTTGCTTGCAAATTTTTTCGTTTCATACCCAGATCTCTGCGGGAATACCCAGATCTCTGTGTAGATCTTCGTTCCTTATATACCACGGCGCACTGACGAATGATCGATCTTGTTATTTTGTTTTTAAAAGTTTGTAAAATATTTAGATTCGTTTCACTGGTACAACCCCATAGTTGTATGCCATATGTCCAGACCAGCTTTAGCATTTTTTTGTATAATAGCAGCATGTTATCAAGGTTAAGTTTCGAATTTTTTCCGAGTAACCAGTACAGTTCTCTGTATTTATTTTTAAGTTCTTGGCATTTCCTTTTTACATGCGACTTCCATTTTAATTTAGCATCGAGTGTCATTCCGAGATATTTTGCTTCATTTGCAAAAGGGACTCGAACCGTATTGAGAAGTACTGGCAATTGGTTTGTCCGTTTATACGCCAATTCTACATGAATCGGTTTGCTCTCGTTAAGTACAATCCGCCAGGACTTTGTCCATTCATTAACCTCGTTAAGAGCGTTTCGTCATTTCATATTTGTTTCCATTATTGTTGTGCCAACTGCTAGTATAGCTGCATCGTCAGCAAACGTGGCAAATATTGTATCGTTTGTTTGTGGGATATCACGTGTAAATTTTAGGTACAAGAGTGGTCCAAGAACGATTCCTTGGGTTACTCCTGCCAATATTTCTTGGAACTCTGAATATTCGTTTCAAAGTTTCTCACGGGAGAGTCTATGCTCAAGATATGAGGCAAGGATTTTATATATTTTGATATTGAAGGCCTCTATGCCAGACCTTGTCAAAAGCTTTATACACGTCAAGCTAGATGAATTGTGAATGTTAAGATCTAATAATACTCTTGCGAGCATGGAAGTGGATTGGTCCCAAAGAATGTTCTATGTTCTCAAGTATAGAAGAATACTGGGTACAATCTGGCAACGTGAAACTGGCTGCAAAAAGACCAGCGAGCAGCCAGCCTGGCTTTGTCTAGAGAGTTGACAGCTGGAATTTCATTTTAAATGAGCGTTGGGATGGAAGATTAGATTGAATTCTTCATAATTTTTTACAAACGACCAAAAGTCTTATACTACCTTCGTGACATTGAATTTTTTGCCTCACCTTTTGGTCGTGGAAGAATTTGACGTGCTTTATGTGAGCATTGTGGCGGCTCAGTGGTGCGATGGTTGGTGCGATGAACTGCCGCGCAGAAGGGTCTGAGCTCGATTCCCAGCCATAGCAACACCTTAATGATTTTTCACGGGCCCTTCTCTCGTGATGATCTAACAAATCATCCGAGTAGTATTAATTGTCAAGAAAATCTTATCACAAATTCGCCTTTCGGAGTTGTCGTAAAACAGGCGGTCCCGCCATAGTGCCGAAGTACACACGCACACATGAATGGTTGTGAGAAAGCTCGGCTCTGGATTAAGATTATAAAGCACTCCATACAAGAAAAATGGTTCTATGGCAGGTCGTACTGGCACAGCCCGACATATATTTTTATCTCGATTCTCATATGTGCACATGCAAATCGCCCGCTCGTACCATGAAATTGTTGAGCAAATGTTTCTGTTTTTTTTGGTCTCAATGCGTCATCTGTGTGGCTTTATAATCTTTGGTACTACCGAGCCTGTTGCGCCAAAAATTTGTTTTTTTTTTGTATTTAATGTGGCCATTGAAGTCGTTTATGGCTCGTTTGAACTTTAATCGGTTTTCCTCAGTTGGATTGGTCTTGTATGACTGAAAGTATAACTCTTTCTCTTCACCTCTTAGCCTCTCGAAAGATCAAGCCATAACACTCCTTTATCTTAGGTTTTATATGGTTTACCCGGTAAGTGATAAAGGATTTCATATTGAGGAGAAGGGTGTTTGATATCGTCACTATCGAGGAAACATGTTGACCAGGTTAAATTCTTAAAGAAACCGTTAAGGGCTTCCCAGTAGTCTTTCTCGTATTGCCACACAGTTCTTTTGGGAATTTCTTCTTTAATTACGAGAAATTAGATCAATCGACACAGTGGTCCCGTAAAGGGGCTGTCTTTTGGATATGGGCTTTCTTGCCTGGTCGGAAACAAGAATGTTTGCTAAGAATGTTCGCAAATTCAAAATATCAAGGACAATACCAATTTATTACAAATAATTTTGGAACGTAAGGAAATTTCTAAATTGGTCTTCAATCCGAAATATCACCTCGCTGAACAGTTTTCGAAAGTAAGTGTTATGAAGCCATTTTACAATTTTGTAGGTACAGTTAAAAACATTTGCATTGGTTGACTATTATGGGTGACATTCCATCAATGATCGACGATTAGTCATCATTTATAAAGGCGAAATATTTATTTCAAAAGCATTTTGTCGTCCAACAAGAAGTTACTAAAACTAGCTTGAGAATAATAATCATTTCCTTAAGTTCTCGGTAAAATGGTTGGATGTAAAGGGAGAGCTAAAGCTGGCCCAGGTGTTGAAAAAGGGATGTTAGAAGGAGATTCATTTAATTATTACTTACTCAACGTTTGCCCAACTATGATGGTGTTAAATGAGCTATTCACTGCATTAAAGAATTCATGTATCTTTTGCTTAAAATAATTAACTGTATAAAAATAAACATCCGCTCTTATCATCAACGGAGTGCCAAATACAAGAAAAAAAAACATCATTACCATCAATTTAAAATACTGTAATTGAAAATAATAGAGAATATCCTTAATATTCATCTATGCGTGTAAATTTTTATGTGCGTAAGATATCTATAGCGTAAGTTATATAAAAATAAAAAATTCTGCGTAGAATGTCCCATCATCTTAGCAATTGAATCACTTACTTCATCATGTGTACTCAGTGGATGAAATTTGATTAGCTTACGCACTTTCTATGACCTTTACGCACTAGGTTCATGCATTATAAGGTCACGGTCATGTTACGTTTTTGACAGTAAGTATACCGAGTGATATTGTTATTAATATCTCAATAGATCTGACTGACGAATGAAAACGTATATTAAAGTCACAGATAAAAGGTCATTCACTGAGCGAGATACATTTTTGAGTTTAAATAAAATCGGCCGATATTTTTAGCATTTGATGCAATAAGGCTTGACAGGCTTGGAAAGGCTTAATTTTTAACG
Organism: Rhingia rostrata; assembly: GCA_949824845.1. Lineage (NCBI taxonomy): Eukaryota > Metazoa > Arthropoda > Insecta > Diptera > Syrphidae > Rhingia > Rhingia rostrata. The sequence goes on from OX463758.1 coordinate 21,120,263, forward strand.
ACTTTGGCTTTTTTTTCAGCCATCGTTGGTTTACTTGATGTATCATCGGTGGCAACCCATTTACATTTATAAAGGGTTTTTCAATAAGAGCGATACATACGTTTTTTTAAATAAAAAAAACAGTTTTGGATATCAATGAAATGCTTTATTCCTGTGAAAGTACGTTCGATGCCATTATGTATGGAACTCGATTTCTTTTGCTTGGCCACCACGGGCACGCTTGTAGAAGTCCAGACGCTGAACCCAATTTCCGACGATTTTCAAGCATAAATCGGCCGATACTGCTGCAATTTCACGTTCAATATTCATACGAAGTTCATCAATCGTCGCTGGCTTGTTGGTATAGACCATAGACTTGACGTAACCCCACAGGAAATAGTCTAACGGCGTCAAATCGCACGATCGCGGCGGCCAAGCGACTGGACCATTTCGTGAGTTAACACGTTCTCCAAACTTGGTTTCCAATAAATTGATTGTGGCATTCGCTGTGTGGCTTGTGGCGCCGTCCTGTTAGAACCACATGTCCTCCAAGTCCATATCATCCAATTGGGGCCAAAAATATTCGGTTATCATTGAACGGTAGCGATTCTTATTCACAGTAACGTGCCGGTCTTGATCATCACGGAAGAAGTATGGCCCAATGACGCCGCCGGCCCATAAACCACACCAAACCGTAATTTTTTCGGGATGCAATGGTGACTCATGGAGTACGTGTGGATTGCTGCCTGATCAATACCGCATATTTTGTTTATTGACGAAGCCATTCAGCCAGAAATGAGCCTCATCGCTGAGGATGATTTTTCGATGAAAATCCGAATCATTTTCAAGTTGTTGCTCAGCCCAATTCACGGACATACGACGCTTCTGGTGGTCAAGCGGCTTCAGTTCTTGCGTCAATTTAATCTTGTAAGGATGTAGGCCAAGATCTTTTCGCAAAATTCGCCACAATGACTTCACATAGATGCCCAACGCTTGAGAACGACGTGGGAGAGACACATTTGGGCTTTCTTCAACTGAAGCCTTAGCGGCAGCAATATTCTCGACACAACGGGCACTTCTTTGTCTCACTGGCACGGTAACATTTTGTACTGTGCCTGTGGATTCAAATTTACGCACTAGGTTCATGCATTATAAGGTCACGGTCACGTTACGTTTTTGACAGTAGGTATACCGAGTGATATTATTATAAATATCTCAATAGATCTGACTGACGAATGACGCTCAATTGTTGATCTGCTATGACGATTATGACGACCATAAATTGGACGTAGCGCTCTTAACGTTGAGGCCACTGCCTCCGAATTTCGGTTGTAAATTTTAATAACTTCGACTCGTTGTTGGATCGTATATCTTTCCATCATGAAATGGCAAACCTTACTGAAGAGAAATGTCAAAAGAGCGGCAAGAATTATGGGGTTGTTTTCTGTCAGTGTCGCTCAACTTTTGTAGCGTCCCTGTTGAAAAACCCGATATTATACAGATGTTTCGAGAACTACCCGTCTTACTTACTTACTTACTTAAGTGGCGCTGCAGTCTAGAATGAACCTGGGCCTCAACTAACATGCCTTTCCAATTAGCCCAGTCCTTAGCTAACTGCCTCTAGTTACTCACTCCAAGTTGGTTGAGGTCGGTTTTTACTTGTGCGCGCCACTTAATTCGAATTTTTCATCTACTGCATCCGACGTCTGGCTGGGAATCGAAGATTCTGCGAGCCGGAGTGTTGGTGTCCATTGGTTCTACCTGTCCTAGCCATCTTAAACGTCCAATGAGGAGTTGGCTTTCTGAAAAGCCGGTGTTCTTCCATTCTTCTCTTCTCTGCTCAACGGCAGCTCTCGTCTTAAGCTGCAGCTTAGCCTCGTTCTTGGCTGCGAGCAATTGTCGGCATTCTTCATCAAACAAGGGGTTTTCTGCTGGTGGGCGCGCGAAACCTAGCACATCAGTTGCGGTTGATCTAATGGCTTGTTGGCATCGTTGCCATTGTTCTTCGATATTCGATGCTGGTGGTATGGTGTTAATCGAGAGGCTTAGGGTTACGCGTTGCGCGAAGATCTTGGCGGTCTCTTGCGATTGCAATCTTTCGTGATTAGATTTTTTCACAGTATTTCTCTATTGTTCTGGCGTGTTGGGTATCCGCATTCTTACCTTGGTTGCAACAAGGTAGTGGTCCGAGTAGATGTTAGCTCCTCGGAATGTTCGGATATCCAAAATACTGGATGCGTGCCTCGTGTCTATCGCAATATTATCAATTTGGTTGTGAATTTCGAGGTGAGGAAAACGTGCGCTAGCTATAGCGGCACTTCGTTCCGTGTCGAAGTAAGTTAGTCTAAGTCCGTTACCAGACGTGTTGTCGTGTAGAGTATGTTTTCCGAGAGATGTCTTTTTTCCTACCTTTGCATTAAATCCTCCCAGTACAATTTTAAAATCGTACTTCGGTAGTCGCTCATATAGGAGCTCATAGAAGCAGTCCTTAGCTATATCATCTTTTTCCGCCGTTGGGGCGTGAGCGCATGTAAGGCTTATGTTGGCGAATTTGGTACTGAAGCGGATAGTTGCAATGCGTTCGCTAATGTCTTGGAAACATAAGACTTCTTGCCTAAGTCTGGCACTTATAACAAATCCGCATCTAAATAGCCGCTGTTTCTGCTCACTATAACACGGTCCGTAGTAGATGTCACAGTTTTTCATCCTCTTTTTGTCCGGCCCATCCCATCGTATTTCCTGGATGGCAGTAATGTCTGCTTTGTAGCATTTGAGGGCTTCCGCAAGTTGTTCGCTGGCACGTCTCCCGTTTAATGTTCTCACATTCTAGGTGCAGATACAAACGTCGTTGTCTTTTTTTCGTTTAGCAGGGTCGTCAACAATAAAATCATTCCTTTCCGAGGCTATTGGTTGCTTCGTAACGATAAGTTTTTTGCATGATTGGGTACTTAACCCAAGGCACAACCCCCAACCTGGAGAGCCAGTTCCAATTTATTAGATACCCCAAGGACACGGGCCATCAGTATCCACTACGGGATTGAGCGCTGCCGTTGGCGTTTCGGGTCATCCGCCAGCATCTCTGTTCAACCTGACTAGCCTGACTAACCCTTGAAACTCCTAGACAACCTGTTGTCCGAATATGTCGAAGTAGCTTGTCTAGGTTCGCCTGGGAGCGCAGGCCGGGTATTCATTCCGTGCCATTCTGACCTGGCTGTTTATAGTTTTGCTGTTATTCGTCGTGTTATCAACACTCGCGCTTATCGTTTAGCAAATCAAATCCGGTTGGATGAGACCAGTACCCGATGGTTACCACTTGGAGGTTAAAAATAAGCACTTGATGTGTAGTCAGCAATTGGTATGCAATGCGATTGTGGCAACCACTCTTCCCTTTCAATAGAGGAAGTCGCAAAAAAAAAACGGCGGCGGTGGAGTCTACATTTCCATTTAGAATGGGAGCGAACAACCTGCATCAGCAGCTTCGACATATTCTGACAACAAATCGGATAGAAATCCCTAGGGTCAAGCCCCTTTAATAGAGGTGGCGAATGACCAGCCCAAAACCACTGGACGTTTCTTCTTACAAAGGATCCTCTTCCCTTCGAAAAAACGGCAGCGGCTGGGTCTACATTTCCAGTTAGAATGGGGGTGAGAACTTTTATTAGCAGCTTCGACATAATCTGACAACAGGTCTTATAGAAATCCCTATTGTCAAGCCCCTTAAACAGAGGTGGCAAATGACCAGCCAAAAGCCAATGCTAGCGCTAAATCCCTTCGTGGATATTTAAAGCCTTGGAGATTGGAGGTTGTGCTTTGGTTTAACTACCAAATTAAACAAAAAACTTGTTGCTACTACTAGGACATATGGTGCTGATGTTTGATCTGTTCAGATGGTGCGCTTCTGGTTAAAGTTAGGCCAGAGTTGCTTGGATATTTGACACGTTGTGCCGTATGAGGAGCTCAGTGGCGCAATGGGTACTAACGAGCCTGTTGCACAAAAAAATTGTATTTGCATTTGTTTTTGTGCCGTTTACATCTGCGCGTTTGCTTTATTGATCGCATCCTGTTTGATCTGAAATTTATATGTAGCAAGGGACATGTAAATGTCCAGGGTAGTTCCCAGTCTGGCATGCTCATCTGCTTAACTCTGCAATGATCGAGAAGGCATTTTTTCCCAGCCAAGACAAGGCTTCTTTGATTGTCACGATTTCCACCTGGAAAACGCAACAATGATCGGGAAGGCGAAATTATATGATTAGGCTAAGCATCTTGGAGAAAACACCTCCACCCACTCCAGAATTCGTTTCAGACCAATCCGTCTATTGAATCCGATTCCCATTCAAGGCAATTGGGAATGGTTTCCTGAAGTTAAGCTCAAAACTGAGTTTGGTACTGGTGTGTTCGGTTGTTTTCTGTAATGTTAAGGTGATTCAGAATCTTCGTGTGTTCACCATGATTGGGTGTTCATTGTGACGAGGCTCTCAGTGTCACAGCTGCACAAGCTGCTGTCTATTTGCCGTAGATATCTATGGGCACTAGACATATGATAGCTTCTAGGGCTGCGGTAGAGGTTGTTTAAAGACCTCCGCTAATGCATATGTAAGCTGAACTTTGAATTTTACTTAGTAGGTTGCGGTTAGAGGCTGTTTCGTCATTCGTCCACCAGACTTAGACAACATACAGGAGTATGGGTCTAATGATAGACACGAACTGCCAGAAGGAGATGTGTGGCTACATACCCAATTTCTTTCCGATTGCCCTTTTACAAGATTATAAAGCTACGGTGGCTTTCTTAACGCGTTCTCGGATGTTGGCTTTCCAGTTATTTCCCAGGTATTTGGCTGACACTGCGAAATTGAGACTGACGCCGTTAAATTTGGAAGGGTCCATGTGTTTCCATGTATTTCCTTCTAAAAAGGACCAATTCGGTTTTTTAAGGTTCGCGCCGATTCCACATTTGGCGGCCGAATCGGAGAGTACAGAGAACCCATTTTGTATTACATCTGTAAGGATGTTAAGGTATTTCCCTTATACAGCTATTGCGACGTCATCCTCATAGGCAATCATTTTGCATCCAATCTATTTCTAGACTTACTAGTAGCTCGTTGAACACTAGATTCCAGTGAAGAGGAGACAGGACGCTCCCTTGTGGAGTGCCACAGCTAACAGATCTACGTGAGGATGAGGTACCAAGATTTGTGTTATTAATCCTGCCTATGAGTAGCTGATTTATTAGCACTTCCAGGGAGTCATCAACATGCAGTTACGTTCTTGTGTCACTAGGGCGAGGATAAGTTATAAGCGTTGACATCACTGTTGACTGGTTCTACGATGTCCTGGACAAACTTTAGAAGCGACTACCAAAGTGTGATGTTAAAATTGTGCCGTATTGTCGAAAAACACACATCTGGATATGAATAAATTTATTCCGCTGCAGAACAAAACGACACGGTCTCCTTACCACTCCAAGAATTGTGTTCACAAGCCCTACCAAGTTTTAAACGCCAAACGTTGAGTCACAGTCGATGCTGAGAATATAAAAAAAGACTTCTGCTGACTGTTAAACGTGGAAGACGAACCAGATTGTGCTTAGTCTCATCCTGTACTTGAGAACGTAGACCATTCCATGGGACATATTTACTTTCGTACTACAGTTGCAAGAGTTTGATTTGATCTTGACATTCACAAATCCGCAGGTTCAGATGGTATATCGCCCCATTATTCTAAAGAGGTGTTCTTTTACGCTAGCAAAACCACTGCTTAAGCTTTTCTATCTAACCTTACCTTACCTGGTACCTACTTGTGTCATACTGCGTAGCGCTATAAGCTTCCGACCTCTTGGTTGTCTATCAAATGCTTAAAACCCATGCCATGGGTGTTTATATGAAGTGGCTTTATATAGAGTTAGGTAGGTCAAACAAGTTTAACCACTGTAAACAGTCTTTTGTCAGTTCGGTAACAAAACCATCATTCCAATCGGTCCATCATCCCGATAGCCAAGTACCAATCTATCCACGACTATGAGGCCCACTCAATCCCACCACATCTCACCGTTGCTACTCATCGTCTTCGGCCAATAACTGTGATTACTCACTGTCTACCGTCTACCACCGATAACATTGAAGTTTAAATGAAAGACACGACGCGACGTCTGGCACACAAACACACGGCCCAATGAAAGGACAAACAAAAATCCCAGATACAAAAAAAAAACCACGCATACATCAGCGTCATACAAACTATCGCTCTTCCATGTGAGAATTATTGCCACTAAAGCCTCCGACCGAGGGGGAGGCGGTGTAGATAGTGGACTATAAAACGGGGTGCTAAAGTGCACAGCAAAGGTAGACAAAGAGGAAGAGTTAAGTAAAGCAATCGTCTGGCCTGCTGTCTGGCGCAAATGCAGCCTTATAGCCAAGCCAGTCATTGGTGGATTTCTCGAATGCAACTCGCTCTGCCTTTGCATACATTGTACCACATATCACATGGATAGTCATCATCATAACTATCACCGGGACAGGCTTGACGGGTGATGGTGTCTCCCATGCCATGCAAGAGCTTGAGAAGGCTCGACTCAAAATTAAAAATAAGCGGTAGGTAGTAGCATACCAGCCATCTGAGGCGTGTAGTAGTAGTCAATGAACACCAGGCAACGCTGATAACTCTGGAACCAGCAAGAAGATGACGCGAAAGAAGAAATTCGCATGGCACTCGTATTCCCTGTCTCTGAGCACAGTACCTATGTATGCATTGCTGCAATGTGCATCCCGGCGGCCACTGCATCGTATCCGTGGTCAAATTAGGTTCGCTAGTCGATTCCAATGAGTAAGAAGCAAACTTACAGATTGCCTGACTGTTGGGAAATGGAGGTGCACCTCCGTCTGGGGGTGGTATTGGTGTTGTATGATGTTTCTGTTATCATGCTGTGTGTTCTTGAGCATATAGCAGTCGGCATGGAACATTTTTTCAATATTTATGCGTCTGAATGTCTGGCCTGGCTTCGAAGAAGGCTACGTCTATGCTAAAGAGGAACATGCAGAAGAATGCCCTCAAAGAGGAAGAACTTTCTGCACACATGTGAAACTATAACATCGGTGAGACGAAATAGTGGTGCCGCGACATTATTATGTGTGCGTGTGAGTGCCTATACTGTTGCAGTATGCCATTATATCGAGTGAGAGCCAGACACACATTTCGCCGAGGAAACGAGGTATAGGTGAAGGAACATCATCGTTGAGTCGATTAAATAAGCATTTTATACACGTCTGGTGAATCTGAGATTTACTAGACGAATTAATGATGCACGCACGTAGCTTCTGTCGTCTATAGCTTTAAGTATCATTCCCAGCAATGCAATGCTGTGGTTGTCTAATTTCCTTTTTTGTTTTTTTTTTCTCACCTGAAACACCTTGGTTGGTTTGGAAGACAGTGGCGTGCTTAAATTTTGGTATCAGAGGTGTCCCAGAAATTTCAATTTCGCGCCATTTAATAGTGCTGTGTTGCCAACGGAAAAAAATTAATAATGTGACAGCTGACAGTTCGTAATTCTTCGTTAAATTTCTGACTAGATGTTATTGTAAGAGTTAATAGCGGAGTAGAGGTTGACAGAGTTCTGCACTACCTCAAAGTTAAATCTGTCAATGGTGACATTCTGTCCAACTCGATGATGTTGTCTGTCCTTTCGTTTTGGCAGCATATACTTTGTCTTGCCTTCATTTACTGCTGAACCCATTTTCGCCGCTACCTTCTCTATGCTAGCAAACGTGGCTAGGACATCACGTTGAGTCCTACCAATGATTTCAATATCATCGGCGTAGGTATGCTAGTAGTTGCACCGATTTTTGGAAAATTGTGCCTCTGCTGTTGGCTCGGGAGTTTTTGCACAATCCTCTCAAGAAATCACGTGACAGCGCATCGCCTTGCCTAAATCCTTTTTAGTGTCGAATGTGTTGGTGAGGTCATTTCGACTCTGATGGAGCAGCCAGAATTCTCCATCGTCATCCTGCACAAACGGACGAGTTTGGGCGGTATACAAAAACTAGACTTGGCCCTGGATAGTTCGTCTCTATAAATGCTGTCGAATGTGGCTTTGAAATCGATGATAGGTGGTGGGTATCGATTTGGATCTGCCGAAGTGTGAAAATGTGATTGGTTTTGAACTTTTCTGGCTCTGGATCATGTTTTTGGTAAACGTTCTCAGGAGTTCACATATCACGACAGATATAATCTTGTAGGCGATGTTGAGGAGACTTTTGTCTTGACACAGTTAAGAGAGTCTTCTATTTTGTGGAGCGGTCAAAGGATGCCGAGGTTATTCTTCAGGCATTCTTTCATCCGACAAGATTTGGCTTATGAGTTGGTGGATGTAACCTAAGCTTATAAAGTCATACCGATGACGCATTGAGAACAAAAACCAGAAACTTTTGCTCACCAGCTTCATGGTACGGACGGCCGGTGTGCACGCGCACACATGAGAAACGAGATCCAAACATATGGCGGGCTGTGCCAGTACGACCCTCAATAGGACAATTTTTCTTGTATGCAGTGCGTCATCTGTATGACTTTACAGTCTTTGATGTTACTTACCAAGTCATCTCTGGTTTTACAAAGCTCAGCGGGAAGGTCATCCGTTCGGGCAGCCTTGTTGAACTTGAGCTTTGATGTTGCTATTCTCACTTCACTTAGGTCAGGCGGTTGGTAATATTGAATGGTTCTTTCTGCCTGACAGCGGAATATTATTTAAAGGACCGCCCAGAATGCGTATCTGTAGCTGGTATCTTGTATCGCTGTCAAAAGCGAGATACATTTCATGCATGAAGTTGCCCTTCATTCTACAGATTCACGAAGATACAGGTTGCCTTGTTTTTAACTTCTGACTCAGCTAAAAGCTTTAGATATGCAATCTGGGCGACTCTTTGCAGTTTGAAGTAGTTCTTCCATATCCTCAGTATCGACTGTTTTCTCAACTACGATTCCCTTTTCATCTTGATAGGGTTCGAGCCTTGTATCCATTTTAACACTTTGTACACTTTGGTTACACTTGCGATCATCGATCCTCGAGTGGAACCTTTGTACAAGGTGGGCCAAAAGAAGTCATCCAATGGTGTTTGCTTCTCATTTTTATTGGTTGTGGGTCGGGCAGTGTGTGTCGTTGCTCCGTCCTGTTGGAACCACATGTCCTCCACTATTAATTCGTCCAATTGCGGCAGAAAAACCTCGGTTAACATGGCCCTATAACGCACACCGTCCACTGTTGTCGTTTGACCAGCGGCGTTCTCGCAAAAAAAAAAAAAATGACCGGATGACCCGATGACTCCTCCAGCGTTAACAGCGCTCCATGCAGCAACTTTGAGCGGGTGTAATGGCTCCTCGTGCATTACTCGTGGATTTTTGTTGTAGTTTTGCTTGTTCACGTACCCTCCGAGGTGGTAATGAGCTTCATCGGTCATTATGATTTTGGTCGACAAATCGTCCACTTCGTCCTCGAAATTGAGGACGGCTTGGGCGTAGGTTTCACGCGCTTGGCGGTCGACAGGCAGCAGCTGATGCACGGACTGGACTTTGTACGGGAACATGCTCAAGTCTTTTACCAAATTCGCCTTAGGGACGACCGGCTGATGGCTAATTGCGAGGCACGGCGTCTGGTCGATGTTTCCGGAGACAGCACGACATCCTCGGCAACAGCGGCGATATTCTCGGCACACCGGGCGCTCCGGGGCCGACCACTTTTAGCAACGTCTCGTGTGGTCCCATACTCTTCAAGGTTGGAGGCCAAACGGTGCAGTGTTTGCGCAGTCGGTGTCGAACGGCCGGTGAACCGGCGACGGGATTCGCGCTGCGCCAACACTACACAAGAATTGTTACGCAAAAAAATAGTCACGAATATTCCGCGTTCTTGGGGAGTGTATCGCTCCATGGCGTGTTCACTTGTATTCTACATCTGTCTAGTCCACAAATATCAAAACAGATTTGACATTGGCGGCCATTTGCAAAAATAAGAGCATCTTCCAATAGGGTGATCTCTTTTGGCCCTCCTTGTATATCCTCGATCGCGATCTTTAACTGCTCTCTTTTCTTCTTTCTGAAAAGCCAGTGCTTTTCAAGTCTTCTTTGTTTATAGAGCTCAACGGCAGCTCTCGTCTACATCTGCGGCTAAGCTTTATAGGCCTCGTTCCTGGCTGCTAGCATCTGCTAGCATCTGCCGGCATTCCGGATCAAACCAGGGGTTTCTTGCTGGTGGGCGCTAGAAACCTAGCGCATCAGTTGCGGGTGATCTAATGTCCTGTTGGCATCGTTGCTATTGTTCTTCGACATTCGATGCTGGTGGTATGGTGTTAATCGAGAGATTAAGGGATACTCGTTCCGCGAAGGCTTTGGCGGTCTCTTGCGATTAAGTTTTTTCAAAACATTGCTGGATTGTTGTGGGGTGGTCGATAGATTTTCCCATTCTTACCCATGTTAGCGCCTCGGAATGTTCTGACATCTAAAATACTGGATGCGTGCCTCTTTTCTATCGCAATGTGATCAATTTGATTGACAGTTTGTTGATCTCGAGATCGTCATGTCCCCTTATGGATATCAAGGTAAAGAAACCGTATACTGGCTATAATGCCATTTCGTTCCGCAGCGATGTCAACTAGGCTAAGTCCATTGTCAGATGTAGTGTCGCCTCTTCCTACCTTTGCATAAAGATCTCCCAGTATGATTTTAACAGAGTACCTCGGTATGTGCTCAACATTTTTGCACAGTAGCTCGTAGAAACAATTCTTTTCATCCTTAATAGGGCTTGATGCGCATTGCTATAATCCATTCGCTGGTGTCCTCGAAGCATAACACTTTTTGCCTAACTCTGTCGCCTGTGACAAATCCGCAGTCGAACAGTCGTTTCTCACTCTCACTATCATACGGACCATTGTATAAATTTCACAGTTTTTTATCCTTCTTTTGCCTTGCCCATCTAATCGTATGTCCTGGATAAGAGTCATGTCTGCTTTTTATCAACTAAGGCTTTTGCTAGTTGTTCGGCATGGACCAGCGATGATTTCATCTCGCAATTCCTTCAGCTGCTGCTTGGGGTTTTTCTTATTGCGGCCCGGAAGTGCCATTTTGTATCCCACGCACTCACTCCATCAGCCACCTGACAACGTTTCCGATGGACGACTAACAACTTTCCCCGGAAAGAAAACTTGAAATGAGTTGACATGAAGTTACTCGAAATCTAAAGCTAATCTAAAATCTAAGCCCTACACTCATTGGACACAGTAGTCAATCTATCTACGCCACTGTACATCATCTCAGAACTTTCCACCGTGCCGCCCATCTTCCGTCATCACTCACCAAATGAATTGTCGGCAAAAAAAAAAAAATAAAACGCAATAAAAACGACAAGGAATACGAGAAGAGCATGTCGACGTTTTTTATTATGCCACTCAGTCTCCTGCAACAGGTGACTTACAATTTCAACGAGGAACAACATCCCAATCCCAATTCAAATCTCAACAGTGCGCGAGACACAAAAAGCCCACTTTACTGAAAAAAAAGACGAGAAAAGAGAAACGAAAGCATGCACATTTAAAATGAATAAATTCATAAAAGAGAGACAGATAAACCAGTGGAATATATCTACCTCTCGCCGCCCTCGCTTGAGGATGTATCTAAAGTAGGCTGTTAAAATAGGGGAATGCGGAGGCAGCGGAAGCCCATGGGGTAACATCTCCGTCACCATCACCAATTTGAGGCAAGAGGTTCCGTCGTCGTCGTGGTTGTGCAGCAGACGTCTACGTGTCTTCTGGCGAGACACTTGATTAATTTGAAGCAACGAGATTTTTTGGGAAATTTTCAGTTGCACAGATACTTTGTGATTGCGATTACGATTACGACACGGCATCCAACCTCGAAGGCGTATCAAGTGCATGCAATCTGAGTAACGATGCGCCTTGCATTCTGTTAATGCAGCCTTTTTTTTTTTGTCATGCAACCAAAGCTCTCTACCTGCACTACTACCTGGCTTAGAGGCTTGAGAGACTACATCGCCAAAGTGTACCTACCTCAGACAGCAGACAGACAGATCTGCAGTGTGGACATACTCAAAGGTATGGTTATGTTTCATGCTAATTATGGGTTGTTTTGACTGAGATTGGACACACCAAAATGGTTAGACGGCTTAACTTCTTCGCATACGTCCGTCCATGGCCCATGGCAGATGTGCTACCATGAGGAGATTCCATGTGATTACCGGTCTCTTCCTTATGGAGTCTGGCTGCGAGACACGATAAAATGAGCAAAAACACCGCCCAGCACTAAACAGAAGCCAATTTGAATTTACTGCTCGAACGTTGTCTTATGCACCTACCAACTTACTCAGCGGGTATGCATTTGATTGTGGTCAGTTCCGTAGACAGACAACACTACAGAAACTGGATCCAAGAGGGGGCTATCAAAGTTGCCATGTCAAGCTGGTTGTTGGTAATTTATTGATGGACAAGAAAGAAACAGAAGCCAATGCGTAAATTATTCACACGAGAGCTGCACTGGCCTACAGTAGCCATAGCCAGTGTCTGATTATAGGGCTTGGTGGAACATTTATGAGGTGTTTCTTAAAATGTTCTCTGGGTTGACAGTCTGGCGATTGGTTGGGTGCTGCTGCGTATGTAGGTAGTCTGCGAGCCTCCAGTGTGAGTCTGTGGATAATTTGCTCATTAGTCTTTGCGATGCGGAGACTGGAATGGGAAGTGATTGCCCTGCGGATGGCTTTGCATTTGATTCCATGACGGGGCTTATTTGTCTTTAGTGAGTCAGTCTGTCTCGTCTGGGGCTGAGAATTCTTGATGGTGATTGATGGCTGGCTCCTTGGTGTCTCCTTTGGTAAACAAATTGCATGTTTTCAATTTATTGGCGAGAGCGACTTGCAACAAAGTAGGACAGGTAGTTGTTAACATTTTTAATGCATAAATGATAAGGCGTTCTCGGGGTCAATTAAGTGCCCATTCCTAGACTGAAGGTTCAGATATATCTTGTTTATTTATTCCAAAGCATGTATTATAGGAAACGTAATTATTGAGTGATGGAACGACATATTTCCTCCTTCCTAAGAGATGTTACCCGGAAAGATTTTTGCCAGTGAATTTTTGTGAAGAATGATACTAAAAACCAGATTAGGGGAAGCCTTAATCACAAGTTGTGATGGGCAAATACCCGGTAAATACCTTCTTGGGGTAAAAACCCGTATATTTACCAGGTTTACAAATAGAAAATCTTTTACAAATCTTAATCCGTTGGACATTTTATTATTATTTTAGAAGATTAATAAAGGAAAATAAGTTTTGCTATCAGAATTAAAGAATTTCAATCTGAATCAGTGGAGATGTACATTTCAGATTCTGTACATTTGTGGTGGGTTGATATTCTGATGACTGCAGCTCGGTTCATTTTCATCTCTATTTGTTGGCTTTGATTTTCCACCTTGTTGAGGGCTCCAATTACGTGATATGCACGTCAACTTCCCAGCTCTTTCGGTAGTAGGACGGTTACGTTTCATGCTGTGAATCCAACTGAAGGTACTGAAGGATCGTTCTGTTGCTGCAGATGTTACAGGTGCGGACAAAATTCGCGCTGCAAATTTGCTTAAACTTGTACTAGCACAGAGTCCTTTTCATCAAACTTCAGGTTCTATGGAGGAAACGCTTGACCAAACGAATTTATTTCCCCAAATATCTTCTTTCGAACGATAAAGTGCGAGATCGGACATCACCTCAACACCCATAGCCCAAGATACATTGTAGATAAAGTCCATGGCCTTGATTTGCTCAGACTCACTCAATTGACATCCTTGATTTGATGGGTTAAGAAGAGCGCTGCAGAAAGATATATTGGTGACTCTGCAAACTGCATTCTTTCTTTAAATTTGTCGATAATTTTTGTTTTATCTGACTCATCTAAAAGCCCTTTTTGTTGGGTCAACCAACATGCCTCTCCAATTATCCCGGTCCTTAGCTAACTGCCTCCAGTTGCGCACTCCAAGTTTGTTGAGTTCGGTTTCTACTTGTGCACGTCACTTAAGGTGAGGTCTTCCTCTACTGCGTCCGACGTCTGGCTGGGAATCGAAGACTCTGCGAGCCGGAGTATTGGTGTCCATTCGTTCTACATGTCCTAGCCATATTAAACGTCCAATGCGGAGTTTTTTGACAGGGGCATGTATTGTCGCTGTACAGCTCGTATAGTTCTTGGTTGAATCTTCGTCTCCATAGCCCATCAACGCAAACGGGACCGACGATTTTTCGAAGAATTTTCCTCTCAAACCGAATTTTCCTCTCAAAAGGATTTCTTCATCCGCTTTTGAGACGGTCCATGCTTCAGCGCCGTAGAGCAGGACTGGGATGATCAGGGTATTTTATCGGGGTTTTCAACAGGGACGCTACAAAAGTTGAGCGACAGGGACAGCAAACGACGCCATATTTCTTGCCGTTATTTTGACATTTCTCTTCAGTAAAGTTTGCCATTTCATGATGGAAAGATATACGATCCAACAACGAGTCGAAATTATCAAAATTTACAACCGAAATTCGGAGTCAGTGGCCTCAACGTTAAGAGCGCCACGTCCAATTTATGGTCGTCATAATCGTCCTAGCAGATCAACAATTGAGCGCCTAGTGGAAAAATTTGAATCCACAGGCACAGTACAAAATGTTCCCGTGCCAGTGAGACAAAGAAGTGCCCGTAGTGTCAAGAATATTGCTGCCGCTGAGGCTTCAGTTGAAGAAAGCCCAAATGTGACTCTCACACGTCGTTCTCAAGCGTTGGGCATCTCTGTGACGTCGTTGTGGCGAATTTTGCGAAAAGATCTTGGCCTACATCCTTACAAGATTAAATTGACGCAAGAACTGAAGCCGCTTGACCACCAGAAGCGTCGTATGTTCGTGAATTGGGCTGAGCAACAACTTGAAAATGATTCGGATTTTCATCGACAAATCATCTTCAGCGATGAGGCTCATTTCTGGCAGAATGGCTTCGTCAATAAACAAATTACGCGGTATTGGTTAGGCAGCGTACTCCATGAGTCATCATTGCATCCCGAAAAAATTACGGTTTGGTGTTGTTTATGGGCCGGCGGCGTCATTGGGCCGTACTTCCTCCGTTATGATCAAGACTGGCACGTTACTGAGAATGGGAATCGCTACCGTTCAATGAAAACCGAATATTTTTGGCCCCAATTGGATGATATGGACTTGGAGGATATGTGGTTCCAACAGGACGGCGCCACAAGCCACTCAGCGAATGCCACAATAAATTTATTGGAAACTAAGTTTGGAGAACGTGTTATTTCACGAAATGGTCCAGTCGCTTGGCCGACTCGGTCGTGCGATTTGACGCCGTTAGACTATTTAATGTGGGTCTACGTCAAGTCTATGGTCTATGCCAACAGGCCAGCGACGATTGATGAACTTCGTACGTATATCGAAGGTGAAATTGCAGCAGTATCGGCCGATTTATGCTTGAAAACCGTCGAAAATTGGGTTCAGCGTCTGGACTTCTGCAAGCGTGCTCGTGGTGGCCATGCAAAAAAATCGAGTTCCATACAGAATGGCATCGAACGTACTTTCACAGGAATAAAGAATTTCATTGATATCCAAAATCGCTTTTGTTCTATTAAAAAAAAATAATTTTGTAGCGCTCTTATTGAAAAACCCTTTATAAGCTTTACTACTGAATTGCCTTCTTAGCCCGAAGAAACAGCGGTTGGCAAGAGTAATTCTTCGTTTAATATCTGACGAGATGTTGCTGTCAGAGTTAATAGCGGAGTCGAGATAGATAACGTACCGTACTACCTCAAAGTTATATTTGTCAATGGTGACGTTCTGTCCAATTCCTCGAAGTTGTGTGTTCTTTCGTGTTGACAGTATATACTTCGTCTTGCCCTCATTTACTGCTAAACCCATTTTTGCCGCTTCCTTCTCTAAACTAGCAAACGTGGCTATGACATCACGTTGGGTCCTACCAATGATGTCAATATCGTCGGCGTATGCTAGTAGTTGAAATTGTGTGTCTTGTAGGTCGTTGAAATGCAACGAGTCTGGGAATGATTTCTCTAAGCTCCTCCGATGATCTGTCGTTATAATCAGCCCTATCGAGGTATCCGATCAAAGAAATTCCGAAAAGAAAGTCAGCTCCGACTGGAACTCTGTTCCAGTCGGTATCGAGGTATCCAAAGGGATACCTCGATAGGGGTGCTAGTAAAATTTTTTGACTGACTCTCATACTGTCATGTGAAGCTTCTTAAAATTGCCCTTCAAAATATCGAAATACAACTTTGCAATCACAAATGATCGGATGAGCTGGGTTTGATGCCCTGTATGAGCCGTTTGGTAGGTAGGTATAGAGGTGGCGGTTCAGCATTAAACCCAAAGTAGCACTTTTGTTACCACGACTCGTGTGACCTTTATTATGATTGTTATGGATATGATACTGGCGGTCTGTAGATCCAGCCTGTGAGGTTTAGAAAACGGATGACATCTTGTATCTTTTTGCCCGAAATGTCGCTAAGATTGCCTAAAAATGGTTGGTCTAACGCACACAATCGGGCTCTTGCTAGTGACGAACATTTGCAGATGAAATGAGAAAAATGTGTTTTCGCAACTACGGCATTGTGCCAGTGCCCCTTGATTATCGATATAAGTATGGGCGGGTTTTATTTAGTAGGTCGTTTTTTCTGTTTTTGTCAAAGGAAGCCCATACCTTCTTCGATATGACACAAGTTGCTAACTTTCTCCATTTTGGAGTCAGAGTATGAGCCTTTATTACCAGATTTTTTTTTCATAGCTTAAAACTTCGGTTGAAATCTGAATGAAGGATATTGGTCCTCTTGGGATGTTTACCTTCAATCGTATCTCGTAAAAACTGGTCTTGGAATTTTTTTCAGTCTACTTAGGAAGACTGTGCCAATTTTTACAGTACTTTATCTCGTTGTTAGTTGGACTTATATGTATCTGTATACGTCGCACATCTGCGATCAGATTTTTCCCAAAAAATCGCCTTAAAATGATGCCGATCTCGTTTGTACCCCTTTTTGTTTCAGTGCTGTGTACAGTATAGTTCGCGAAGTACTCTAGTTTGGTGATGTTTTGCATATTGTTTCCCGCAGACTCACAACAAACTTCAAAACCTTTTAGCTAGCCCTTTGCTTATCCCAAACCTTTTTATGTATATCAGCTGAAAACAAAAATCTCTCAACGAGCTCGTCTCATGACCCTTGCAATGCGTAGAAAAACATGTGCCTTGCTGGGATGTTATTTTTCATATCCAGTCGCTGCGAAGAATAACTAACCGTTTACATTCATCTGTCTTATTTCATGAACATTGACTTGTCTGCCATAACAAATATGGTAACCGCATACCAAGATCAAGTCATGTCTCTATGATCGGAATAATTGCGGTATGTCCACACCATAACAAGATCAAACCCAATATACCCCTATGGGGTAGGGTACCCTATCGAAGTCATCTTGTTAGCCTTACGTTTAATTAAAATTTCGTTATTTTTGGCGTTGGATTGTAGTTCCATTGCACGACTATATCAACAGCCAATTCTCAATGAAAAAGCTACCTTCGCCCATTTATGGCGAATCCTGTAGAACAACATGTGCACCTCTCAATCCAACGGCAAAACACCTTCGCTGACAGCACCATTCAAACGCAACTCCAAACTCGGGACATGATGACTCTATTTACACACCTGGGTAGCGTCCCAACTTAGCCAACAATTAATGAATTGGACTTGGCACATTCCATGACTATTTGACCATTTCAGGAGAGGAGTCCATTCCATTGTCGTCCTGAAATAGAACGAAATCTCGCCCGGGAATTAAAAATGGCAACGTGCACGTGAAACTATTTGCAGTTGAACGCATCCGTTGTGTTGGTAATGCATTACGCACTTAAGCCCACAAGAATTTGCGCACGCCATCCATCAGCTATAAGATGTCTTTGCTATGTTTGACAAACAAGACAACGTGACTGTGCAATCGGAGCAGACAGTATGGCACGTTCGCCTAAAGAGGACTACTGACTTGCCAATCGCAGTAGTGACCATTGTCACTATCGTTCCAACTCATTCGCAGGCAGTAGCAAGTATGCTTCCATACGTGCATTTAGAGAGGTCTTTAAAAAAAAAAGACATTAGGCTCGTGTTTGGTATTATCGAAGGCATGTCGTCCTTGAAGAAGCCAAAGCCGGCTGAATTGCTTCGTGCTATAATTAAATATGTAAAAATAGATTCGAACCGTTTTTGGTGTTGTTAAGCACAACACCTGAAGGAGTTACTGAATTCGCCATTATGGTAAGGTAGGGTAGGTAGGTAGAAGTGGTGGTTCGGCATGAACCCCTAGAATAGCACTTATGTGCCTTTTTATTACCACGACTCTTGTGACCTTTATTATGATTGTTGTGTGGGGTTTAGAAAACGAATATGGTTTCGTATCCTTTTACCCGAGATGTCGCTAAGGTTGTCGAAAAATGGTAACGTAATCTGGTTCTCGCTAGTGCCGGACATTTGCAGATGAAATGGGAGAGGGTCTCTCTCTTTGTGTTCCCGCAACTGCGGCATTGAGGGTTGTATGAGATCCCTAGTTTGGCGGCATGGTCCCTAATTGGCCAGGACCCCCCGAGGTGTCGCTAAGGTTGTCGAAAAATGGTAACGTAATCTGGTTCTCGCTAGTGCCGGAAATTTGCAGATGAAATGGGAGAGGGTCTCTCTCTTTGTGTTCCCGCAACTGCGGCATTGAGGGTTGTATGAGATCCCTAGTTTGGCGGCATGGTCCCTAATTGGCCAGGACCCCCCGAGGTGTCGCTAAGGTTGTCGAAAAATGGTAACGTAATCTGGTTCTCGCTAGTGCCGGACATTTGCAGATGAAATGGGAGAGGGTCTCTCTTTGTGTTCCCGCAACTGCGGCATTGAGGGTTGTATGAGATCCCTAGTTTGGCGGCATGGTCCCTAATTGGCCAGGACCCCATGACTATCGCCGTAATTCTTGCGATATCTATGTGGGTTCTATTTAGTAAATCGTTTGTTCTGTTTTTAACACGCAATATGTTAGACTTCTCCATTTCAAGTCAGCCTTTTTCAGGAAATATGAGTTTATTTGTGCCTTAACCGCACCGAATACGGACCCTTGCCGCAAGTGAGCCGTGAAGAGCTGCGCCTTGCCTGGCCAGCTCGTCTGCACCCTTGTTTCCTTCAATGTCACTATGCCCTGGAACCCAGAGTAGTGTGACCCTGAAGCGTTCGCCAGAGTGGACAAGTTCGTTCCGGCATTCCTGAAACAGTTTGGGAGATATGGTAATCGAGCTGATGGCCGCTTGGCTATCTATGAGAGTAGCAGTATTTTGCTTTTCCGTAGTGTCACGCCCCAGTAGCGTGAAAGCCTCTCGGATAGCCAGTAGTTCTGCCTGGAATACACCGGCAAAGTCCGATAGGCGGTATTATACTGACATTTTCAGTGATTCCGAGTAGACTACGGACCCCACACCACAATTAATCATAGATCCGTCGGTGTAGATTCTCTTCCACTGAGCTCTGGTAGGAAATCCTACCTGGAAGCCAAAAAAAAAGTGGTAAGTGAGTTGTGATTTTTTTTTGGAGAATTCACACGTACTCCGTGGACAGCATTGCCATTTCATGCGTTTTTATTTTTTTTTGTTTTATCTTTAAAAATTGTGGAAAATTATTTTCAAAAGTCGCTCTCTGTTCCCCAAACTCAAAGAGCAGTTCGAAATACGGTGTGTTTTCCTCGAAAAACCGCTCATAAATCAATTTCTCAAAATGTAAAGTTGAGAAGTAATTTTTTTTGGTCAAGCTGTTGTTAAACTTACTTACTAGTGGCGCTACATTTACAGTTACAGCTAACTGCCTCCAATTGCGCACTCGAAGATGGTCGAGGTCGGTTTCAACTTGTGTGCCCCACTAAGGGCGAGGTCTTCCTCTACTGCTTCTGACGTCTGGCTGGGAATCGAAGCCTCGCGAGCCGGAGTATTGATGTTCATTCTTTCTACATGTCTTAGCCTTTTTAAACGTCCAATGTGGATTTTTTTTTTAAATAGGTGCATGTCGCTGTATGGATCTTGGTTGAATCTTCGTCTCCATAGCCCGTCAACGCAAACGGGGCCGTAGATTTTTCGAAGAATTTTCTCGAGTCGACCAAGGATTTCTTCTTCCGCTTTTAAAACGGTCCATGCTTCAGCGCCGTAGAGCAGGACTGAGATGATCTGGGTCTACTATAGGATCTACTTAGTAACAAGTTTGAGTGAGGGCTTTACTACTGAATTGCTTCTTTGCCCAAAGAAACAGCGGTTGGCAAGAGTAATTCTTCGTTTTATTTCTGACGAGATGTTGTTGTCACAGTTAATAGCGGAGCCGAGGCTTTATAAAGCTCGGCGGGAAGGCCGTCATATCCTGCAGCCTTGTTAAGCTTGAGTTTAGATATTGCTATCCTCACTGCACTTAGGTCGGGTGGTTGGTAGTTTTCACTGTCGTCGTCCACCTTGATTGGTTCGTTCTGCCGGACAGCGGAATTTCGTTCGTCATCGCCGTTTAACAATCTGCAGAAGTGGTTCTTCCATATCCTCAGCATCGACTGTGTCTCAACTACGATATTTCATTGTTCATCTCGAGAGAATTCTGTTCGAGCCTCGTATCGTTGGCTTTGACGTTTTACACTTGCGAACATCGTTCCTGGAGTGGCACCACTCTATATCCTCGATCGCGTGCTTTTCTCCCTCTTTTTTTCTTTTTGAAAAGCCGGTGTTCTTTCCTTCTTTTTTGCCTGTAGACCTCAATGGCAGCTCTCGTCGTCACCTGGAGCTTAGCCTTGTAGGCCTCGTTCTTGCTTGTGAGCATCTGTCGGCATTCCTTATCAAACCAAGGATTTCTTGCTGATGGGCGCGAGAAACCTAGCACATTAGCTGTGGCTGTTCTAATGGCTTGTTGGCATCGTTGCCATTGTTCTTCGACATTAGATGTTGGTGATATGGTGTTAATCGAGAGGTTAAGGAATACGCATTTCGCTAAGGTATTGGCGGTCTGTTGCGATTGCAAACTTTCGATATTAATTTTTTTTTCACAGTATTTCTTGATTGCTGTGGCGTGGTGGACGGTCTCAGTGGCGCTATGGTTAGTGCGATGAACTGTCGCGCAAAAGGTCTGGGTTCGATTCCCAGCCGTAGCAACACCTAAATAATTTTTCACTGGCCCTCCTCTCGTGATGATTTGAAAAATCATCCGAATAGTATCAATTGTCAAGAAAAGCTTATCTCAAAGTCGCCGTTCGGAGTCGGCATAAAACAGGAGGCCTCGCCATCGTGTCGAAGTACACACGCACACATGAATGGTTGTGAGAAAGCTCGGCTCTGAGTGCTATCGAGCCTGTTGCGCCAAAAGTTTTTGTTTATTTTGGTGGATACCGGCATTCTTACCTTTGCTGCAACAAGGTAGTGGTCCGAGTCGATGTAAGCGCCTCTTAATGTTCAGACATCCAAAGTACTGAACGCGCACCTCTTGTCTATCGCAATGTGATCAATTTGGTTGACAGTTCGTTGATCTGCAGACCGCCATGTCCCTTTATGAATATCGAGGTGAGGAAAGCGTGTGCTGGCTGTGGTGGCATTCCGTTCCGTAGCCAAGTCAATTAGCCTAAGTCCGTTACCAGAAGTGTTGTCGTGTAAGCTATGTTTTCTGACAATACTTCTAAAGGTCTTCTCTTTTTACCTTTGCGTTAAAATCTCCCACGAAATTTCACGATTTTAACATCCTACAAGCAATCCATAGCTATATCATATTTTTCCTCCGTTGGGGCGTGAGCGCATATAAGGCTTATGTTGGCGAATTTGGCCTTGATGCGTATTGTTACGATGCGTTCGCTAATGTCTTGGAAACATAAGACTTCTTGTTTAAGTCTGGCAATTATAAAAAATCCGCATCCGAGTAATTGCTGTTTCTGTTCAAAATTACGGTCCATAGTAGATGTCACAGTTTTACGTCCTCTTTTTGCCCGGTCCATCCCATCGTATTTCCTGAATGGCAGTAGTGTCTGTTTTGTGGCAGTTTAGGGCCGCCGCTAGTTGTTCGCTTGCACCTCTCCT
This sequence comes from Rhingia rostrata, assembly GCA_949824845.1. NCBI lineage: Eukaryota > Metazoa > Arthropoda > Insecta > Diptera > Syrphidae > Rhingia > Rhingia rostrata. Next base: position 21,142,367 of record OX463758.1, read on the forward strand.
GTTTAATGTTCTCACAGGTGCAGATACGAAAGTCGTTGTCTATTTTTCGTTTCGTCAACAAGAAAATCCGTCCTTTCCTATACATATTGTATGGGAAAACTAATTTTCTTGATAATTTTTGTTTTCGGGGATTTTTCTTGAATTTTTTCGAATTAAAAGAATAGAAGACTAGACGAAGACCAGTCTGAATTGCGAATCATCCAAATCGGTCCAGGCGTTCTTGACTTATAAGCGAAGAAACTAAAGTCACTCTCTTTTGGATTTTCTTTGTATCGTGTGACAACAGCAAGTGACTTCAATGAAGTAATTCACGTGTCAAAATTTAATTTAATTCAATATTATGTCGTGAATCTTCATCATCGTGATGTGTTTCTCTTTTCCCTCCGGACTATTCCAGTCCACATGGAGACTTCTTCACGGCCTTGAGGCAATTACTGTTTTAATGTTTTAACTCACTGCGCTAGGGCATACATGATTTTATTTTTTAATAAAACAAAATTTAAATCAAATTCGGTTAACAAATTTTTTATTTTAGGATTAAACAAATTTTATGTGCATTGATGGATTTGTAGCCATTGGAGACTATATTTGGACTGCCACTGGATATTTTAATCACAACGTAAATTCAACGTAAGTTTTACCATATAAGTTTAATTTGAACCAAATTTTATTTTTCTTAAATACCTAAGTGTGGTCATCTTCATTTTTTTTAACCATTTGTGAAGTGAACGTTCATTTGGGACGGTGTGAACAATATTTTATGAAACATAAAAACATCACGATGGCGGTGTTCTGATCCGGTCCTCCATCCAAGTACGTATTTGAAAAAAAGTTTTTTTTTGGACGTCTGATTTGTGACTGCCTGCGAGCGGCTCAGTGAATCGATGGTTAGTGCGATGAACTGCCGCACTAAAGGTCTGGGTTCGATTCCCAGCCGTAGCAACACCTAAATAATTTTTCACTGGCCCTCCTCTCGTGATGATCTGACAATCATCCGAGTGGTATCAATTGTCAACAAAAGCTTATTTCAAATTCGCCGTTCGGAGTTGGAATAAAACAAGAGGCCCCGCCACCGTGCAAGAAGTACACACGCACACATAAATGGCTGTGAGAAAATTCGGCCGTCTTTGTCCTTTTTTGGTTAAACAGGGTCGTCAAAAATGAGATCAGTTCTTTCCGATTGCTATTGTAAGAATAGTTTCTTTCATGGGTGGGTAGTTAACACAAAGCACAACTTTCACCCTGTAGGGCCACTTCCAATTTATTAGACACTCCTAGGAAAGTTGGGAGCGCTGCCGATGGCCTATCGATTCACCCGCCACCGTCTCTGTTCAAGGGGCCGGACTTACCCTTGATATTCCTAAATGATCTGTTGTGCGAATATGTCGAAGCAACTCATCTAGGTCCGCTTGAGGATAGCAGGCCGGATATTCCATGCCAAGCATTCTGATAAGGCTGTTTAAAGTGTAGATGTTCTTCGTTTTGGTATCAACACTCGCACTTCTAAGTTTATCAAGTCAAATTCGGATAAACGAGACCAGTACTCCATGGTTACCACTTGGATGTAAACTAAGCACGATGTGAAGTCAAAACTATAACGTCTGGGCTTCTTCAAGTTAAATCAGAGTAGAAATACACGACATTTAGTAAAAGTCAAGTTTTGTAACGCACCCCGGTGAATTGCGTTGAAGTGCGTTCAGGTGCATTTTTCGTGCAATTTTTGACAGCTTAGTGCAATTCTTTTTCCGATTTCCTCCGACGTGGGCCAAAAGAAGTCTTCCGATGTTGTTTGGCTCTCATTTTTTTTTCTGAATGAAAAACTTTGGTTCTGTTTGTTAATTATTTTTATTTGGACCTTAAGAATTTTATTGGTCAAGTCGAGATGGTGATATCGGCCAAATGGGAGCCGTCACAATTATTGATTGCCATACGGGCTCGTTTTATGACATTTTTCATCACTTCGGCAAGAACTTCGGGCGAAAAATTTTCGCACTCGTGTCGAATGTTGTCCTTGAGGGCTTCTAGGATCTCGGGCTTGTTCACGTAAACACGGGAATTGAAAAAAAAAAACCACAAACAAGTCTGGAACGGTTAAATCTGGCGATCATGCGGGCCAGTGCAAATCGCCAAATAGAGAGATGAGGTGACCCGGGAACGCCGCCTTCAGAATAGCGGTTGTGGCCGTTCTGTTGGAATCACCTGTCCTCCAGTCCTAATTCGTTCAATTGCGGCAAGAAAAAACTCCGTTAACATGGCCCTATAGCGCGAACCGTCCGCTGTTGTCGTTTGACCAGCGGCGTTCTCGAAAAAAAAGGCCCGATGACTCCTCCACCATGAACAGCGCACCATGCAGTATCTTTGAGCGGGTGTGATGGCTCCTCGTGCATTACTCGTGGATTTTCGGTGCCCCAGAAGCGATAGTCTTGCTTGTTCACGTACCCACTGAGGTGGAAATGAGCCTCATCGCTCATTGTGATATTGGTGAAAAATCGTCCACTTCGTCCTCGAGATTGAGGATGGCTTCGGCGTAGGTAACTCGCGCTTAGCGTTCGACAGGCAGCAGCCGATGCACGGACTGGATTTTGAACCAATTCCAGTCTTTGACCAAACCTCGCCTTAGGGACGACTGGCTGATGGCTATTTGCGAGGCACGGCGCGGCGTCTGGTCGATGTTTCCGGCGACAGCTCGACATCCTCGGCAACAGCGGCGATATTCTCAACACAACAGGCGCTCCGGGGCCGGCCACTCTTGGCAACGTCTCGTGTTGTCCCATACTCTTAAAGGTCGGTGGCCAAACGGAGCAGTGTTTGCGCAGTCGGTGTCGGACGGTCGGGAAATGCGCCAACACCACAGACGAATTGTTACGCAAAAAAATAGACACGATTATTTCGCTTTCTTGGGGAACGCTCGCTCCAGGGCTTATTCACTTGTATTCTACATCTGTCTAGTCGACAAATGTCAAAACAGATCTGAAATTAGCAGCCATTTGCAAAAATAAGAGCAACTTCCAATAGGGTGTTCTCTTTTGGCACACCTTGTGCATCGAATTGAATTTGAATTTCTGATGTGCGGATCTCTTTTGGCACACCTTGTGCCTCGAATTGAATTTGAATTTCCGACGAAGTATGCGTTGCGGAAAATTGTCCGCTCCGGCGGATACCACCCTAGAACAGATTAATACCAATAAATAAAATTTTATTTTCATTATCCTTTTCAAAAGTATTTCATACAATTTTACACATCTTGATACAACATCCCCAACACATAGATGCAACTTTAAATGGCACAAATTCCAGAATCCCACAACTCAGCATCTCATTAATCTATAATTTGATGCAATTCGTCATGATTTTGTTGTGACTACGCCAGATTTTGGGTACCACATTTCAATACCTTGCGTAATGCGCTCCCTTGTGTTTGTGTGTGGGTGATACGCTCTAACTGTTGTCTTCTTTTTGGTGTGGTTTTTTGTTTTGATGATTTATAAAGCTCCTCTCTGAGATTGGGGGTACCTTTTCAGCCTTATTTAAATTTAATCCAGACACCGAAAGTGTTTGTTTTTATTCCACTGATGAGATGATTAGAAGTGATGTCCTTGAAGTCTCGCCTATGGATTTCCGCATATGAAATGGGGAGTCTGGCTGTCCACTTCAGCACATTATTTGTTTGCATCATTTTTCGTTTCTTTGGGTTTTTTTTTGTTTGTTTGTGTTCTGTATTCTGGAGCACATGTCGAATTGCAGGGGGGCTTTCGGGCGACGCCAGCGATAGGAGGAAGGAAGACCTTGTGTTGTGGTTAGAATTCGAATTTAGTTTAGGAAGTTAAGTAAGCGAGCAGAAAAAAACACAAGATAGCTATTTAAGAAATATCCATGAGGTAGTTACGTGAAAGTTTGATCTTGAAAGTGGTTTTGAATTTTTTACTTCCCTGCTATATGTAGGTGTTGGAAAGTATTGTGATAGGTCATAGAAAAAATTATAGAAAAAATCAAAGAATTTTAACTTAAGACAGCATCCAACCCCTGGAGCTGTAAAAAGGGATTACGGAATTTGGAATGATACAGCTGTGTCGCTAATACGAGAGGAGACTTGATACAGCGTTTAGTTTGGACGCAGTTCGTCCGAACATATCAAACATTTCTACGGCAATGGACTTAAAGATTCAACGAAAAACTTTACGATCTGTGCAGCAACATAGACCATGTTAAAAAAAACAAAACTCCACATTGAACGCTTAAGATGGCTAGGATATATAGCGCATGTGCACAACACCATTCTGAAAGTCTTCGATTCTTAGCCAGACATCGGAAGGAGTAGAGAAAGACTTAGCTTTAAACGCGCGTATGAGTGGCAACCGACCTCAACCAACTTAAAGTGCGCACATAGAGGCAGTTAGCTAAAGACCGCTCTAATCGTTGAGGCAGAATGGTTGGCCCAGGTTTATTCCTGAAGACTGTACGCTTCGTAGGTAAGTAAGTAAGGAGTTGGTGTATGGTACCTGCCAAATCATCTGCACCGAAATTCCATAGCATGGCAAGAACCCCGTCACTTTGATAACGGGTGATTTTTTTTAGCGTAGATTTTTTAAAAATCGAATAAAACACTAAAATTTGCATCAAATATTCAAAATGTTTATTGTAATCGATAAACAGACCTCTGCCATTTACGTTTTACAGACAACTTTATGTAAATGTAGTCCGCCGCACCGTTTCAAATGGTCCATTCGGAAGGTCCACATTTTTGTCACTTTTTCGAGCATCTGTGCCTGTATTCCACGAATTACGCGTATTATGTTATCCTGTAAGGCTTCAATCGTGTTCGGCTTGTCGAAATAGACTAACGACTTTACATAACGATACAAGAAATAATCATAGAGAGATCTTGGCGGCCAACTCACAGGGCCAGAGATAAGCTGCTCACCAAATTCATCCTTTAAGATTTCCATTGTTTCACGAGCTGTGTGGCATGTGGTATGTGGCATGTGGCATGTGGCATCGTCTTGATGAAACCACATGCCAACCAAGTTCAATTCAGCCAACTGGGTCAAAAAAACAGTCGCCTATAATGGCTCGACATTGTTCGCATTTGACGGTTACGTTTCTGTCACGGTCGTCTTTGAAGAAAATGGACCGATGAGCACCAGCCCATTAACCACACCAAACTGTCGTTCTTTTGGGATGCATCGGTAAAACTTGTATGGCATGTTGCTGTTCATCACTCCAGACGCGACAGTTTTGTTTATTTACATTTCGCTGAACATAATTTTTCAATAAAACAGCGGATTTTCACAGGACCATTCACCAAAAATTTGACGTTGTGGTAGGTCATTCGGCTTTAATTCCTGCACAAGCTGAATTTTATAGGCTTTCAACCCGAATCGACACGTAAAGTTTTCCATGTGGTTGAGTACCACATGCCCAATTGCTGAGAAGGCGACGAATTGACATTTCACGATCTTCATTAAGATTGGACGCTACGCCTACCAAAGAGAATATTCGGTATGCATGCGAGTCGATGGTTTAATGTCCAACAAAGTTAATTTGGTGCGAAATTTGGCACGAATCATTGATTCACCAGATCGATTATGACGATCATTATATGGTCGTAACAAACGGTGTACATTTTCATAGAGCACAAATTTCGATAATAAATTTAAATAATTTGCAATCGTTGCTCGTTTGTAAGTCTTTCCATGATTAAATGGCAGAGTATACTGCAAACTTTTCACTTTGACAGATGGCGTGTGGACACCATTACTAACCAGTGCTGCCAACCTGAAAAACTTAACTCTTGACATTGACGAACTACAGAGACATAACAGCACTGGCGACTGAGGCCATCGGCTGGATCTTAACTCTTAAAAAATCACCCGTTATTAAGTTTAGAATTTGCTATCCTCAATGTACTAAGGTTGAGAGATTGAAAGTTTTCGCTGTCATCGCAAACATTGTTGGGTTCATTCTGTAGGACTGCAAAACATTGTTCGTCATCACTGTTTAAAAGTCTGCAGAAGTGATTCTTTCATATTCCCCGCATCGACTGTGACTCAACTCATATTTTTACTTAAACAGGATTTTGGTAGTTCCTTGTATCCCCGGGTTTGAAGTTTTATACTTTTGTAAAACTAACGAACATTATTCCTGGAGTTCAACTCTCTATTTGTTGGAATACATGCCTTTGTGCTCTTTTTGTTCTGAAAAGCCATTTTTTTGTTTGCTAAAAAGTTCTGATCTTCATCTGCAGCTGTCCCTTGTAGTCATAATCAGACAACTATCCATCAACTTTCAAATCTACTGATACTTCCTCAACCGATCCCAAGAAATTAAAAAAAAAATTTGGCGCAAGAGGCTAGATAGTACCCAGGGCCGAGCTTTCTCACAACCATTCATGTGTGCGCGTGTACTTCTTACACAATGGCGGCGGGACCTATTGTTTTATGCAGTATCCGAACGGGTTAGTTGAGATAAGTCTTTCGTGACAATTGATGCTAAACAAATATTTAGGTGTTGCTACGGCTAGTACTCAAACCCAGATCTTCTTCTTTTTTTTTTTTATAATTAATACGTACTCAAGGGGTTATGATATGAATACCCTTTATATGTTACCATAGTACGAGCGTTAGAGAAGGGGAAGAAAGAGAGGATAGGAAAGATTTTGGATGTAGTGGAGACTTAAACTCCATGGGTGGTGTCCGAACTAGCTTCGGGGAGTCACTTTTTCTTGTGTTCGTTAAATTTGAAGAAATTCAAGATGGTGTGCATACTTTTAGGTATTACACCGACCTTTTATTTCTTTTAAATAAAAGTGAAATGGATTTTGGTTGGGATTGAACGCGCAACCTTCCACTCAACAGACGAACACATTACCACTACACCGTGGCCACCCACGCGGCAGTTCACCGCACTGAGTTAAAATTTATAAGAATCCGCTGGGAGACAGTGGCATCGGTATCCACTACGAGATTAATCGCTTTCGTTGGCCTTTCATCCGCTTGACCAACCCTTGATATTTTTAAAGAATCTGTTGTCCGAATATATCGCAGCAGCTCAAATAGTTTGTTCACTTATCCATCCTATCTGCGATTTCAGACGCCAACGTTGACTCCATCTTTGGAATTCCTTCGCTGCCGTCTTGAAAATGGTTGCCTCAGTGTGAGACCTCGCTCCCATTTAAACATCTGTGGAAGTGCGCTCGAGTCGTGTCGAACCATATGGTTTCTGCTGACTACCCATATTATGGTCAATTGAACCGTTTTGTTTGTCGTTTAATGATTTTTAAGAAAACAAATGTGCAGTTAACAGATGGTTAATTTAATAAGGCAACACATCAAAACAAAATTATGTAAGCCAAACTCTGTGATAAGTGCTGTAGCCATTGATATATTCAACAGAGTCCAACTTCTTACGATAAAGTCGAGTCTTGTGTTTTTTTTTATTTTAAATTGATTGGCTTGTATAATGATATTTCAAGGTATACGGATTTATTTTAATATTATTGCCAGCTCTTAACTTAGGGATCTTAGGGTCCCTTTCTTGTCTTTTCTTAGGGTCTTTTTCTTGTGTTGTTAACTTGCTATTTACAGACACCATATAATCGTTGATGACACTAATGTAACATATTTCGAAAGTAACATTATCTACGTTTTACCCACTCACAGCTTGTGAAATGTCGACCCACCTAATACAAAATCCATTAGAAGCTTCTCAGATTTTTAATGAAAATACTTACAACTTAAGTGGCGCTACAGTCCGGAATGAACCTGCGCCTCAATCAACATGCCTCTCCAATTAGCCCGGTCCTTAGCTAACTGCCTCCAGTTACGCAATCCAAGTTGGTTGAGGTTTCCACTTGTGTGCGCCACTTAAGGCGAGGCTTTCCTTTACTGCGTCTGACGTCTGGCTGGGAATTGAAGACTCTGCGAGCCGGAGTATAAGTGTCCATCCGTTCTACATGTCCTAGCCATCTTAAACGTCCAATGCGGAGTTTTCTGACCAGGCGCATGTCGCTGTACAGTTAGTATAGTTCTTGGTTGAATCTTCATCTCCATAGCACGTTAACGCAAACGGGACCGAAGATTTTTCGAAAAATGTTGCTCTCGAATCGACCAAGGATTTTTTCATCTGCTTTTGATACGGGCCATGCTTTAGCGCCGTAGATGATCAGGGTTTCCTTAGTGGTTCGACTACTACGGAATTGCCTTCTTGGCCCGAAGAAACAGCTGTTTGCAAGAGTAATTCTTCGTTTAATTTCTGACAAGATGTTGTTGTCAGAGTTAATAGCGTAGCCCCGAGATAGACAAAGTCCCCGTTATTACGGGAAGTTGGTTTTTGTGGTCAAATTGGGCCACTCTAATGCCATTTCATCGTGAAAAGTTTAACAAATGAACAACGCTTGCAACTCGTGCAAATTCATTTCGCGGTTCAGTTCGTGAAGTATACCGCAAGCTCCGTCCATTTTATGGTCGACATAATCGTCTGTTAATTCTGTTAATCATGGATAGTTTCCGTACTACGTTTACTCTTTGTGATAATACGCATCCGCAGAGACGTCGAACAGTGCGCACCGAAGAAACAATTGTCGCTGTAGATTAAAGTGTTTAAGAAGACCCGAATGAATCGATTCGCCACCGTGCACAGCAATTGGAGCTTCGTCCATCAACTTTATGGAAGATTTTGCGCAAAACTCTTGGCTTACGACCTTACAAGATCCAGCTTGTACAAGAATTAAATCCGCGAGATCATGTAATGCGTCGTGATTTTGGTGTATGGGCCGAAAGTGTTATTGATCTCGATGCTGATTTTCATCGCAAAATGTTGTTCAATGTGATGAGGCTCATTTTTGGTTGAATGGCTACGTCAACAAGCAAAATTGCCGCATTTGGAGTGAAGAGAATCCACATGAGACCATTGAGACGCCATTACATCCAAAAAAAAGGGTTTTTGGTGTGCTCTATGGGCTGGTGAAGTCATTGGGCCATACTTCTTCCGAAATGATGCTGGAGAGTCGGTTACCGTTAATGGATACCGGTAAAGAGCTATGATAACCGACTTTTTTGTTCCCGAATAGGATGGCATGAATGTGAATGAGATGTGGTTCCAACAGGACGGCGCTACATGCCACACAGCGCACGTCACATTCGATTTATTGAAGGGAACATTCGATGAGCGCATAATTTCGCGGAATGGACCTCTCAATCCTGTGATTTGACACCATTGGATTATTTTCTTTGGGGATAGGTGAAGTCGCTCGTCTACGCCAACAAACCAGAAACGTTAGGGGACTTGGAAGCCAACATTAGTGGCGTTATTGACTACATACGGCCATGCTCGAAAAAGTGCTTGAAAATTGGACCTCTAGACTTGGCTTTATTCGAACAAGCCGCGATGACCACATGCCCGAAATCATATTTAAAAACTAGTGGCATAAAATTATCCTTCCAATAAGGCCAAATGTATGGACATTAAAACGATTTTCTTGTGTTTTATTTCAATTCGAAGTTCTATACCTCTAAAAAAACACCCTTTACTCCAAAGTTATATCTGTCAATGGTGACGTTCTTTCTAATTCGTCGATCTTGTGTGTCCTTTCGTGTTGACAGCATATACTTAGTCTTGCCCTCATTTACTGGTAAATCCGTTTTTGTCGCTTCATTCTCTATGCTAGCAAACGTCGCTATGACATCACGTTGAGTCCTATCAATGATGTCAATATCGTCGGCGTATGCTAGTAGTTGCACCGATTTTTGCAAAATTGTGCTTTTGGTGTTGGCTTAGGAGATTTGCAGAATCCTCACAAGAATCAATTTGAAGAAATCACATGACAGCGCATCGCCTTGCGCAAATCCTTTTTTGGTATCGAATGTGTCAGTGAGGTCGTTTCCGACCCTGATATATCAGTGAGAATTCTCCATCGTCATCCTACACAAACCGACGAGTTTGGGCGGTAAAACTAGACATGGCTCTGTATAGTGCGTCGTCGTATGCGGCTTTGAAATCGATGAATAGGTGGTGGGTATCGATTTGGACTTCTTGGGTTCTTTCCAGGGTCTGCCGAAGTATGAAAATTTGATCGGTTGTGAACTTTCCTGGCCTAAAACTACTCTGATAAGGGCCGATCAGTTTGTTGGTATACGGTTTCAGACGTTTACCTCTAACGGCAGATAGGATTTTGCAGGTGCCGTTGAGGAGATTTATGCCTCTGTAGTTAGTGCAGTCCAGAGGGTCTTCTTTTTTATGGACGTTTCATATTAATCGAATTAATTGCTCTGATGGACGATCATGTTGACCTTAAAATAGACTTAGTGCGCGATACGTATTTCCATATGCATTTTTTAGCCAAGCCCACTTTTTGGGGGCGTTAAATTTAAGGATAGAGACTAATACTATAAGCCTCATATATTTTTTTTTTTATTTACGCGCTCTTAAATGTCTAGAAATAACTTTATAGTGTTTTTATACCTTCGTAGATCTGAAGCACAGTGCATTGGTTATAAAAGGCAGAAAGATGTTGGGTGTAGTGGAGACCACGTTGGTGGTGTCAAAACTAAATTTTAGAAGAGAAGTTATTTTTATTTGTTGAAAAAAATCGCACAATCTTTTTTGAGTCCAGTATGGAACTGCTGAAATATTTTTTTCTCATTTCATGGTTTTATGGCCTTAACTCAGCATGCGACCACCCACTGCATAGACCCTGTTTTTGCTTGTATTTCCTGTATTTCGACAGATAGATACACACGAACATATTTTATAACATTTATTGAAACTTTGGTGTAGAACATGTTTGCAAAAAAAAATGGATTGGTAACTGTGAGTAAGCGCGGCCCTGGGTTCTAACGAGCCTGTTGCGCCTAAAATTTTAATTTTTTTATTGGTAACTATTTGGTGCTTCTAGTAAATGAAAGATGGAGCTTTAGGTTGACCCACTTTTTAGAACAGTAAAAATTTGATAAGACATACTCATCACCTGCAAAGATAAACAAAAAATTAATGCATTGACATTGACATTGACATCACAGTACTTCGCACATGAATGCAACGAACTACAGACACATAAGAGCACTGGCGACTGAGACCATCGGGTAATGCCATTTCTGAATTTTGACATAAAAGTAACACTGATAGTCCTCCTCGAATGATTTTGATATATCCATTCAGTAACCTACCTGACGGAACGTTTGCAGAGATACATCCGATATACCAGCAACCTTTAGAGCAACTCCCTCCTGTGAACGCCTCAAAACCATTATGACCAAACGTTTGTACTGCGGTGTTCCATTGTACCAGTTATGCTCATATATTGAATTCGATACCGCGACACTCTAAATACAAAACTTTAAGTTAAACCAAACCAACCATACCCAACGCCTTAGAAGCTTACAATGTTGATTAATCTGTCGCCCAGAAAGCAAGTGATGACAACCTGTTTCAACTCATAGCCCAGTAGGAACATCACCTTAAAAACGAATACCATGGAAACGCCTTGAAGTAATTGATATCCACAAAAGCACATGATGACGGACGATGACAGCAGACTATAAAGGACCGATGGCGTGAATATGTCGTTCACCTTATCAGCAAGCCTATGAATCTGTAAGTCAGCTAAAAGACGAAAACAAAATCCATCTACTCACCTCAATACCATCTGATGATAGCTAATTTGTTCCTTTAATCTCACTTCGTCAGCGCCACTGCCATTCGGATCAATCTGCAAGATATTTTTATTAATCAGATCAAAGTGCATGCACAGTTGCAGCAGCGAACTAAATAGGCACAGATCCAATCCCAAAATAATGATAGCAACCATATAGCTGGAATGCACCTGTAGCAAGTACGTGGGTACATAATGAATCCATATGTGACTGTCATACGGATACCACATAAATATTGGAGTCCTGTAGGTAAATGTCCCAACTTTTCTAAGATCAATGAATGAACTAACAACTGGCGAAATGTTATAGAAAAACGCAATACTCTTGAAGAATCCCAAAAGGAACTTCTCAATCAATTGATACTGCTTCAAGTATATCGTCAACTGGTTGGCTTTCTCCACTCGTGCGTTGGGATAGATTTGATGAAATTCAGTTAACATTTCCTGAATGGCCTTGCGGTTGCACAACAATGCGATTATCTTGCCGATGGACACAAGAAAGTAATTCGTGTAGGTAACACCGGCGGCCAACTCCTGAATGTCAACATCAAACAGAGCTAAATGTATCATTTGGCCCAAAAGTATTAGACTCATGTTGCAGAGTCCTGCCAAAAGTAAGAGGTCCAAAAGTCGATGGTTTCCTTCGAATACGATGCCGATAAGTTTGAAATATTTAACGGTCTCGTTTGTGAAGATTTTAGCGTTTCTATTTTCTGCTGCCATCCTTCTGCAGGATTGTACTTACAATGTTCTGGAGAGTGGTATGGTAATATCAACATGGCTGACGACTCTTTTTTTTTTGCAAATTGTGTTGAAGCCAATAAATAAATAGGTTGTCCTGGCACGGTGAGGCAGAAAGGCTATAATTTAACTCATTGTAAGTGGTGGCTAAATTTGTGGTATTAACAAAATAAGGACGTTTCCCAGAAGCTAATATTCTTTATGGTTTTTTAATGGTGTTAATGGGTGTGGTAACAGTTCTGATGTGGTTGTATTTGTAATGCTTATAACAGGTGTATAAAATCCAATATTTTTCAATAGATGGCTTAAGTAATCAGAAGTTGCTGAAAGTGTAAATTTTGCTTAAAACTTTGATAATGCTACAGCCAATTTCGAGGAGTTTTGCTTTTATCGATTCCGTTCCAGCAATTTGCATGCAAAAGATAGACCACGCTCTAACACGCCAACTGTCGAAAATGGCGATAAAATCATGGAAATTGTCAAGTCTGACAGCCCGGAAGCTAAACGCTGCACAAAAAATCGTTTGGAACTATTTAAATATGTTAGGTTTGATGGGCTGTTGACGCCGAGGTGAGTCGTCAAACTCGCATAGGCCTACGTGGGCCCACAGTGATGACAGAGAAGGTGTGAGATGTCCTCCTCGACTTCTGGGTCGCCGCATTTTCTGCATTGTTGGTGTGAGTTAGCTGGTCCGATTCTATGGGAGTGCTTACCCAACGGGTTGTGACCCATTACCACTCTTACCGCTAGAGAAATGAAAGCCATGTTCAGAGCTACAGCTTATTTCCGTCCAAAGGTTTTTGGTGTGTTAACAAGTGCTAGGCCGTTTTAACAGTGGGAGCTTAAGTCGGTACTCAGCTAAGCAAAACGGAGGGCTTAAGTTCGGGCTTAAATTGTTCGGGTTTCACGTTCATTTAAAAAGTATGACTTAGCTAAGCCGAGTATAACAAGTAATCGTGAATGGTTCTTTACTTACTTTCTTAAGTGGCGCTGTAGTCCGGAATTAACCTGAGCCTCAACCAACATGCCTCTCCAACTAGCCCGGTCCTTAGCTAACTGCCTCCAGTTGCACACTCCAAGTTGGTTGAGGTCGGTTTCTACTTTTGCGCGCCACTTAAGGCGAGGTCTTCCCCTACTGCGTCCGACATCTGGCTGGGAATCGAAGACTCTGCGAGCCGCAGTATTGGTGTCCATTCGATCTACATGTCCTAGCCATCTTAAACGTCGAAATGCGGAGTTTTTTGACCAGGGGCATGTCGCTGTACAGCTCATATAGTTCTTGGTTGAATCTTCGTCTCCATAGCCCGTCAACGCAAACGGGACCGAAGATTTTTCAAAGAATTTTCCTCTCGATACGACCAAGGATTTCGTCATCCGCTTTTTTTATACGGACCATACTTCATTGCGTAGAGAAGGACTGCGATGATCAGGGTCTTATATAGGATCTCCTTATTAGTTCGAGTGAGGGCTTTACCACTCAATTGTCTTCTTAGCCCGAAGAAACAGCTGTTGGCAAGAGTAATTGTTTGTTTAATTTGGGACGAGATTAAACCTCAGTATCGTTACACAAAGTAGAAGCCCCTTTGAACTGTGCCAACTACAAATGCATAAGTCTCCAACAAGAGTTCGTTTAATTTCTGACGAGTTGTTGTTGTCAGAGTGAATAGCGGAGCCGAGATAGACAAACTTCCGTATTACCTCAAAGCTGTATATGTCAATGGTGACGTTCTGTCCAATTCGTCGATGTTGTGTGTCCTTTCGTGTTGACAGCATATACTTAGTCTTGCCCTCATTTACTGCTAAACCCATTTTTGCCACTTCCTTCTCTATACTAGCAAACGTGGCTATGACATCACGTTGAGTCCTATCAATGATGTCAATATCGTCGGCGTATGCTAGTAGTTGCACCGATTTTTGCAAACTTGTGCTTTTGGTGTTGGCTCAGGAGATTTGCAGAATCCTCACAAGAATCAATTTGAAGAAATCACATGACAGCGCATCGCCTTGCGCAAATCCTGTCAGTGAGGTCGTTTCCGACCCTGATAGAGCAGCGAGAATTCTCCATCGTCATCCTACACAAACGGACGAGTTTGGGCGGTATACCGAAACTACACATGGCTCTGCATAGTTCATCTCTATAGATGCTGTCGTATGCGGCTTTGAAATCGATTAATAGGTGGTGGGTATCGATTTGGACTTGCGGTTTTTCCAGGATCTGCCGACGTGTGAATAGGTATTGGTCGCTCCGATAATATTTGAAGCTTAACCTTGAGAACAAGCTGTTGTTTGGACACATTGTATACAACTATAGGGTTGCACCAGTGAAATATTTTACAAGCCTTTGACAAGAAAACCATAAAGGCAATGCTCCATGGAACATAAGAAACGAAGGTCTTCAAAGAGAAAACATTTATTCGGACACGTTAAAACTACGGTCCTTCAAATTCTTGGGGAAATAAATTTATTCCGCGGTCTTCAAAGAACTCTTGGACCTAGCCCGATAATCACGAACTGCTACAAATTGCGGAAAATCAGCAACTCTCAAAGGGAAGTTACCCTCTAGGGAAGTTTTGGAGGTATAGAACTTCCAATTGAAATAAAACACAAGAAAATCGTTTTAATGTCCATCAAGTAAGCTTTGTTGGGGGGATAATTTTATGCCATTAATGTTTAAAAATGATTTCCGGCATGTGGCCGCGGCTGGTTCCATTGAAGCCAAGTGTAGAGGTCCAACTTTCAACCACTTTTTCGAGCATTGCCCTATGTCGGCAATAACGCCACTAATGTTGGCTTCTAAGTCCCCTAACGTTTCTGGTTTGTTGGCGTAGACGAGCGACTTCACATATCCCCAAAGAAATTAATCCAATGGTGTCAAATCACACGATCTTGGTGGCCAATTGAGAGGTCCATTCCGCGAAATTATGCACTCATCGAATGTTTCCTTCATTAAATCATTAAATTGACTGTGACGTGCGCTGTGTGGCATGTAGCGCCGTCTTGTTGGAACCACATCTCATTCACATTCATGCCATCCTATTCGGGAACAAAAAGGTCGGTTAGCATGGCTCTATATCGGTCTCCATTAACGGTAACCGACTCTCCAGCATCATTTCGGAAGAAGTATGGTCCAATGACTCTACCAACCCCTAGAGCACACCAAACAGTCAGTTTTTGTGGATGTAATGGCGTCTCAATGGTCTCATGTGGATTCTCTTCACTCCAAATGCGGCAATTTTGCTTGTTGACGTAGCCATTCAACTAAAAATGAGCCCCATCACACTAAACAACATTTTGCGATGAAAATCAGCATCGATATCAATCACACTTTCGCCCCATACACCAAAATCACGACGACGCATTGCATGATCTCGCGGATTTAATTCTTGCACAAGCGGGATCTTGTAAGGTTGTAAGCGAAGACCTTTGATCAAAATCTTTCATAAAGTTGATAGACAAAGCTCCACGGTGTGTGAATTGATTAATTTGGTGGTGAATTAATTAAATTGGGTCCCCTTTAACACTTTGCTCTACAGCGACAATTGTTTCTTCGGTGCGCACTGTTCGACGTCTCTGCGGATGCGTCACATAGAGTAAACGTAGTACGAAAACGATCCATGATTAACCGAATTAATTGCTCTAAGGGACGATTATGTCGACCATAAAATTTACAGAGCCTGCGGTAAACTTCGCGAACTTAATCATTATTTTAGAAATAAATTTGCACGATTTGCAAGCGTTTTTCAATTGTCAACCTGTTCATGATGAAATGGCAAACCAAACTGAACACAAATGACATTAGAGTTGCCCGATTTGACCACAAAATGTCAGTTATATCTCTATTCGAAAAAAAAAAACAACGTCTAAAAAAAACACCAGTTAGGTTCGCTTCAACTACGGCGCAAAGCATTAACCAAATGAAAAGTGGATGGAGAAATCCTTTGGTCGTTTCGTTTCCGTTTGTGTTGGTGATCTATGTGGATAAAAATTCAGCGAAGAACCTTACAGCGACTTAAAGCCCGCCAGGCATCAGTCGCAGTAGACGAATTCTTGACTATGTGCGGCGCACAAGTTGAAACCGAGCTCAACCCATTTGTAGTGCAAAACTTGAGGCTAAGGATCTTATTTGAGGGTTGAGGCCATTATTGTTGAGCTTTATATTCACAACGGGCTGTAGCGCCACTCCTTCATAAGCAAGTAAGAATGCAGTTACAAAGAACTGATCATAGCAATGGATACCAATATTTGTCAGGCTATTTGTCCACCAAAGCTTCTCCATAACATTCTTACTGGTAATATATTCGAAATGCTCTCCACGTGGTGTTTTAATTAATGTTATATTCAGAACACGCCACAACTATCAAATCGAGGGCTTTTGCATAAAACAACAAGTCGGTGAAATTCATCCCGCCAGACGCCACAGCTATGTTATTTATATGTAGAGGACCCCATCTCTATTCCTTCTCTGAGCTATATACATATGAACACGAACTTGCATAAAAATAAAACAAATCCAGGCGTAGAAATACTATAAACAAGGTTTGCAGATATACAGCCCTCTTCCCGCCTTAAAGCTTGACAAATTAAAACAAACAAGACCAGGAGCACAACAGTCCATTAGCAATGGTAATGCTCAACGTCGCGACGTAAACTATTCTACATACATAATCCAATGCATGCTGTTATTTCCAAAAAAAACTCAGTCTTTGATCTCGTCTACCAATGTTCCTCGAACCGGCCCACCCTGATTTATATATAAATTTTATTTTGCAGATACATTCTAGAGACAAAAAAAAAACATTTCGGAACAGATTCCAGACGTCTAGGCTCTAAAAAGGTGTCGTATGCTATAGACGGAATACGATTAAGTCGGCAATATCATGGCGATAGACGATGTGACCTCGTCTGTGAATTTTGTTTTGCAATCGGGCGTTTGACCCCTTCCATCGTAAAAGTCGATCTAGAATGTCAATCTATTCGGTTCAATCTATGCATATGTAGATCTGATGAAGCATAAGCTTAGGAAAAAAAATGAATTAAGGATTTGTAATTCAAATTGTAGTAACATTGCATTAGCTAGCACAGATAAATTTCGGTTAACAAAAACATAGAATTTGAATCAGTAACCCACTGGTAAATGTTGTTGTATAATTTTAGGCGTATAATGCGAAAAAACGATCGAGATATCACTGAATATATGGTCCAAGTTGCTTTTTAGGAGTTTTTTTTTTATATTGCCCTTGATTTAATCAGAACTTATCTGAAGGATTTGACTGGGTAAAAACCCCTTACACGGAGACACCACTGTCGTTTCATCATTAATTGGTTGTTTTAGGACGAGAATAAACTTTGATGGACCCTAACTTGGGATGGTCCAACCGTTTTCAGTTGAACCAAAGAGTAAAGAACTACATAGAGTGCGCATCTCACTGACATTGATACCCTTGTGTTCACGTTGCTACCCCAGCATCAAACAACAGCCTTGCCGACGCATACGATCTATGAAATTTCCCCTTCGCACTTACCGCCCGCGTCTGAAACGGCTACAAAATTTTTAGCTGTGATGCGTACTCTATGTAGTTCTATACTCTTTGGTTGGACTAGACATCCATTGTGCAATTATTTACGTCAATTTCTCAAATGTATGGGATTCGTCAATTCCAAATATTGTACATGATTTCATCATTTTTTGCTGCTAACTATTTGTCTATGATGTTGCGAAAAGGATTGAAAAAGAGTCAAAATCAGCGTTATCAGACAATTTGTTTTTTACTTGCTAAAGCAATGACGAAAAACTGCAAGACCTGCTAGACAAAAAATGCTTAAAAAAAACTGCGATCGATTTTTTCTTGAAGGAAACGTTTTTTTATTTTTTTTGTTTCAAACATGCATAGACATTTTTTTTAAATCGAATAAATCACTCAAATTTGCATCAAATATTGAAAAAAATTATTGTAATCGATAAATAGGCCTCTGGCATTAACTTTTTAAATACAACTTCATATAAATGTTGTCCGCGGCTCCGTTTCAAATGGTCCATTCGGAAGGTCCATTTTTGAGTCACTTTTTCGAGCGTTTCGGCCTGTATTCGGCCACAAATTACCTCTCATCTTTCAAGATTTCCATTGTTTCACGAGCTGTGTGGCATGTAGCACTGTCTTGATGAAACCACATGTCAACCAAGTTAAACTCAGCCCACTGGGGCAAAAAAAAGTCGCCTATCATGGCTCGATATCGTTTGCCATTGACGGTAACCATTACTCCACGGCCGTCTTTGAAGAAAAATGGACCGATGATGCCACCAGCCCATAAACCACACAAAACTGTCGTTTTTTCGGGATGCATCGCTAACTCTTGTATGGCATGTGGCTGTTCATCACTCCAGATGCGACAGTTTTGTTTATTTACATATCCGTTGAGCCAGAAATGAGCCTCATCGCTGAACACAATTTTTCAATAAAACAGCGGATTTTCATGGAGCTGTACACAGGACCATTCCCCAAAAATTTGACGTTGTGGTAGGTCATTCGGCTTCAATTCTTGCACAAGTTGAATTTTATAGGCTTTCAACCCAAATCGACACGTAAAATTTTCCATGCGGTTGAGTACCACATGCCCAATTGCTGAGAACGGCGACGAATTGACATTTCACGACCTTCATTAACATTGGACGCTACGACTGTACGCATGCTAGTCGATGGTTTAATGTCCATCAAAGTAAATTTGGTGCGAAATTTGGTGATAACAGCACGAATCGTTGATTCATCAGATCGATTATTACGACCATAATATGGACATTTTTCACAGAGCACGAATTTCGATAATAAATTTCAATAATTTGCAATCGTTGCTCGTTTGTAAGTCTTTCCATGATTAAATGGCCGCGTATACTGAAAACTTTTCACTTTGACAGATAACGTTTGAACGTTACATTACTAACGAGTGATGCCAACTGAAAAACGAAAAGAATAACACAATAACACAACCTATCCCACCTATCCCATAGGAGTAGATTAGTTTCGACATTAAGTTTGTAACGTAGAGAAATAATTTTCTAGATATATGGATCGACTCAGGACCGTAAGCTGAGTCGATATAGCCATGTCTGTCTGTCCGTCCGTCTGAGTGTCACCGATTTTTGGCCCTTAAATTTGGAGCTAGAGTTTTGAAATTTGATATATAGACTATCCATCCGACGAAGCAGAACAAGTGTAGACATTTTTTTAAATCCACCCACTGCTACGCCCACTTTTAAGAAAAACGTTATTTTTAGCAAAATGGTAAGGAATTTAGAAAAAGTTTGTGAACAAGATATTTACCCAGATATATACACATTTTTTCGGTAAAATTTTAAAATACCAGAAAAAACTTTTGATGCAAAAACATTGGTTATGATAATACCAACATTTCGTCCATATATATTTTCAACCCACGCCCTATTTTTGGAAGCGTTTTTCTGCAAAAACCGTCTGTATACCCTACGCCATACCATACGCAGGAGGAAAATGTTGTTTTTTGTCGAATCATTCAAGATTTTGATAAACTTTCTGAACAATATGTTGTGATTAAAATTTAGTTTTCTATATTTGATCGCCATAAAACCCACATTTCGGGGATATTCATTTTAGGGATGGGATGGGATAGGGTAGTCTGCAGAAGTGGTTCTTCCATATCCTCAGCATCGACTGTGTCTCAACTACGATATTTCCTTGTTCATATCGACAGGATTCTGTTCGAGCCCTGTATCCTTGGCTTAGACGTTTTACACTTTGGTAAAACTTGCGAACATCTTTCCTGGAGTGGCACCTCTCTATATCCTCGATCGCGCGCTTTTCTTCCTCTTTTTTCTTTTTTCTTAAAAGCCGGTGTTCTTCCCTTCTTCTCTGCCTAGCAGCAGACGGCAGCTCTCGTCTTCACCAGCAGCTTAGCCTTGTAGGCCTCGTTCTTGGCTGAGAGCATCTGTCAGCATTCCTCATCAAACCAGGGGTTTCTTGCTGGTGGGCGCGAGAAACCTAGCACATCAGTTGCGGCTGATCTAATGGCTTGTTGGCATCGTTGCCATTGTTCTTCGACACTCGATGTTGGTGGTATGGTATTAATCGAGAGGAATAGGGATACGCGTTGCGCGAAGGTTTTGGCGTTCCCTTGCGATTGCAGTCTTTCGACATTAAATTTTTTTTACAGTATTTCTGGATTGTTGTGGCGTGGGGGATATCCGCATTCTAACCTTGGCTGCAACAAGGTAGTGGTCCGAGTCGATGTTAGTTCCTCGAAATGTTCGGACATTCAAAATACTAGATGCGTGCCGCTTGTCTATCGCTATGTGATCAATTTGATTGACCGTTCGTTGATCTGGAGACCGCCATGTCCCGTTATGGATATCGAGGTGAGGAAACCGTGTGCTGGCTATAGTGGCATTTCGTTCCGTAGCGAAGTCAATTAGCCTAAGTTCGTTACCAGACGTGTTGTCGTGTAGGCTATGTTTTCCGACAATACTGCTAAAGATGTCTTCTCTTCCTACCTTTGCGTTAAAATCTACCAGCACGATTTTAACATCGTACTTCGGTAGTCGCTCATAGGTTTTGTCAAGGAGCTCATAGAAGCAGTCCTTAGTTATATCATCTTTTTTTCTCCGTTGGGGCGTGAGCGCATATAAGGCTAATGTTGGCGAATTCGCCCTTGATGCGGAAAGTTTTCTCAATTACATCAGTAATTCGATGAACTTGTTCCACAGTCGAATGTTTACTTCTAAGTTCAAATTGATGGTCAGGTAAGAGGCGTTTCTGATCAATAATGGGGTTAAAGCGACCGAGTAATATCGTTTCAAAAACTGTTGAAATGATTGGAAGAAGTGAAGTAGGTCTGTAAGATTTTATTTCATTCGGTGATTTTCCCTGTTTGAGAACCATAATCACTTCCGCGACTTTCCACTGTCTTGGTATGTATTCTAATCTAATTGCTGCATTTACAATGTTGAGGAGTTTAGTTAATGCTTTTCGGGGCAACATTTAAAAAATTCTCCTGTAATCAGGTCATAATCCGGAGCTTTTTTAGGCTTTAGTTTCTGTATTTTCCGTTTAAGCCCGACAGTACTAGCATATCTTATTATATTGCTATCGTTTGTAGTCTCGAATGCATTAACGTTTTCATGTTGCGCTGGGCTGGGCTGCTTTTTCCTTATCGGTTTTTGCCCAAAAAGGTTGAAAATTCTTCCATAAAAATTATAAAATACAAAACATATAAATTCTATAATTATATAATATGACAAAGATTTGATGATTAATTTGGAAGGTTATTTTTAAAACATCCGCGCCCTGAAAACCTAATTTCAAAATATCAACTACATCATAAGTTTGTTTCCAAAACATCCAACAGCTCCAGCTGCATAATTATCATTTGCATTTAGAAAAAATCGTAATATGGCAACACATAATAATTTTTTTCACTATAAAAAGCGTAGGACATTTCTGACATTAATATTCGCCAGCTCATCTACATAATCAAAGAAGTAGTTTCCCAGTTTTATTTTGTCGCGGGCAACGAACTATCGATTATTGTCCATGACGTCGCCATATTTTCGTTCAGCTCATTCATGAAAAACTAGAAAAGGCATACAACATAAAATTAAATAGAACGTCACCAGGGACAGCTAAAACTTTGGGGTATGTAATAGACTTTGTCTATCTTGGTTCCGCTATTAACTCCGGCAGTGACGTCTCGTGAGAAATCAAACGAAAAATTAATTTTGCCAAAACAAAAGTTATAGCATAAGCGGGCAATATAGATTTGAGATAAGGAATATAGATTCCCCGCTCCAGAATAATGTTTTGAAATCTAAAAATGTATTAATGCTGATTGCTGACACCTTTTCATTGATTGGGCTACTAAAGTTCAAGTTTCGATAGCCTTAATGCAAATGTTGATACTTGTCGTCAGTATATTTTTTTATACCCTATTCCATAGGGGTATGTTAGTTTTGACAACAAGTTTGTAACATAGAGAAATTATTTCGATAGATATTCCTCAAAGCATATGGATCGACTCAGAATCGATGCCTGAGTCGATTTAGCCATGTCTGCCTGTGTGTCCGTCCGTCTGTGTGTCACCGATTTTTGAGCCTTAAGTTTTGAGCTAGAGTGTTGAGATTTGATTAATGGGTTCTCTGACCTACAAGTGTAAACGGAACAAGTGTAAACCTTTTTAAAATACTACTGCCACGCCTTCTTTTAAGTGAAACTTTTTTTTTGGCCAAACGGTAGGGAATTAAAAAAAAAAACACTTGAACAACATAATATGTAGCCAAGCCCAATATCTATATTTCGAAACCTTATGGTTTCTTGACATGCCCACTTTTGGGGGAGTTCTCAGTGAAAAGACGGTTTGCATTAAAATTTAAAAATATTCGAAAAAAACTAAAAAAAAAAAATACAAATTTTTGCCGCAACAGGCTTGTTAGTACCAAGGGCCGACCTTTCTCACAACCATTCATGTGCGCGTGTGTGCTTCTAGCACGATGACGGAACCTCTTGTTTAACGCCGACTCAAAACGGCTATTTTTTTTCGGGGGCTGGTAAAAATCTTCATAGACACGATGAGCACGTGCCGAAGGTAGTGTAAGATATTTACTCACTAAAACCACTACCCTTTTTGTATTTGTATTGGAACTAAGTATGCGACATATCTTGCAATTTTGTTATCACGAGCATATATAAATGTTTGGCTGGTAATTTTCCTTGGAGAGCTCCTGCTTTATCCGCAATTTATAGCGCGGTTTAGGATTATCGGGCTTAATCCAAGGGCTTAGTTCTTTAAGACGCCGCAATAAATTTGTTTCGTCAAGAATTCGGAGGAACGTTGTGTTAACGTGTCCTATTGAACGTTTTTTTATGTTTTTGTGTCAAATTTCACTTTTAGCTGCGGAAATACCTAGATCTCTGCGGCGCATTGACGAATGATCTTAACATTTTGCTTTCAGAAGTTTGTAAAATATTAGATTCGTCTCACTGGTACAACACCATAGTTGTGTACCATATGTCCAAACCCGCTTTAGCTTACTTACTTAAGTGGCGCTACAGTCCGGAATGAACCTGGGCCTCAACCGACTTGCCTATCCAATTAGGCCGGTCTTTAGCTTACTGCCTACAGTTGCGCACTCCAAGTTGGTTGAGGTCGGTTTCTACTTGTGCACGCCACTTAAGGCGAGGTCTTCCTCTACTGCGTCCGACGTCAGGCTGGGGATTGAAGACTCTGCGAGCCGGAGTATTGGTGTCCATTCCTTCTACATGTCCTGCTCATCTTAAACGTCCAGGGCCATGTCGCTTTACAGCTCGTATAGTTCTTTGGTTGAATCTTCGTCTCCACAGCCCGTCAAGAATTCGAAGAATTTTCCTCTCGAATCGACCAAGGATTTCTTCATCAGTTTTTGACACGGTCAAGCTTCAGCGCCTTAGAGCAGGACTGGGATGATCAGGGTCTTATATAGGATCTCCTCAGTAGTTTGAGTAAGGGCTTTACTACTGAATTGCCTTCTAAGCCCGAAGAAACAGCAGTTGGCAAGAGTAATTCTTCGTTTAATTTCTGACGAGATGTTGTTGTCAGAGTTAATAGCGGAGACGAGATAGACAAAGTCCTCTCTAAATTATGTCTGTCAAAGGTGCTGTTCTGTCCAATTCGTCGATGTTGTGTGTTCTTTCGTTTTGACAGCATATATTTCGTCTTGCCCTCATTTACTGCTAAACCCATTTTTGTCGCTTCCTTCTCAATACTAGCAAACGTGGCTATGACATGATGTTGACTCCTACCAATGATGTCAAAATCGTCGGCGTATGCTAGTAGTTGTACCGATTTTTGGAAAATTGTACCTCTAGTGTTGGCCCCTGAGTTTTGCACAATCCTCTCAACAATCAAATTAAAGAATTCACATGAAAGCGCATCGTCTTGCCGAAATCCTCTTTTGGTATCGACACTGACAGCGCTAATTCTCCATCGTCATTCTACACAATCGGAGGAGCTAGGGCGGTATACCAAAACTAGACATGGCTCTGTATAGTTCGTCTCTATAAATGCTGTCGTATACGTCTTTGAAATCAATGAATTTGGACTATTTGTGTTTTTTCCAGCATCTGCCGAAGTGTGAAAATTTGATCGGTTTTGGTCCTGGCCTAAAAGCGATCAGGTTTTTGGTAAACGGTTTCAGCCGTTCACATATAACGCAGATAAGATCTTGTAGGCGATGTTGAAAAGACTTATGTCTCTGTAGTTGGCGCAGTTCGCAGGATCGAACAAACGGCCAAACGAAGCTGAGGTTCCGGCTTTAGCACTTGTTTGTACAATACAGTACAGATATATCGTCGCCTTAGTTACAGAAAAACGTATGTCGTTGTGATTTTTTTTTTAAAACATTTTTTTATTTTTATTTTTTTGAGTTTCATGAATACTTTTGTAAATTGCTAACTTCACTTGGCGGTACACATTTTTGTCTCAATATATAAATTCTATATTTTCAGTAAGGTGGCTTAAAATTGTAAAATAAATGTGGTTGCGTTTTTGTGTCACGCCGATATATACGGCGGATTTGAGATAAGCTTTTCCTGACAATTGATTCTTCTCGGATGATTTGTAAGATCATCACGAGAGGAGGGCCAGTGAAAATTCATTTCATGTTTCTACGGCCGCGCGGCCGTACATCACACTAACCATCGCGCCACTGAACAGAGCCCGTCATTCGAAAATAAACTCTTGCTGCTAAATCATTGGGTTTGGTTAAACAGACATTTCGACTATATATCATTTTAACCCATGCCCACTTTTTGGAGGCGTTTTCCAACAAAATCCATTTGTATACCCTACGCCATACCATATGCAAGAGGAAGACGTTGTTTTTTGTCGAATCATTCCAGATTTTGATAAACTTTAAGCCCACAATTTCTATTTCAAGGATTGGCTATGATAGGGTACTCAATGATCCGCATTGCGGATTGTAGCCTTCTCCTATGTTTTTTTTATTTTTTGAACGGTCATCATGATTTGACTTTTTTTTGTACATTGTCGTTAAGCTTTACCACGTTATCTTTCTGGTCACACATATGCCGCACACCTCCGCAGGACTTTTAACTAATAAATACCAAGCTCTCAAGTACGCCTTCATCCAAATATCTAAAATGGTATACTAAATCAAGTGAGCACTAACATGCACTTTGTATTTACACAATCTAACCTAATCTATCTGATAGTGCTATCTCTATACACCAAGAGAATTTTCGTTTTATTATGTAAACCTACCAGTTTACTATTGCGACTTTAGTAGCACAATATTCTGCTAAAGCTGCGTAAACAATTCAGTTGTCGTATCGTGAATTATATTGGGCAAGCAAAATAATGTTTGCAGTGATCGTGGGTGCAATTCTGCTGGCAATATTTTTTTTCAAAATCAACAAAGATTATGTCATTCTTGCTTTTGCGAGACGAATTAAAACCGTCAATGGTGCAGATCTTGATACTATTGCAACGGTTAAATCGGGCAAAACAATTTTTGGAAATAATTTCGACATGTTGTCCCTGAGTCCAGGTAAGGAGTTTTATAAAAAAAAAAAATGTATTTAAAGCTTCCTAAGATTTGAAGCAGTGTTGCCGAAATTACTTTGGTAGGAGTATTGTACTACTTTCAACACCTCCGTACTCTCGTTTCCTACTCCTCTCAGATTCGTACCCTTATTTTTTTTAAAGACCTTAGATACTTGCAGCAAAGTGAAATGTCAGCCTAGTTATATTTTAAAGTTTATCCGTTTTTCCATCTGCCAATTGTTTTCTTGATCCCATCCAGTTTGATTTGTTATTTACATGTAGCGAGGGGCATACCGAACATGTCTACACGCGGTCGAATATCAAGCTGGCAAGCTCATCTGCCTTGCGATTCCCTGGTATGATTCTGTGGCTCGGTATCCAAAAGAGATGATTTGTAAAATGAGTTGCGTTCCTAAAAGCGGCGAATCTTGATCTTCCTACAACTGCTCAACAATCTTGAAGGGAGGTAAGCGCAATTGGTCGCGCTTACTTCCCCTTCCTTAAAGGCCAAGTAGCGTAGCTTATACAAGGTGGGGCTAACGAGATCTCCCTATTGGAAGATGCTCTTATTTTTGCTAATGGCCGCCAATGTCAAATCTGTTTTGACATTTATGGACTAGGCAGATGTAGAATACAAGTGAAGAAGCCATGGAGCGATACACTCCCCAAGAACGCGGAATAATCGAAGTGGACGATTTTTCGACAAAAAATCATAATGAGCGTTGAGGCCACTTCCACCTCAGCGGGTACATGAACAAGCAAACTATCGCTTCCGGGGCACCGAAAATCCACGACTAATGCACGAGGAGCCATTACACCCTTGTTGCGCTGTTCACGATGGAGGAGTCATTTTTTTTTTTTTTTTTTGAGAACGCCGCTGGTCAAACGACAACAGTGGACGGTGCCCGCTATAGGACCATGTTAACCGAGTTTTTTTTGCCGCAATTGGACGAATTAGGACTGAAGGACATGTGGTTCCAGTGGTTTCAACAGAACCGAGCAACGGCAAACACTGCATTTGTATTAATGGTATCTTGCATGTAATTTCTAAACCATACCATTCCCTTTCTGATGACCATCTCCTTAGTTTTTTGTATTTGTTCTCCAACCTCGTTTGACTTTCAACCTCGACAGCAAGTTGAAATGAGGTGAGTCTGAAAGAGTAGACTTTCAAACGCATTGCTGTTAGCCGTCATTAAAGCGAAACCAAAATCCACAGCCATTATCTAAGTTTTGACAGTTGCATCGTAAAAACCGAAAGACTTTCCATGCTCGGTAAATGTGTTAGTAACGACCTTAGTTGAAACTACCAAATACTCGAAGTCGTAAAAAATTCAGCGAAAAGTCTAGGCTTTCACTCCTTCAGAGCTGGCCCTATCGAAGTATCCGTTCGGAACAAAATTTTCTCCAATTTGTTCGATATCGGAGTATTTTGAACCGAGGCATCCGTTCGGATCGCGCCACGACTTAATGCGTTAAGTCAACAATTTTTGACAGCTGCGCGTTGAATTTCTTCGGAAGTCCTCTGACGAAAAATCGTTGCGGAATTCTTACGAAAATGGAAACCATCCCAAGTTGTGACTAAGATAATAAATTTTTGGTTTTTGTATATTTCTACAAAATCGTGTTATCGAAAAAAAAAGACAAGAACGCAACACTTTTCACATAAAATTACACAGCTGACAGATTGTCAAACACGGATAGTTCGATGGTGAACTGAGTTCTGATCGAAACTGACTTTCGTTTCGGAAATTCTTTGAACGGATACCTCGATAGGGCTGATAATTAAAACAATCTGCGAGGTATTATCCATCGATACTTCGTCGAAGGTTCAAATTTCATTCTTGTTGGTCATCGAAGAAAAATCACTTCACTACAATTCGTAAATAAATTCCGCAAAGAATTTGTGTCGGAGGAAATCGGAGAAAGAATTGCCTTTAGCTGTCAAAAATTGCACGAAAAATGCACCTGAGTGCCGTCTTGTTGGAACTACATCTCGTCCACTTTCATGCCATCCAATTCGGGAACAAAATAGTCGGTTATCATGGCTTTATACCGGTCTCCATTAATGGTGACTGACTCCCCAGCATCATTTCGGAAGAAGTATGGCCCAATGACTCAACCAGCTCATAGAGCACAACAAACAGTCAGTTTTTGTGGATATAATGGCGTCTCAAGGGTCTCTCTTCACTCCGAATGCGGCAATTTTGCTTGGCTACGTCACCATTCAACCAAAATTGAGCCCCATTACCGAACAAAATTTTGCGATATAAATCAGAATCGAGATCAACATTTTCGGCCCATACACCAAAATCACGACGCATTGCATGGTTTTGCGGCTTTCTTGCACAAGCTGGGTCTTGTAAGGTCATGAGCCAAGATGTTTGCGCAAAATCTTCCATAAAGTTGATGGATAAAGCTCCAATCGCTGTGCATGGTGGCGAATCAGTTCATTCGAACCCTCTTTGCTCTACAGCGGCAATTGTTTCTTCGGTGCGCACTGTTCGACGTCTCGGCGGATGTGTATTATCACAAAGAGTAAACGTAGTGCGAAAACGATCCATGGTTAACCAAATTAATTGAATTCGATAAAACGGCGGATTTTCATTGAGCTGTTCTAAGGCCCATTCACCAAAAATTTGACGTTGTGGTTGTTTATTCGGCTTCAATTTTTGCACAAGTTGAATTTTATAGGCTTTCAAACCCAAATCGACACGTAAAATTTTCCATGTTGTTGAGTTTCTGAGAATGGCGACGAATTGACATTTCGCGACCTTCATTAACATTGGACGCTACGACTTCAATACTCTCTTCGGTTGCACTGTACGCATGCGAGTCGATGGTTTAATGTCCAACAAAGTAAATTAGATGCGATATTTAATGATAACAGCACGAATTGTTGATTCACCAGATCGATTATTACGACCATAATATGGACATTTTTTACAGCACGAATTTCGCACGAATTTCGATAATAAATTTCAATAATTTGCAATCGTTGCTCGTTTGTAAGTCTTTCCATGATTAAATGGGAGCGTATACTGAAAACTTTTCACTTTGACAGATGACGTTTGGACGCCATTACTAACGAGTGCTGCCAACCTGAAAAACTTAACTTTAAAAAGTCACCTGTTACCTTACAATGTGTCAATTGTTGTTATTTCCTTATGTTTCAAACTATGTGTATAAAATTATTTAACCCATATATGAGTGTGTATAAGAAGTGGTCACAGTATCCTATCCCTGGATACTAAGTCATAAATAGCACTTCGTTGCTTTTCACATGGCAATTAGCTGCCTCACCTTCTCGCTAGATTTTGATTGATAGTCTTACTATTAAATGTTTCATATAACAAAATAAAGGGTGCCCTATAATTTACGCAAAATCTAATTTTGTTAGAAAATACAAATTTTTAATTAGAAAGCATGAAGTATAAGCATGGAACAGCTTTGCTGGCAAGTACGTACTCTTTTTATTGAAATTTTCTATGACCGTTTCGAATAAGTGTGGGTGAATTTCATACAACTCCCAATTTTCTGTTTCAATGGTTTGCTGGTCGTGGGCTTGTTTACATAGTCCTTTGACTTAAAAAAAAAATGTCCAAATGGCGTCAAATCGCAAGATCTGGATGGCCAATTCTAGTCGCAAAAACCCGATTACACGATTAGGACATCAATACTGTAATTGAATTGTTTCTTTGGCTGTATGGCTTGATGCACCGTCTTGAAACCACATGTTGGCCACATCCACATCTTGTAATTTGGGCTCCATACACTGGGTTATCATATCCACTATAACGAATACCATTAACTGCTACTGCCATGCCAGCCGCATTTTCGAAGCAGAATGGTCCGACACTGGGTTATCATATCCACTATAACGAATACCATTAACTGTTACTCCCGTGTCAGCCGCATTTTCGAAGCTGAATGGTCCGATTATGCCTCCAGCTAAAAATCCGCACCAAACAGTCACGCGTTGTGGATGCTTGTTTTTTTAAGAATTACTCGTTGGTTTTCTAAACCCCAAATGCTACAATTTTGAAGATTAACGAAGCCATCAAGATGTGAACGAGCTTCATCACTGAAAATTGTTTTTTCAAAGAACCAACATTTACATATTGTGTTCTTACAAAATCTATTCAACAAACCATCTTCGTGCGTGTTTTTTTCAGTTTCAAGTCTTTTGATAGAATTCACTGTAGAAAGCTTCTCGAAATGCCCAATTCTTGACTATGGTGCCGAATTGATGTTCCTAGACTGTAAGCAGTAGGTACTCTCGCAAACTGCTTATTCTATGTTTTCTGTCAAACGACTTATGACAGGATACCCAGAGAGTCTAAGATCGATAATTGATCCAATCGCCCTGAATTATTCGCTTATTTTCTTCACAGTTGATGATTTAAAATCAATCCAATCGCCATGTATTGTACGAAAATTTCACAATGTAGCTGACATTGACAAATATTGAACATATTGCCATTTTTACTAACCCGAAAGAAAAAGGATAACAATGTGACAGCTGGTTAGTCACATTGTTATCCTTTTCTTCCGTTGGCAACGGCGCAAAATTCAAATTTTGTGTTGATTATGGGATTTTTCGAAAAATTATTTTAAAAAATTATTGAAAAAAAAATTTTCGAAAATTATTACAAGTTTTTGTTGTATCTATCCAATATGTTGTTTCTTTGTAGAGAATGTATTTAATCTGTTTCGCGAGAATGCAGCCAAGTACAAGCGTAGCTACATCCAGTACTTAATTGCAACTCCTATATACAACGTGATTACAGCAGAAGAAAGCGAATTAATATTCAATGAAAAACGCTTGATAACCAAAGGAATGATTTACAGTTACCTAATGCCATTTATAAGGAAAGGCCTGTTGACAAGTACAGGCTCGAAATGGCATTCTAGAAGAAAAATGCTCTCTCCCGCATTCCATTTCAACATCTTGGAACAGTTTTTGGAAATTTTCAAGTAAGTATATAATTTTCGAATATATTGTAAATTTTTTCTCAAAGTATAGGTAAATTTAGTTGTCAGAGTGTCATGGGCTTTCTTATTGAAGGCTGTATTTGTATATCAAACACAAATAAACATTGGCGCAGGCTCGTTTGTACCCAGGGCCTAGCTTTCTCACAACCATTCATGTGTGCGTGTGAACTTCTTGCACGGTGGCGGGACCTCCTGTTTTATGCCGACTGCTAACGGCGAAGTTGAGATAAACTATGCTTGACAATTGATACTTCTCGATGATTTGTCAGATCATATTGCACGGTGGCGGGACCTCCTGTTTTATGCCGACTGCTAACGGCGAAGTTGAGATAAGCTTTTCTTGACAATTGGTACTACTCGGATGATTTGTCAGATCATCATGAGAGGAGGGCTAGTGAAAAATCATTTTAGGTGTTGCTATGGCTGGGAATCGAACCCAGACCTTCTGCGCGGCAGTTCATCGTACTAACCATCGCGCCACAGAACCCGTCCTATTTGTATAAAGTAAATAAAGCAACACTTTTGGATGCTTATAGAAATTGCCGATATGGTCTATGAAGTGTTGGATTGCTCTTGTTAGCTGTAGAAAGCTGTCACGACTTGAACTGATCATGGCGCACGTGTAAAGAATGATGTGTTCGTTGCAGATTTGATACAGTTAGTCAGTTAAGTGTTTCCAGAGTTCAAGCTCATGAGTTATGTCTTTCTTATCCAACTCGGCCCTGTCGGATTGGATGTCGATTAAAATCTCAAAAACATTGAATTCAGTGCGAATGAACACCATTAAGATGATAGACACAATAGACGCTGACCTCATCCTTAAGTGATGCGTTTCAGCTCCCTGCTGATAAAATGTGCAACACATATGAAAAACACAACTTCTGGGTTCTCCAAAAACTCTCTAAAAAGCAATTAAATCTGAGGTACGAGACAGATATTTCATTTTAATCCTCTCAGGGTGATAACATACCTACATAGCACTGCGGTATTGATCAACACTGCTACACCATGCTGCCATTGGCTTTATTCTCTAATTATTTTCTATAAGCTGAACCTGACTTCACTTCATGATTGTAGCAAAAGGATAACAACGACTACGACTATAGGTAATCCGCAGGGTGGTGTTCTATTCCCACTTCTTTGGCTACTTGTAGTTAACGAAGCACTGAGGAGACTAGAAATCACTGCAATAAAAACAGTGCCTTATGCAGACGATGTGGTCCTGATGGTATGTGGAAAATTTCCATCGACCCTAAACGTAATCATGCAAACAAGACTAAACATACTCAGCAGATGGTCAGAACCCTGCGTCCTGTGTGTTAATACGAAGAAAACTGAACTAGTCCTCTTTACTAACAAGAGATCTTTCACAGAGTTTAAGGCACTGACTCTGGGAGGCTTCACATTCTCACTGTCAGCAAGTGCCAAATGCGTGGGGGTGATACTTGATAGCAAGCAAAATTGGAATCTAAATATCAACGAAAGGGTGAAGTAAGCCAACATATATAATTAGTTGCAAATGGGACCCTTTCCCGAAGTTCAAGAAATTGCTATACACAGCTGTGGTCAGACTAATTGCCTAGTCTGGTAGATAGTAGCGAAAAGCGCATCACGTCTCAAAAAGGCGGGTAACCTATGTATCAACCCCTTTGGCCATAGCACAATAATAAGATTAGTTGCATATAAGAATGGGCTGTCTCAACACCTAATCCCCTATGAAATGTAAATTTATAAGCAACAACAAAGTCAAATACCAGCGGAGTTATTTGCCGATTTTCTAGAAGAAACGTTCAAGCCGTTCGATGGTGTTCTGCAAGGAAGCGTTCGCAACCGTTCGCAACCGTTCGCAACCGTTCGCAACGATGGTGTTCTGCAAGGAAGCTTTCGCAGCCCAATACTATTCCTGTAGAGCAGGGAGAGATATACCACAAAATGAAGGTACCATCGTATCAAAGTTCGCAGACTGATACGGCTATCCTCGAAATACATGAGTCAGTCGAGTCATCAAAGTATGCGAATGGACAGAGACATGGCAAATCTCCTGTAACGAGACCAATGCCAATTTCACGCCAAATATATAAATAGCTTAACTTTTTTCACTACCTCGTGACGAACAACATCCGCAAACAAGACAAAATATCTAGTAGTGACCATAGACGCAAAACTTAAATGGAAGTCACATGTTAAAAAAAGGCGCGACAAGCTCTCATTAGACTAAATAAAGAAATGTATTGGCTACTCGAAAGATACTTAAAGCTAAGCTTATACCACGAACCGCTTCTGTAAAAGCCAGTGCTAAAACCTTGTTGCACATACGGTATACAGCTTTGGAGTTGTACCAAACCAAGGAATATTTCTTTACTTCGTACCTTTTACTACGAAAAAAATGAGGAAACTTAGACTACACGTATCAACTAATCTTGAGTTTTGATGCTTCCAATATTTCTTAATCAATTAAATAAAATTAGTTAAGTACACGCGAAATGTAATTTTTTGTAACGGATTTTGAAAAGTTCGCCCACTCTGGCCGTCCATATTCTTTCAACGAAACACAAAGTGTCAATCTATGGTAGGGGTACCAATTACCAAATTCTGAAAATCCAAAAAATAAGTTTCCAGCTACCTTTGACGTTGCGTAGGATGTACTGTCTATCCCAACTCAATCTCTCTTTACATAAATAGGTGAGGTGATTCCCCCTCATTTGTTGGACTTGTAATCCGTGTTAAATCTTACTTCACTTGGTAGCGAAATCTTAGAAAACACTCCTATTGACATAACTGATATCTCTGTGATTGAAGGTAGACTTCGAGTTATTCTGGCTCTTGTTTTTTTTTTGTGACATTAAGCCTGAGTTGTTGGATTCTTACTAGCAGGGATAACACATTTAAGTTAACAAATATCCATTTTACCATAATTATAACAAAATTTAATAAATGTGTCATTTTAATAAAAGTTTCAACCTTTTTTCAGGGAGGAAAGTGACAAGTTTGTCAATCTATTAGACAAGAATGACGGCAAAGTTATATCTCTGACGGATTTGATACCCAGATTGACATTAAACGCCATATGTGGTAAGCTCAAACATTTGCACATTATATGCTTTCAGTTATTTCAAATGTAAATTATGTTCTTTTAAGAAACCGCAATGGGTGTCAAACTGGACAATATGACAGAAGGTGATAGATATAGAGAATATCTCAATGATGTGGAAAGTGCAATGATAAAGCGAATCTTAAATCCAATGTATATGAGTGAATTTCTATGGCAAAACATCGGTAACACAAACAAATTCAGGGAAAGCTATGATGGAGTTCATCGATTTACTAGCGACATCATCAAAAAACGACGTGGAATGTTTGCAGAACTGGAAAGTACCCAGAAAAGTGTGCCGACAAGTGAAGGCGATAATGACATGTATGTAAAAGTAAAAAGTTGACATGACATATCTATCATAGTTCCGCGCACTTATGATCTACCGTAAATGAGAGTTCTTATAACGGGTGATCCATTTCGAGGTTCCCTACTTTTTTAAAGAAAAAAAACACAGAAAATTCAAATTTAATGGAGAATGTTTATTATCATTTGAAAGAACATTCTTTGGCATTTATTTTTTGAAGATTATGTCTATCAAATGTTGGCCGTTGCTACGTCGCAGATGGTCCATCCGTTGAGTCCAATTTTCGATCACTCGTTCGAGCATTTCGACTGGTAACTGGCGAATGACACGCGTGATGTTTTCCTCCAAGGCCTGAATCGAAGCGGGTTTGTCGGCATAAGCTTTTGACTTTACATATCCCCACAGGGAAAAGTCTAACGGTGTGATATCACACGATCTTGGTGGCCAATCGACCGGCCCAAAACGTGAAATTATGTGCTCACCGAAATGTTCTCTCAATAAGTCCGTTGATTGATGCGATGTGTGGGAAGTGGCGCCGTCTTGCTGAAACCAAATGTCGCCGAGATCACGAGCTTCAATTTCAGGCATCAAATAGTTGGTTATCATGGCACGATAACGGTCGCCATTGACGGTTACGTTCGCACCGGCATAATTTTTAAAGAAATATGGACTGATGATTCCACCGGCCCACAAACCACACCAAACCGTTGTTTTTTCTGGATGAAGTGGCAGTTCTTCAATCTCTTCAGGTTGCTCTTCGTCCCAAATGCGGCAATTTTGTTTGTTGCATACCCATTGAGCCAGAAATGAGCCTCATCGCTAAACAAAATTTGCCTCGAAAACGTCAGATCTTCTTGGAACTTTTCAAGAGCCCATAGAGCGAAGCGATGTCGCTTGGGAAGGTCGAGCGGCTTCAGTTGTTGCACAAGCTGTATTTTGTACGCTTTCAATTTAAGATCTTGACGTAAAATGCGCCAAGTCGTTACATACGTCAGTCCGAGTTGCTGCGAACGGCGCCGAATCGACTCTCTACGGTCTTCGTTGACACTCTCAGCTACGGCCGCTATATTTTCTTCACAGCGTGCTGGACGTGGTCTATTCGGTCGAATATTATCCAATACTGAATGCTGGGTCTCAAAATGGGTGATGGTGTTGCGAATAGGACGCTCAGTAGGCAGATTATGTTGACCATAAGTTGAGCGAAGTGCACGAAACACATTCCTCACAGAACGTGAATTTTCATAATAAAGTTGAAGAATTTGTAAACGTTGTTCACGCGTAAGTCTTTCCATTATGAAATGCCAAACAATACTAAACAAAAATAACATGACAGCATGACACGACTCACACGTGATCTGTCAAAAGAGGCTATTGAAAAAAGTATCTCTACTTGGATCACCCTTTATTATATTAACAAAAAAATAGTTCATTCTGGTGAGAAATGCAATACTGTCAAAGGATGACAGGTTAGGAGATTGACAGATCAGCTTTAATAAATAAGCTTCCTCAACTGCTGCTGGTGCCAGCAGTTTTTCGTCAAAAATGCAGATAATGTGATATTACACGGTGCTTGTGTTGGTTATTTCCTTTTGACTGTCATTCTGTGGTGTGTGCATTATAACACAAGCCCTTTTCTCATTATTCAATTTTATGTGTTACTTGACAGCTATCTTCCATTTTATCTTTGGTGCTAAAGGCTGAACTATAATAGTCGGAAGCAATCGGAACCTAATGTCAAAACTCTACGTTAAGTTTTCTTCAGTACAGTCAATTATAGACTTGTTGCCCATAATAGACTTTTTTTTTGAATGGAAGCGGTTGTCAGAGTGGAAGTCGTTTTCCCAAAAAAAATCGTTCCTTATGAACCTTCAAATTGAAATGTACACAGCTGTTGAAGTGAAATGTCAAATTTTTGTATGAAAGAACAAAAGATAGAGAAAGGGCCAATACATTCGCTTTTTCGCAAGTGAGCTAAAGTGAACGAAAACTGAACAAATCGAAGCAAAAAGCTATTATGGTCATACAATACAAATGGCATGTGTTCGCATAGTTACGGAAGTGGTCGTCCGCAACCATCTTTATAGTTCAGCCTTAAGTGTTGAAATAATTCAAAACAAGAATGAATAACAGGAATGAAAACCTTAATAATTTATTGGTCTCTGTAGATTTAATTATTGATTGCATGGATACCGATAAAGAAATATTGTTCAATCTTGTAGGCCCATTTGCTGATTCGAATCATTAATCCTGTAAATTGCAAGGTCCGACATAAGTTTTAAGTTATACATATTCAGCCGTATTCATAAACTCATTAATAAGCATTGTATATAGATATGCACTCCTTTAAATGGTTCTGAACGCATTCCTAAAATTAATACAACGTTGAATAGAAGCTGCCTATCCTAAAGGCGTCTGATGGTTACATAGTGCCTGTATAAATGTATTTAATTTTTTGATTTCTGTATACACAGATCATAGGCGGCGGAGCATCAGGACTACCAAATTTCAATTACTTACTTACTTAAGTGGCGCTACAGTCCGGAATGAAGCTGGGCCTCAACCAACATGCCTCTCCAATTAGCCCGGTTTTTAGCTAACTGGCTCCAGTTGCGCACTCCAAGTTGGTTGAGGTCGGTTTCGACTTGTGTGCGCCACTTAAGGCGAGGTCTTCCTCTACTGCGTCCGACGTCTGGCTGGGAATTGAAGACACTGCGAGCCGGAGTATTGGTGTCCATTGGTTCTACATGTCCCAGCCATCGTAAACGTCAACTGCGGAGTTCTTCGTTAAATCTTCGTCTATAACCCGTCAACGCAAACGGCAGCGGCAGGGCTTAGATATTGCTATCCTCACTTCACTCAGGTAGGGTGGTTGGCAGTTTTCGCTGTCGTTGCCAATATTGAATGGTTCGTTCTGCCTGACAGCGGAATGTTGTTCGTCATCGCCATTTCACAGTCTGCAGAAGTGGTTCTTCCATAGACATATTCATCATCATCTCAACTACGATATTTCCTTGTTCATCGCGACAGGATTCAGTTCGATCCTTGTATCCTTGGCTTTGACGTTTTACACTTTGGTAAAACTTGCGAACATCTTGCTGGAGTGGCACTTCGATCCTCGATCGCGCGCTTTTCTTGCTCTTTTTTCTTCTTTCTGAAAAGCCGGTGTTTTTCCCTTCTTCTCCGTCTTCCCGTCTTCACCTGCAGCTTTGCCTTGTAGGGCTCGTTCATGGCTGTGAGCATCTGCCGGCATTCATCATCAAACCAGGGGTTTCTTGCTGGTGGGCACGAGAAACCTAGTTGCGGCATCGTTGCCATTGTTCTTCGACATTCGATGCTGGTGGTATGTTTTTAATCGAGAGGTTTAGTGATACGCGTTGCGCGAAGGTCTTGGCGGTCTCTTGCGATTGCAGTCTTTCGAAATCAAGTTTCATAGTATTTTTGGATTGTTGTGGCGTGTTGGATATCCGTATTCTTGCCTTTGCTGCAACAAGGTAGTGGCCCGAGTCGATGTTAGCTTCTCGGAATGTTCGGACATCGAATATATTCGATGCGTGCCTCTTGTCTATCGCAAGACCGCCATGTCACCTTATGGATATCGAGGTGAGGAAACCGTGTGCTGGCTATGTTTGCATTTCGTTCCGTAGCGAAGTCAATTAGCCTAAGTCCGTTACCAGACTATGTTTTCCAACAATACTGCTAAAGAAGGTTTTCATCCAATAGACTGTCAAAACTTTGAATGCGATTTCACAAAAACTTCAAATGTCGCTTACGGCAACTCAGATATAAAGGCGACGATATATCTGTCTTTAGATTAAAAATTTGCTGAGTCGATAAGAGAAATTGATGGTCAATCACAAAGTGCATCCCATAGTGAACAAGGGAAAGAATTTTATTGGAATGGAATTTGATTACGACGTATTCTCTGATAAGGGTGTATAATAATGTTAAAACAGCAAATAGAATATTTATCGATAGTAGATTAGTTGAAACGCCATATCAAACCCAATACACTTCTATATTCCTGAGGAAACTTTTCCGAGTCGTGTTGGACCATTTATTTAACGATGGTCTCTAAAACCGTAGTCTTTCCAGGTATTTCGATGCTTTCCGGCCTTATCGTCTATGAATCTCGTATTTAGAATTTTTTTCGAGCACTTCAATATTTCGAATTTATTCAAACAATTTGGCGTGATCTCATCCACTACGATGAATAGGTCCACGGTCAATTTGCCCATTTGTATCCGTAGGAGATCCTAAGTTTGAATTGTTTCCAGTAAGGTACTTTTGTTTGGGACTACATTTTGGTGGACCAATGTGTTAAGTTTATAAATTAAATTGCTTGTATATCCACCAGAATATAATTTCGTTAATATATTTTGTTTGTTTTCAGTTTCATGTCGTCAAAGAAGCAACGATACGCTATGTTGGATACTCTTCTGTTGGCAGAAAAGGACGGTCTCATTGATCATGTCGGCATATGTGAGGAGGTCGACACCTTTGTGTTTGAAGGTTTCGATACGACATCAATGGGTTTGATTTACTCAATTATGAATTTATCATTATATCCAAAATTCCAACAGCAGTGCTTTGAGGAAATTCAATCCCTAGTTGATGGTAGGTCTTAAAATAGGTCATTCGTGAATATTTTTTTATGAATAATCATCTCTAATGCAATACTGTCAAAGGATGACAGGTTAGGAGATTGACAGATCAGCTTTAATAAATAAGCTTCCTCAACTGCTGCTGGTGCCAGCAGTTTTTCGTCAAAAATGCAGATAATGTGATATTACACGGTGCTTGTGTTGGTTATTTCCTTTTGACTGTCATTCTGTGGTGTGTGCATTATAACACAAGCCCTTTTCTCATTATTCAATTTTATGTGTTACTTGACAGCTATCTTCCATTTTATCTTTGGTGCTAAAGGCTGAACTATAATAGTCGGAAGCAATCGGAACCTAATGTCAAAACTCTACGTTAAGTTTTCTTCAGTACAGTCAATTATAGACTTGTTGCCCATAATAGACTTTTTTTTTGAATGGAAGCGGTTGTCAGAGTGGAAGTCGTTTTCCCAAAAAAAATCGTTCCTTATGAACCTTCAAATTGAAATGTACACAGCTGTTGAAGTGAAATGTCAAATTTTTGTATGAAAGAACAAAAGATAGAGAAAGGGCCAATACATTCGCTTTTTCGCAAGTGAGCTAAAGTGAACGAAAACTGAACAAATCGAAGCAAAAAGCTATTATGGTCATACAATACAAATGGCATGTGTTCGCATAGTTACGGAAGTGGTCGTCCGCAACCATCTTTATAGTTCAGCCTTAAGTGTTGAAATAATTCAAAACAAGAATGAATAACAGGAATGAAAACCTTAATAATTTATTGGTCTCTGTAGATTTAATTATTGATTGCATGGATACCGATAAAGAAATATTGTTCAATCTTGTAGGCCCATTTGCTGATTCGAATCATTAATCCTGTAAATTGCAAGGTCCGACATAAGTTTTAAGTTATACATATTCAGCCGTATTCATAAACTCATTAATAAGCATTGTATATAGATATGCACTCCTTTAAATGGTTCTGAACGCATTCCTAAAATTAATACAACGTTGAATAGAAGCTGCCTATCCTAAAGGCGTCTGATGGTTACATAGTGCCTGTATAAATGTATTTAATTTTTTGATTTCTGTATACACAGATCATAGGCGGCGGAGCATCAGGACTACCAAATTTCAATTACTTACTTACTTAAGTGGCGCTACAGTCCGGAATGAAGCTGGGCCTCAACCAACATGCCTCTCCAATTAGCCCGGTTTTTAGCTAACTGGCTCCAGTTGCGCACTCCAAGTTGGTTGAGGTCGGTTTCGACTTGTGTGCGCCACTTAAGGCGAGGTCTTCCTCTACTGCGTCCGACGTCTGGCTGGGAATTGAAGACACTGCGAGCCGGAGTATTGGTGTCCATTGGTTCTACATGTCCCAGCCATCGTAAACGTCAACTGCGGAGTTCTTCGTTAAATCTTCGTCTATAACCCGTCAACGCAAACGGCAGCGGCAGGGCTTAGATATTGCTATCCTCACTTCACTCAGGTAGGGTGGTTGGCAGTTTTCGCTGTCGTTGCCAATATTGAATGGTTCGTTCTGCCTGACAGCGGAATGTTGTTCGTCATCGCCATTTCACAGTCTGCAGAAGTGGTTCTTCCATAGACATATTCATCATCATCTCAACTACGATATTTCCTTGTTCATCGCGACAGGATTCAGTTCGATCCTTGTATCCTTGGCTTTGACGTTTTACACTTTGGTAAAACTTGCGAACATCTTGCTGGAGTGGCACTTCGATCCTCGATCGCGCGCTTTTCTTGCTCTTTTTTCTTCTTTCTGAAAAGCCGGTGTTTTTCCCTTCTTCTCCGTCTTCCCGTCTTCACCTGCAGCTTTGCCTTGTAGGGCTCGTTCATGGCTGTGAGCATCTGCCGGCATTCATCATCAAACCAGGGGTTTCTTGCTGGTGGGCACGAGAAACCTAGTTGCGGCATCGTTGCCATTGTTCTTCGACATTCGATGCTGGTGGTATGTTTTTAATCGAGAGGTTTAGTGATACGCGTTGAGCGAAGGTCTTGGCGGTCTCTTGCGATTGCAGTCTTTCGAAATCAAGTTTCATAGTATTTTTGGATTGTTGTGGCGTGTTGGATATCCGTATTCTTGCCTTTGCTGCAACAAGGTAGTGGCCCGAGTCGATGTTAGCTTCTCGGAATGTTCGGACATCGAATATATTGGATGCGTGCCTCTTGTCTATCGCAAGACCGCCATGTCACCTTATGGATATCGAGGTGAGGAAACCGTGTGCTGGCTATGTTTGCATTTCGTTCCGTAGCGAAGTCAATTAGCCTAAGTCCGTTACCAGACTATGTTTTCCAACAATACTGCTAAAGAAGGTTTTCATCCAATAGACTGTCAAAACTTTGAATGCGATTTCACAAAAACTTCAAATGTCGCTTACGGCAACTCAGATATAAAGGCGACGATATATCTGTCTTTAGATTAAAAATTTGCTGAGTCGATAAGAGAAATTGATGGTCAATCACAAAGTGCATCCCATAGTGAACAAGGGAAAGAATTTTATTGGAATGGAATTTGATTACGACGTATTCTCTGATAAGGGTGTATAATAATGTTAAAACAGCAAATAGAATATTTATCGATAGTAGATTAGTTGAAACGCCATATCAAACCCAATACACTTCTATATTCCTGAGGAAACTTTTCCGAGTCGTGTTGGACCATTTATTTAACGATGGTCTCTAAAACCGTAGTCTTTCCAGGTATTTCGATGCTTTCCGGCCTTATCGTCTATGAATCTCGTATTTAGAATTTTTTTCGAGCACTTCAATATTTCGAATTTATTCAAACAATTTGGCGTGATCTCATCCACTACGATGAATAGGTCCACGGTCAATTTGCCCATTTGTATCCGTAGGAGATCCTAAGTTTGAATTGTTTCCAGTAAGGTACTTTTGTTTGGGACTACATTTTGGTGGACCAATGTGTTAAGTTTATAAATTAAATTGCTTGTATATCCACCAGAATATAATTTCGTTAATATATTTTGTTTGTTTTCAGTTTCATGTCGTCAAAGAAGCAACGATACGCTATGTTGGATACTCTTCTGTTGGCAGAAAAGGACGGTCTCATTGATCATGTCGGCATATGTGAGGAGGTCGACACCTTTGTGTTTGAA
Organism: Rhingia rostrata; assembly: GCA_949824845.1. Lineage (NCBI taxonomy): Eukaryota > Metazoa > Arthropoda > Insecta > Diptera > Syrphidae > Rhingia > Rhingia rostrata. The sequence continues at coordinate 21,184,443 of OX463758.1, forward strand.
GGTTTCGATACGACATCAATGGGTTTGATTTACTCAATTATGAATTTATCATTATATCCAAAATTCCAACAGCAGTGCTTTGAGGAAATTCAATCCCTAGTTGATGGTAGGTCTTAAAATAGGTCATTCGTGAATATTTTTTTATGAATAATCATCTCTAATTTTAGATGACTTAACCAAGTTAACTATTCCGCAAGTTAATAAACTACAATGTCTTGACAGATTTTTAAAAGAAACCTTACGTTTGTATCCATCGGTTCCAATAATAACACGAGAAGCTGAACACGATATAGCCCTTTCCAATAACATCCTGCTTCCAAAGGGGTCACAAATCTCTCTACACATTTATGATATCTTACGTGATCCCAAACAGTTTAAGAATCCAAATGATTTTGATCCCGACCGCTTCCTTCCCGAAAAGTCAAGAGATCGTCACCCATTTGCGTTTGTGCCCTTCAGTGCTGGCTCTAGAAATTGTATTGGTTAGTAAGGAGCTAGTTCGTGATGGAGTTCTTTTTTCTTAATTTGGATGTGTTTATTTTTTTCAGGACAAAAAATGGCAATGTTTGAAATGAAGACGGTTCTACTTTATGTGATCAAGAACTTTGAAATACTACCAGTTGTAAATCCTAAGGATTTACGATTCAATCAAGGTTTTCTTCTGCGTGCTTCGCAGAACATCAAGGTTCGAATTGTCAAAAGAAAAGAGTAATGTTAAATTTATATGAATTGTAGTCTTTTATAAATAAATTATTTTTTAACTGCAATTATTAGTTTGGAAATGTATTTGATGTGAAAAAGTTATCTGTAAGCCTTACAGCTGCTCTAGTTCGACGGCGGAAAGGTATGACGTCACTAAAGACTACTATCAGTTAGAGCATCTGGTAATACGCTTTTAAGAATTAATAAGATATCCCAATACTCAGCAAACGACTTTTCAGTATCAGGATTGACTAAGATTCAACCATGAGCCTCACGAGCTGCAAAGCAAAATTGTCATGGTGACTCCATGTTAGATGTTTAAATGGTAACAGGCCTTAAAGTCTTCGATTATAATCGAAAAAAAAAATAGAGGAAAAAGCTAGGTTTAGGGCCCCATAGTGGCCGTTCATGTCACGATTTCAGGCAGCTAAGCAGTTGATAGTTGAACAAATAAATATGAGATAGGATTTTTTTTTATTTTTCATACATTTTCCATTCGATCAAAGATATTTATGTTTCATGTTGTAAAATTAAAATATTTTGAATTTGGGTATTTAACCCAAACCGTATCCCTACCAATGAATCATAATTCTAAAAGGTGGGCCAAAAGAGATCACCTTATTGGAAGATGCTTATATTTTTGCAAATGGCAGTCAATTTCAAATCTGTTTTGACATTTGTGGACTAGACAGATGTAGAATACAAGTGAACAAGCCATGGCGCTATACACTTCCTGAGAACGCGGAATAATCGTATCTATTTTTTGAGTAACAATTCGTCTGTAGTGTTGGCGCAGCGCGGCCGATTTCCCGGCCGTCCGACACCGACTGCGCAAACACTGCTCCGTTTGGCCACCAACCTTGAAGAGTATGGGATGACACGAGACGTTGCCAAGAGGGGCCGGCCTCGGAGCGCTCTTTGTGCCGAGAATTTCGTCGCTGTTACCGAGGATGTCGAGCTGTCGTCGTGCCTCGCAATTAGCTATCAGCCGGTCGTCCCTAAGGCGAATTTTGGTCAAAGACTTGCGCATGTTCCAATATAAAGTCCGGTCCGTGCATCAGCTGCTGCCTGTCGACCGCCAAACGCGTGTAACCAACGCCCAAGCCATCCTCAATCTCGAGGACGAAGTGGACGATTTTTCGACCAAAATCATAATGGGCGATGAGCCTCATTTCCACATCAGCGGGTACGTGAACAAGCAAAACTATCGCTTCTGGGGCACCGAAAATACACGTGTAATGCACGAGGAGTTATTACACCCGCTCAAAGTAACTGCATGGTGCGCTATTAACGCTGGAGGAGTCATCGGGCCAAGTTTTTTTTCGAGAACGCGAACTATAGAGCCATGTTTAACGAGTTTTTTCTGCCGCAATTGTACAAATTAGGACTGGAGAACATTTGGTTCGAACAGGATGGAGCAACGGCACACACTGCACGAGCCACAACTGACATTCTGAAGGCGGCGACAACATCGGGTGACTTCTTTTGGCCCACCTTGTAGTTTGTAGCCAAACTATTTGATATAATTTTAATCAATTTTATTTGATATGCCTCATGAAGGCTTAGTAAAACTTGCATTGATGCATTCTTGTTAATCGAATTATATCATCCTCTCATCCAGAAATCCACCCCTTACCACAGATACCATCTTCAATCAATTGGCAATTAATTTTGGATCGAATTTAATTATCAGTAGATTGCACAGCAATATTGCAATTCCCTCATCTGATAACTGGTATATTCTGCGTACAAAAATTTACTATAAAAATGCCTGTATGCCCTCAGTATAGCATCAGTTGCTTCATCGTCTTCATTCAAGTAGTATCAACAGCTATTTGCTCTATTTGACTATTTCACAAAAACAAAAACTAAAACCTAATCAACAATGGCCGCTATCCGAGTTGTCTCACTTCTCCTTATTGCATTCGTTGTCTGCACTGTCTTTTTGGCCTCCACAGATGCCGCCTACAGGAAACCACCATTCAATGGCAGTATCTTCGGAAAGCGTAACAGCGTTGGTGAGTATTTGTAAAATCATATAATTATGAGATCTGTTTCTAATAATCCCATCTTACAGAATACGATAACAGCAAGGCCATTACCGCCATGTGTGAAATTGCTCTTGAATCTTGCCAATCATGGTTCCCACAAGAAAACAAGTAAAGGTGACTACACTTCTACTAGGTCTACATGTATTGCATACATTACCAATTATATTCATGAAAAGCTTAACATATAATATAATTTTCTTCTTAAGAAATAATAAATATTGCAATTGAAAATAATTTTGTTTAAATTTGTTTTGTAAAACAAATCGGCCTTCTCTAGCATTTCCGTACAATGGATTAAATGGTCTTGATTGACATAGTTTTTTTGAATCAGAAGTTTTTTGGTATGCAGAATTCAAGAGAATATAAAAAATAGTTAAAAAAAAAGTATTTCTAAATTCTTAATTGATTTCATGAACGGTATATTGAAAAGTACAAAACTTCTGTCCATAAAATCGAATAATTTTTTAATCGATTTTATTAGCGGTCAATTGAAATAAATAAAAATTCCGTCCATAAAATCGAATCATTTTTTAATCGATTTAATGAACGGTTAATTGATAAGTACAAAAATTCTGTCCATAAAATCGAATCATTTTTTAATCGATTTTATGAACGGTTTATTAAAAAGTACAAAAATTTTGTCCATAAAATCGAATCATTTTTTAATCGATTTTATGAACGATTTATTGGAAAATGCAATAATTCTGTCCATAAAATCGAATCATCTATTAATCGATTTTATGAACGGTTTATTGAAAACTACAAAAATTCTGTCCATAAAATCGAATTATTTTTAATCGATTTAACGAACAGTCAATTGAAAAGAACAAAAATTATGTTCATAAAGTCGAATCATTTTCAATCGACTTAATGAACAGTCTGTTAAAAAGTGATTCGGTTTTATGGACAGAATTTTTGTTCTTTTCAATAGACTGTTCATAAAATCGATTACAAAATGATTCGATCTTATGGACAGAATTTTTGTACTTTTCAATAGACTGTTCATAAAATCGAATAAAAAAAAGATTCGATTTATGGACAGAATTTTTGTACTTTTCCATAGACTGTTCATAAAATCTATTAAAAAATGATTCGATTTTATGGACAGAATTTTTGTTCTTTTTAATAGACCGTTCATAAAATCGATTAAAAAGTGATTCGATTTTACGGACAAAATGTTTCTTCTTTTCAATAGACTGTTCATAAAATGGATTAAAAAATGATTCGATTTTATGGACAGAATTTTGATACATTTTAATACAACGTTCATAAAATCGATTAAAAAGTGATTCGATTTTATGGACAGAATTTTTCTTCTTTTCAATAGACAGTTCATAAAATGGATTAAGAAATTTTTCGATTTTATGGACAGAATTTTTGAACTTTTCAATAGACCGTTCATAAAATGGATTAAGAAATGATTCGATTATATGGACAGAATTTTTGAACTTTTCAATAGACCGTTTATAAAATCAATTAAAAAATGATTCGATTGTATGCCAGAATTTTTGTACTTTTAAATAGAACGCTCATAAAATCGAATGAAAAAAGATTCGATTTTATGGACTGAATTTTTGTACTTCTTAATAGAACGCTCATAAAATCGAATGAAAAAAGATTCGATTTTATGGACTGAATTTTTGTACTTTTTAATTGAACGTTGATAAAATCGAATAAAAAAAGATTCGATTTTATGGACAGAATTTTTGTACTTTTCCATAGACTGTTCATAAAATCTATTAAAAAATGATTCGATTTTATGGACAGAATTTTTGTACTTTTTAATAGACCGTTCATAAAATCGATTAAAAAGTGATTCGATTTTATGGACAGAATTTTTGTTCTTTTCAATAGACCGTTCATAAAATGGATTAAGAAATGATTCGATTTTATGGACAGAATTTTTGTACTTTTTAATTGAACTTCCATAAAATCGAATAAAAAATGATTCGATTTTATGGACAGAATTTTTGTACTTTTCAATAGACTGTTCATAAAATCGATTTAAAAATTATTCGATTTTATGGACAGAATTTTGGTACTTTTTAATACAACGTTCATAAAATCGAATAAAAAATGATTCGACTTTGTAGACAGAATTTTTGTACTTTTCAATAGACTGTTCATAAAATCGATTAAGAAATGATTCGATTTTATGGACACAATTTTTGTACTTTTTAATAGAAAGTTCATAAAATCGATTTAAAAATGATTCGATTTTATGGACAGAATTTTTGTACTTTTGATTCGATTTAGTGGACAGAATTTTTGTACTTTTCAATAGACTGTTCATAAAATCGATTAAGAAATGATTCGATTTTATGGACAGAATATTTGCACTTTTCAATAGACTGTTCATAAAATGGATTAAAAAATGATTCGATTTTATGGACAGAATTTTGGTACATTTTAATACAACGTTCATAAAATCGATTAAAAAGTGATTCGATTTTAGGGACAGAATTTTGGTACTTTTTAATAGAACGTTCATAAAATCGAATAAAAAATGATTCGACTTTGTAGACAGAATTTTTGTACTTTTCAATAGACTGTTCATAAAATCGATTAAGAAATGATTCGATTTTATGGACACAATTTTTGTACTTTTTAATAGAAAGTTCATAAAATCGATTTAAAAATGATTCGATTTTATGGACAGAATTTTTGCACTTTTCAATAGACCGTTCATAAAATCGATTAAAAATGATTCGATTTTATGGACAGAATTTTTGCACTTTTCAATAGACTGTTCATAAAATGGATTAAAAAATGATTCGATTTTATGGACAGAATTTTGGTACATTTTAATACAACGTTCATAAAATCGATTAAAAAGTGATTCGATTTTATGGACAGAATTTTTCTACTTTTCAATAGACCGTTTATAAAATCGATTAAAAATGATTCGATTTTATGGACAGAATTTTGGTACATTTTAATACAACGTTCATAAAATCTATTAAAAAGTGATTCGATTTTATGGACAGAATTTTTGTACTTTTCAATAGACCGTTCATAAAATAGATTAAGAAATGATTCGATTATATGGACAGAATTTTTGTACTTTTCAATAGACCGTTCATAAAACCGATTAAAAAATGATTCGATTTTATGGACAGAATTTTTGTACTTTTCAATAGACTGTTCATAAAATCGATTAAAAAATGGTTCGATTTTATGGACAGAATTTTTGTACTTTTCAATAGACCGTTTATAAAATCAATTTAAAAATGATTCGATTTTATGGACAGAATTTTTGTACTTTTGAATAGATCGTTCATAAAATCGATTAAAAAATGATTCGATTTTATGGACAGAATTTTTGTACTTTTTAATTGAACGTTCATAAAATCGAATAAAAAAAAGATTCGATTTTATGGACAGAATTTGTGTACTTTTCCATAGACTGTTCATAAAATCTATTAAAAAATGATTCGATTTTATGGACAGAATTTTTGTACTTTTCCATAGACTGTTCATAAAATCTATTAAAAAATGTTTCGATTTTATGGACAGAATTTTAGTTCTTTTCAATAGACCGTTCATAAAATGGATTAAAAAATGATTCGATTTTATGGACAGAATTTTTGCACTTTTTAATTGACCGTTCATAAAATCGATTAAAAAGTGATTCGATTTTATGGACAGAATTTTTGTTCTTTTTAATTGAACGTTCATAAAATCGAATAAAAAAATGATTCGATTTTATGGACAGAATTTTTGTACTTTTTAATTGAACGTTCATAAAATGGATTAAGAAATGATTCGATTATATGGACAGAATTTTTGTACTTTTCAATAGACCGTTCATAAAACCGATTAAAAAATGATTCGATTTTATGGACAGAATTTTTGTACTTTTCAAAAGACTGTTCATAAAATCGATTAAAAAAAGGTTCGATTTTGTGGACAGAATTTTTGTACTTTTTAATAGACCGTTCATAAAATCGATTAAAAAGTGATTCGATTTTATGGACAGAATTTTCGTTTTTTTCAATAGACCGTTCATAAAATCGATTAAAGAATGATTCAATTTTATGGACAGAATTTTTGCCCTTTTCAATAGTCAGTTCATAAAATGGATTAAAAAATGATTCGATTTTATGGACAGAATTTTTGTACTTTTCAATAGACCGTTCATAAAATCGATTAAAAAATGATTCGATTTTATGGACAGAATTTTGGTACTTTTTAATAGAACGTTCATAAAATCGAATAAAAAACGATTCGACTTTGTGGACAGAATTTTTGTACTTTTCAATAGACTGTTCATAAAATCGATTAAGAAATGATTCGATTTGATGGACAAAATTTTTGTACTTTTTAATAGAATGTTCATAAAATCGATTTAAAAATGATTCGATTTTATGGACAGAATTTTTGTACTTTTGAATAGATCGTTCATAAAATCGATTAAAAAATTATTCGATTTTTTGGATAGAATTTTCGTTTTTTTCAATAGACCGTTCATAAAATCGACTAAAGAATGATTCGATTTTATGGACAGAATTTTTGCCCTTTTCAATAGTCAGTTCATAAAATGGATTAAAAAATGATTCGATTTTATGGACAGAATTTTTGTACTTTTCAATAGACCGTTCATAAAATCGATTAAAAAATGATTCGATTTTATGGACAGAATTTTGGTACTTTTTAATAGAACGTTCATAAAATCGAATAAAAAACGATTCGACTTTGTGGACAGAATTTTTGTACTTTTCAATAGACTGTTCATAAAATCGATTAAGAAATGATTCGATTTTATGGATACAATTTTTGTACTTTTTAATAGAATGTTCATAAAATCGATTTAAAAATGATTCGATTTTATGGACAGAATTTTTGTACTTTTGAATAGACCGTTCATAAAATCGATTAAAAAATGATTCGATTTAGTAGACAGAATTTTTGTACTTTTCAGTAGACTGTTCATAAAATCGATTAAAAAATGGTTCGATTTTATGGACAGAATTTTTGTACTTTCCAATAGACCGTTCATAAAATCAATTAAAAAATGATTCGATTTTATGGACAGAATTTTTGTACTTTTTAATAGACTGTTCATAAAATCGAATAAAAAATGGTTCGATTTTATGGACAAAATTTTTGTACTTTTCAATAGACCGTTCATAAAATCAATTAAAAAATTATTCGATTTTATGGACAGAATTTTGGTACTTTTTAATAGAACGTTCATAAAATCGAATAAAAAACGATTCGACTTTGTATACAGAATTTTTGTAATTTTCAATAGACTGTTCATAAAATCGATTAAGAAATGATTCGACTTTATGGACACAATTTTTGTACTGATTTTATGAACAGTCAATTGAAAAGTACAAAAATTCTGTCCATAAAATCGAATCATTTTTTAATCGATTTTATGAACAGTCTATTGAAAAGTACAAAAATTCTGTCCATAAAATCGAATCATTTTTAAATCGATTTTATGAACTTTCTATTAAAAAGTACAAAAATTCTGTCCATAAAATCGAACCATTTTTTAATCGATTTTATGAACAGTCTATTGAAAAGTATAAAAATTCTGTCCACTAAATCGAATCATTTTTTAATCGATTTTATGAACGGTCTATTCAAAAGTACCAAAATTCTGTCCATAAAATCGAATCATTTGTAAATCGATTTTATGAACATTCTATTAAAAAGTACAAAAACTGTGTCCATAAAATCGAATCATTTCTTAATCGATTTTATGAACAGTCTATTGAAAAGTAAAAAAATTCTGTCCACAAAGTCGAATCATTTTTTATTCGATTTTATGAACGTTCTATTAAAAAGTACCAAAATTCTGTCCATAAAATCGAATCATTTTTTAATCGATTTTATGAACAGTCTATTGAAAAGTACAAAAATTCTGTCCATAAAATCGAATCATTTTTTAATCCATTTTATGAACTGACTGTTGAAAAGGGCTAAAATTCTGTCCATAAAAATCGAATCATTCTTTAATCGATTTTATGAACGGTCTATTGAAAAAAACAAAAATTCTGTCCATAAAATCGAATCACTTTTTAATCGATTTTATGAACGGTCTATTAAAAAGTACAAAAATTCTGTCCATAAAATCGAATCTTTTTTTTATTCGATTTTATGAACGTTCAATTAAAAAGTGTAAAAATTCTGCCAATAAAATCGAATCATTTTTTTATTGGATTTTATGAACGTTCAATTAAAAAGTGCGAAAATTCTGTCCATAAAATCGAATCATTTTTTAATCGATTTTATGAACGGTCTATTGAAAAGTACAAAAATTCTGTCCATAAAATCGAATCATTTTTTAATCCATTTTATGAACTGACTATTGAAAAGGGCAAAAACTCTGTCCATAAAATCGAATCATTCTTTAATCGATTTTATGAACGGTCTATTGAAAACAACGAAAATTCTGTCCATAAAATCGAGTCACTTTTTAATCGATTTTATGAACGGTCTATTAAAAAGAACAAAAATTCTGTCCATAAAATCGAATCTTTTTTTTATTCGATTTTATGAACGTTCAATTAAAAAGTACAAAAATTTTGTCCATAAAATCGAATCATTTTTTTATTCGATTTTATGGACGTTCAATTAAAAAGTACAAAAATTCTGTCCATAAAATCGAATCACTTTTTAATCGATTTTATGAACGGTCTATTAAAAAGTGCAAAAACTCTGTCCATAAAATCGAATCATTTTTTAATCCATTTTATGAACGGTCTATTGAAAAGAACAAAAATTCTGTCCAAAAAATCGAATCATTTTTTAATAGATTTTATGAACAGTCTATGGAATGGTACAAAAATTCTGTCCATAAAATCGAATCTTTTTTTATTTGATTTTATAAACGGTCTATTGAAAAGTACAAAAATTCTGTCCATAAAATCGAATAATTTTTTAATCCATTTTATGAACTGTCTATTGATAAGTGCAAAAACTCTGTCCATAAAATCGATTCATTTTGAATCGATTTTATAAACGGTCTATTGAAAAGAAATCGAATGAAAAAAGATTCGATTTTATGGACAGAATTTTTGTACTTTTTAATTGAACGTTCATAAAATCGAATAAAAAAAAGATTCGATTTTATGGACAGAATTTTTGTACTTTTCCATAGACTGTTCATAAAATCTATTAAAAAATGATTCGATTTTATGGACAGAATTTTCGTTCTTTTGAATAGACCGTTCATAAAATGGATTAAAAAATGATTCGATTTTATGGACAGAATTTTTGCACTTTTTAATAGACCGTTCATAAAATCGATTAAAAAGTGATTCCATTTTATGGACAGAATTTTTGTACTTTTTATTTGAACGTTAATAAAATCGAATAAAAAAATGATTCGATTTTATGGACAGAATTTTTGTACTTTTTAATTGAACGTTCATAAAATCGAATAAAAAAAAGATTCGATTTTATGGACAGAATTTTCGTTTTTTTTTAATAGACCGTTCATAAAATCGATTAAAGAATGATTCGATTTTATGGACAGAATTTTTGCCCTTTTTAATAGTCAGTTCATAAAATGGATTAAAAAATGATTCGATTTTATGGACAGAATTTTTGTCCTTTTCAATAGACCGTTCATAAAATCGATTAAAAAATGATTCGATTTTATGGACAGAATTTTCGCACTTTTTAATTGAACGTTCATAAAATCGACTAAAAAATGATTCGATTTTATGGACAGAATTTTTGTACTTTTTAATTGAACGTTCATAAAATCGAATAAAAACAAGATTCGATTTTATGGACAGAATTTTTGTACTTTTTAATAGACCGTTCATAAAATCGATTAAAAAGTGATTCGATTTTATGGACAGAATTTTTTTTTTCAATAGACCGTTCATAAAATCGATTAAAGAATGATTCGATTTATGGACAGAATTTTTGCCCTTTTCAATAGTCAGTTCATAAAATGGATTAAAAAATGATTCGATTTTATGGACAGAAGTTTTGTACTTTTTAATAGAAAGTTCATAAAATCGATTTAAAAATAATTCGATTTCATGGACAGAATTTTTGTACTTTTCAATAGACTGTTCATAAAATCGATTAAAAAATGATTCGATTTTATGGACAGAATTTTTGTACTTTTCAATTGACTGTTCATAAAATCGAATAAAAAATGATTCGATTTAGTGGACAGAATTTTTGTACTTTTCAATAGACTGTTCATAAAATCGATTAAGAAATGATTCGATTTTATGGACACAATTTTTGTACTTTTTAATAGAATGTTCATAAAATCGATTTAAAAATGATTCGATTTTATGGACAGAATTTTTGTACTTTTGAATAGACCGTTCATAAAATCGATTAAAAAATGATTCGATTTAGTGGACAGAATTTTTGTACTTTTCAATAGACTGTTCATAAAATCGATTAAAAAATGGTTCGATTTTATGGACAGAATTTTTGTACTTTTCAATAGACCGTTCATAAAATCAATTAAAAAATGATTCGATTCTATGGACCGAATTTTTGTACTTTTTAATAGAAAGTTCATAAAACCGATTTAAAAATGATTCGATTTTATGGACAGAATTTTTGTACTTTTCAATAGACTGTTCATAAAATCTATTAAAAAATGATTCGATTTTATGGACAGAATTTTTGTACTTTTCAATTGACTGTTCATAAAATCGAATAAAAAATGATTCGATTTAGTGGACAGAATTTTTGTACTCTTCAATGGACTGTTCATAAAATCGATTAAAAAATGGTTCGATTTTATGGACAGAATTTTTGTACTTTTCAATAGACCGTTCATAAAATCAATTAAAAAATGATTCGAATTTATGGACAGAATTTTTGTACTTTTTAATAGAAAGTTCATAAAATCGATTTAAAAATGATTCGATTTTATGGACAGAGTTTTTGTACTTTTCAATAGACCGTTCATAAAATCGATTAAAAAGTGATTCGATTTTATGGACAGAATTTTCGTTGTTTTCAATAGACCGTTCATAAAATCGATTAAAGAATGATTCGATTTTATGGACAGAGTTTTTGCCCTTTTCAATAGTCAGTTCATAAAATGGATTAAAAAATGATTCGATTTTATGGACAGAATTTTTGTACTTTTCAATAGACCGTTCATAAAATCGATTAAAAAATGATTCGATTTTATGGACAGAATTTTGGTACTTTTTAATACAACGTTCACAAAATCGATTAAAAAATGATTCGATTTTATGGACAGAATTTTTGTACTTTTCAATAGACCGTTCATAAAATGGATTAAAAAATGATTCGATTTTATGGACAGAATTTTTGTACTTTTTAATTGACTTTTCATAAAATCGAACAACAAATGATTCGATTTAGTGGACAGAATTTTTGTACTTTTCAATAGACTGTTCATAAAATCGATTGAAAAATGGTTCGATTTTATGGACAGAATTTTTGTACTTTTTAATAGACTGTTCATAAAATCGATTAAGAAATGATTCGATTTTATGGACAGAATTTTGGTACTTTTTATAGAACGTCCATAAAATCGAATAAAAAATGATTCGATTTTATGGACAGAATTTTTATACTTTTCAATAGACTGTTCATAAAATCGATTAAAAAATGATTCGATTTTATGGACAGAATTTTGGTACTTCTTAATACAACGTTCATAAAATCGAATAAAAAATGATTCGATTTTGTGGACAGAATTTTTGTACTTTTCACTAGACTGTTCATAAAATCGATTAAGAAATGATTCGATTTTATGGACACAATTTTTGTACTTCTTAATAGAATGTTCATAAAATCGATTTAAAAATGATTCGATTTTATGGACAGAATTTTTGTACTTTTTAATAGAATGTCCATAAAATCGAATAAAAAATGATTCTATTTTATGGACAGAATTTTTGTACTTTTCAATAAACTGTTCATAAAATCGATTAAAAAATGATTCGATTTTATGGACAGAATTTTGGCACTTTTTAATACAACGTTCATAAAATCGAACAAAAAATGATTCGATTTTGTGGACAGAATTTTTGTACTTTTCAATAGACTGTTCGTAAAATCGATTTAGAAATGATTCGATTTTATGGACACAATTTTTGTACTTTTTAATAGAATGTTCATAAAATCGATTTAAAAATGATTCGAATTTATGGACAGAATTTTTGTACTTTTGATTCGATTTAGTGGACAGAATTTTTGTACTTTTCAATAGACTGTTCATAAAATCGATTAAAAAATGATTCGATTTTATGGACAGAATATTTGTACTTTTCAATTGACTGTTCATAAAATCGAATAAAAAATGATTCGATTTAGTGGACAGAATTTTTGTACTTTTCAATAGACTGTTCATAAAATCGATTAAAAAATGGTTCGATTTAATGGACAGAATTTTTGTACTTTTCAATAGACGTTCATAAAATCAATTAAAAAATAATTCGATTTTATGGACAGAATTTTTGTACTTTTCAATAGACCGTTCATAAAATTTATTAAAAAATAATTCGATTTTATGGACAGAATTTTTGTACTTTTTAATAGACCGTTCATAAAACGGATTCAAATATGATTCGATTTTATGGACAGAATTTTTGTACTTTTCAATAGACCGTTCATAAAATGGATTAAAAAATGATTCAATTTATGGACAGAATTTTTGTACTTTTTAATAGACCGTTCATAAAATGGATTAAAAAATGATTCGATTTTGTGGACAGAATTTTTGTACTTTTCAATAGACTTTTCATAAAATCGATTAAGAAATGATTCGATTTAATGGACACAATTTTTGTACTTTTTAATAGAATGTTCATAAAATCGATTTAAAAATGATTCGATTTTATGGACAGAATTTTTGTACTTTTGATTCGATTTAGTGGACAGAATTTTTGTACTTTTCAATAGACTGTTCATAAAATCGATTAAAAAATGGTTCGATTTTATGGACACAATTTTTGTACTTTTTATTTGAACGTTAATAAAATCGAATAAAAAATGATTCGATTTTATGGACAGAATTTTTGTACTTTTTAATTGAACGTTCATAAAATCGAATAAAAAAAAGATTCGATTTTATGGACAGAATTTTTGTACTTTTTAATAGACCGTTCATAAAATCGATTAAAAAGTGATTCGATTTTATGGACAGAATTTTTGTACTTTTTATTTGAACGTTAATAAAATCGAATAAAAAAATGATTCGATTTTATGGACAGAATTTTTGTACTTTTTAATTGAACGTTCATAAAATCGAATAAAAAAAAGATTCGATTTTATGGACAGAATTTTTGTACTTTTCAATAGACTGTTCATAAAATCGATTAAAAAATGGTTCGATTTTATGGACACAATTTTTGTACTTTTTATTTGAACGTTAATAAAATCGAATAAAAAAATGATTCGATTTTATGGACAGAATTTTTGTACTTTTCAATAGACCGTTCATAAAATGGATTAAAAAATGATTCAATTTATGGACAGAATTTTTGTACTTTTGAATAGACCGTTCATAAAATGGATTAAAAAATGATTCGATTTTATGGACAGAATTTTTGCACTTTTTAATAGACCGTTCATAAAATCGATTAAAAAGTGATTCGATTTTATGGACAGAATTTTTGTACTTTTTATTTGAACGTTAATAAAATCGAATAAAAAAATGATTCGATTTTATGGACAGAATTTTTGTACTTTTTAATTGAACGTTCATAAAATCGAATAAAAAAAAGATTCGATTTTATGGACAGAATTTTCGTACTTTTTAATAGACCGTTCATAAAATCGATTAAAAAGTGATTCGATTTTATGGACAGAATTTTCGTTTTTTTTTAATAGACCGTTCATAAAATCGATTAAAGAATGATTCGATTTTATGGACAGAATTTTTGCCCTTTTTAATAGTCAGTTCATAAAATGGATTAAAAAATGATTCGATTTTATGGACAGAATTTTTGTACTTTTCAATAGACCGTTCATAAAATCGATTAAAAAATGATTCGATTTTATGGACAGAATTTTCGCACTTTTTAATTGAACGTTCATAAAATCGAATAAAAAATGATTCGATTTTATGGACAGAATTTTTGTACTTTTTAATTGAACGTTCATAAAATCGAATAAAAACAAGATTCGATTTTATGGACAGAATTTTTGTACTTTTTAATAGAAAGTTCATAAAATCGATTTAAAAATAATTCGATTTCATGGACAGAATTTTTGTACTTTTCAATAGTCAGTTCATAAAATGGATTAAAAAATGATTCGATTTTATGGACAGAATTTTTGCCCTTTTCAATAGTCAGTTCATAAAATGGATTAAAAAATGATTCGATTTTATGGACAGAATTTTTGGACTTTTCAATAGACTGTTCATAAAATCGATCAAAAAATGGTTCGATTTTGTGGACAGAATTTTTGTACTTTTCAATAGACCGTTCATAAAATCAATTAAAAAATGATTCGATTTTATGGACAGAAGTTTTGTACTTTTTAATAGAAAGTTCATAAAATCGATTTAAAAATAATTCGATTTCATGGACAGAATTTTTGTACTTTTCAATAGACTGTTCATAAAATCGATTAAAAAATGATTCGATTTTATGGACAGAATTTTTGTACTTTTCAATTGACTGTTCATAAAATCGAATAAAAAATGATTCGATTTAGTGGACAGAATTTTTGTACTTTTCAATAGACTGTTCATAAAATCGATTAAGAAATGATTCGATTTTATGGACACAATTTTTGTACTTTTTAATAGAATGTTCATAAAATCGATTTAAAAATGATTCGATTTTATGGACAGAATTTTTGTACTTTTGAATAGACCGTTCATAAAATCGATTAAAAAATGATTCGATTTAGTGGACAGAATTTTTGTACTTTTCAATAGACTGTTCATAAAATCGATTAAAAAATGGTTCGATTTTATGGACAGAATTTTTGTACTTTTCAATAGACCGTTCATAAAATCAATTAAAAAATGATTCGATTCTATGGACCGAATTTTTGTACTTTTTAATAGAAAGTTCATAAAACCGATTTAAAAATGATTCGATTTTATGGACAGAATTTTTGTACTTTTCAATAGACTGTTCATAAAATCTATTAAAAAATGATTCGATTTTATGGACAGAATTTTTGTACTTTTCAATTGACTGTTCATAAAATCGAATAAAAAATGATTCGATTTAGTGGACAGAATTTTTGTACTCTTCAATGGACTGTTCATAAAATCGATTAAAAAATGGTTCGATTTTATGGACAGAATTTTTGTACTTTTCAATAGACCGTTCATAAAATCAATTAAAAAATGATTCGAATTTATGGACAGAATTTTTGTACTTTTTAATAGAAAGTTCATAAAATCGATTTAAAAATGATTCGATTTTATGGACAGAATTTTTGTACTTTTCAATAGACCGTTCATAAAATCGATTAAAAAGTGATTCGATTTTATGGACAGAATTTTCGTTGTTTTCAATAGACCGTTCATAAAATCGATTAAAGAATGATTCGATTTTATGGACAGAGTTTTTGCCCTTTTCAATAGTCACTTCATAAAATGGATTAAAAAATGATTCGATTTTATGGACAGAATTTTTGTACTTTTCAATAGACCGTTCATAAAATCGATTAAAAAATGATTCGATTTTATGGACAGTATTTTGGTACTTTTTAATACAACGTTCACAAAATCGATTAAAAAATGATTCGATTTTATGGACAGAATTTTTGTACTTTTCAATAGACCGTTCATAAAATGGATTAAAAAATGATTCGATTTTATGGACAGAATTTTTGTACTTTTTAATTGACTTTTCATAAAATCGAACAACAAATGATTCGATTTAGTGGACAGAATTTTTGTACTTTTCAATAGACTGTTCATAAAATCGATTGAAAAATGGTTCGATTTTATGGACAGAATTTTTGTACTTTTTAATAGACTGTTCATAAAATCGATTAAGAAATGATTCGATTTTATGGACAGAATTTTGGTACTTTTTATAGAACGTCCATAAAATCGAATAAAAAATGATTCGATTTTATGGACAGAATTTTTATACTTTTCAATAGACTGTTCATAAAATCGATTAAAAAATGATTCGATTTTATGGACAGAATTTTGGTACTTCTTAATACAACGTTCATAAAATCGAATAAAAAATGATTCGATTTTGTGGACAGAATTTTTGTACTTTTCACTAGACTGTTCATAAAATCGATTAAGAAATGATTCGATTTTATGGACACAATTTTTGTACTTCTTAATAGAATGTTCATAAAATCGATTTAAAAATGATTCGATTTTATGGACAGAATTTTTGTACTTTTTAATAGAATGTCCATAAAATCGAATAAAAAATGATTCGATTTTATGGACAGAATTTTTGTACTTTTCAATAAACTGTTCATAAAATCGATTAAAAAATGATTCGATTTTATGGACAGAATTTTGGCACTTTTTAATACAACGTTCATAAAATCGAACAAAAAATGATTCGATTTTGTGGACAGAATTTTTGTACTTTTCAATAGACTGTTCGTAAAATCGATTTAGAAATGATTCGATTTTATGGACACAATTTTTGTACTTTTTAATAGAATGTTCATAAAATCGATTTAAAAATGATTCGAATTTATGGACAGAATTTTTGTACTTTTGATTCGATTTAGTGGACAGAATTTTTGTACTTTTCAATAGACTGTTCATAAAATCGATTAAAAAATGATTCGATTTTATGGACAGAATATTTGTACTTTTCAATTGACTGTTCATAAAATCGAATAAAAAATGATTCGATTTAGTGGACAGAATTTTTGTACTTTTCAATAGACTGTTCATAAAATCGATTAAAAAATGGTTCGATTTAATGGACGGAATTTTTATACTTTTCAATAGACGTTCATAAAATCAATTAAAAAATAATTCGATTTTATGGACAGAATTTTTGTACTTTTCAATAGACCGTTCATAAAATTTATTAAAAAATAATTCGATTTTATAGACAGAATTTTTGTACTTTTCAATAGACCGTTCATAAAATGGATTAAAAAATGATTCAATTTATGGACAGAATTTTTGTACTTTTTAATAGACCGTTCATAAAATGGATTAAAAAATGATTCGATTTTGTGGACAGAATTTTTGTACTTTTCAATAGACTTTTCATAAAATCGATTAAGAAATGATTCGATTTAATGGACACAATTTTTGTACTTTTTAATAGAATGTTCATAAAATCGATTTAAAAATGATTCGATTTTATGGACAGAATTTTTGTACTTTTGATTCGATTTAGTGGACAGAATTTTTGTACTTTTCAATAGACTGTTCATAAAATCGATTAAAAAATGGTTCGATTTTATGGACACAATTTTTGTACTTTTTAATAGAATGTTCATAAAATCGATTAAGAAATGATTCGATTTTATGGACACAATTTTTGTACTTTTTAATTGAACGTTCATAAAATCGAATAAAAAAAAGATTCGATTTTATGGACAGAATTTTTGTACTTTTCTATAGACTGTTCATAAAATCTATTAAAAAATGATTCGATTTTATGGACAGAATTTTCGTTCTTTTCAATAGACCGTTCATAAAATGGATTAAAAAATGATTCGATTTTATGGACAGAATTTTTGCACTTTTTAATAGACCGTTCATAAAATCGATTAAAAAGTGATTCGATTTTATGGACAGAATTTTTGTACTTTTTAATTGAACGTTCATAAAATCGAATAAAAAAAAGATTCGATTTTATGGACAGAATTTTCGTACTTTTTAATAGACCGTTCATAAAATCGATTAAAAAGTGATTCGATTTTATGGACAGAATTTTCGTTTTTTTTTTAATAGACCGTTCATAAAATCGATTAAAGAATGATTCGATTTTATGGACAGAATTTTTGCCCTTTTTAATAGTCAGTTCATAAAATGGATTAAAAAATGATTCGATTTTATGGACAGAATTTTTGTACTTTTCAATAGACCGTTCATAAAATCGATTAAAAAATGATTCGATTTTATGGACAGAATTTTCGCACTTTTTAATTGAACGTTCATAAAATCGAATAAAAAAAGATTCGATTTTATGGACAGAATTTTTGTACTTTTTAATAGACCGTTCATAAAATCGATTAAAAAGTGATTCGATTTTATGGACAGAATTTTTTTTTTCAATAGACCGTTCATAAAATCGATTAAAGAATGATTCGATTTTATGGACAGAATTTTTGTGCTTTTCAATAGACTGTTCATAAAATCGATTAAAAAATGATTCGATTTTATGGACAGAATTTTTGTACTTTTCAATTGACTGTTCATAAAATTGAATAAAAAATGATTCGATTTTATGGACAGAATTTTTGTACTTTTTAATTGAACGTTCATAAAATCGAATAAAAAAAAGATTCGATTTTATGGACAGAATTTTTGGACTCTTCAATAGACTGTTCATAAAATCGATTAAAAAATGGTTCGATTTTGTGGACAGAATTTTTGTACTTTTCAATAGACCGTTCATAAAATCAATTAAAAAATGATTCGATTTTATGGACAGAATTTTTGTGCTTTTCAATAGACTGTTCATAAAATCGATTAAAAAATGATTCGATTTTATGGACAGAATTTTTGTACTTTTCAATTGACTGTTCATAAAATTGAATAAAAAATGATTCGATTTAGTGGACAGAATTTTTGTACTTTTCAATATACTGTTCATAAAATCGATTAAAAAATGGTTCGATTTTATGGACAGAATTTTTGTACTTTTCAATAGACCGTTCATAAAATCAATTAAAAAATGATTCGATTTTATGGACAGAATTTTGGTACTTTTTAATAGAACATTCATAAAATCGAATAAAAAATGATTCGACTTTGCGGACAGAATTTTTGTACTTTTCAATAGACTGTTCATAAAATCGATTAAGAAATGATTCGATTTTATGGACACAATTTTTGTACTTTTTAATAGAATGTTCATAAAATCGATTTAAAAATGATTCGATTTTATGGACAGACTTTTTGTACTTTTCAATAGACCGTTCATAAAATCAATTAAAAAATGATTCGATTTTATGGACAGAATTTTGGTACTTTTTAATAGAAAGTTCATAAAATCGAACAAAAAATGATTCGATTTTGTGGACAGAATTTTTGTACTTTTCAAAAGACTGTTCATAAAATCTTTTAAAAAATGATTCGATTTTATGGACAGAATTTTTGTACTTTTCAATTGACTGTTCATAAAATCGAATAAAAAATGATTCGATTTAGTGGACAGAATTTTTGTACTTTTCAATGGACTGTTCATAAAATCGATTAAAAAATGGTTCGATTTTATGGACAGAATTTTTGTACTTTTCAATAGACCGTTCATAAAATCAATTAAAAAATGATTCGATTTTATGGACAGAATTTTTGTACTTTTTAATAGAAAGTTCATAAAATCGATTTAAAAATGATTCGATTTTATGGACAGAATTTTTGTACTTTTCAATAGACCGTTCATAAAATCAATTAAAAAATGGTTCGATTTTATGGACAGAATTTTTGCACTTTTCAATAGTCAGTTCATAAAATGGATTAAAAAATGATTCGATTTTATGGACAGAATTTTTGTACTTTTCAATAGACCGTTCATAAAATCGATTAAAAAATGATTCGATTTTATGGACAGAATTTTTGCACTTTTCAATAGACAGTTCATAAAATGGATTAAAAAATGATTCGATTTTATTCACAGAATTTTTGTACTTTTCAATAGACTGTTCATAAAATCGATTGAAAAATGATTCGATTTTATGGACAGAATTTTTGTCCTTTTTGATAGAACGTCCATAAAATCGAATAAAAAATGATTCGATTTTATGGACACAATTTTTGTACTTTTTAATAGACCGTTCATAAAATCGATTAAAAAATGATTCGACTTTATGGACAGAATTTTGGTACTTTTTATAGAACGTCCATAAAATCGAATAAAAAATGATTCGATTTTATGGACAGAATTTTTGTACTTTTCAATAGACTGTTCATAAAATCGATTAAAAAATGATTCGATTTTATGGACAGAATTTTGGTACTTTTTAATACAACGGTCATAAAATCGAATAAAAAATGATTCGATTTTATGTACAGAATTTTTGTACTTTTCAATAGACTGTTCATAAAATCGATTAAAAAATGATTCGATTTTATGGACAGAATTTTGGCACTTTTTAATACAACGTTCATAAAATCGAACAAAAAATGATTCGATTTTGTGGACAGAATTTTTGTACTTTTCAATAGACTGTTCATAAAATCGATTTAGAAATTATTCGATTTTATGGACACAATTTTTGTACTTTTTAATAGAATGTTCATAAAATCGATTTAAAAATGATTCGATTTTATGGACAGAATTTTTGTACTTTTGATTCGATTTAGTGGACAGAATTTTTGTACTTTTCAATAGACTGTTCATAAAATCGATTAAAAAATGATTCGATTTTATGGACAGAATATTTGTACTTTTCAATTGACTGTTCATAAAATCGAATAAAAAATGATTCGATTTAGTGGACAGAATTTTTGTACTTTTCAATAGACTGTTCATAAAATCGATTAAAAAATGGTTCGATTTTATGGACAGAATTTTTGTACTTTTCAATAGACCGTTCATAAAATTTATTAAAAAATAATTCGATTTTATGGACAGAATTTTTTTACTTTTCAATAGACCGTTCATAAAATGGATTAAAAAATGATTCGATTTTATGGACAGAATTTTTGTACTTTTTAATAGACCGTTCATAAAATGGATTAAAAAATGATTCGATTTTGTGGACAGAATTTTTGTACTTTTGATTCGATTTAGTGGACAGAATTTTTGTACTTTTCAATAGACTGTTCATAAAATTGATTAAAAAATGGTTCGATTTTATGGACAGAATTTTTGTGCTTTTTAATAGAATGTTCATAAAATCGATTAAGAAATGATTCGATTTTATGGACACAATTTTTGTACTTTTTAATAGAATGTTCATAAAATCGAATCAAAAGTACAAAAATTCTGTCCATAAAATCGAATCATTTTTAAATGATTTTATGAACGGTCTATCAAAAAGAACAAAAATTTTGTCCATAAAATCGAATCACTTTTTAATCGATTAAAAAGTGATTCGATTTTATGGACAAAATTTTGTTCTTTTTGATAGACCGTTCATAAAATCATTTAAAAATGATTCGATTTTATGGACAGAATTTTTGTACTTTTGATTCGATTTTGTGGACAGAATTTATGAACTTTTCCATAGACTGTTCATAAAATCGATTTAAAAATGATTCGATTTTATGGACAAAATGTTTGTTCTTTTCAATAGACCGTTCATAAAATCGATTAAAAATGATTCGATTTTATGGACAGAATTTTTGTACTTTTTAATAGAATGTTCATAAAATCGATTTAAAAATGATTCGATTTTATGGACAGAATTTTTGTACTTTTGATTCGATTTTATGGACAGAATTTTTGCACTTTTCAATAGTCAGTTCATAAAATGGATTAAAAAGTGATTCGATTTTATGGACAGAATTTTTGTACTTTTCAATAGACCGTTCATAAAATCGATTAAAAAATGATTCGATTTTATGGACAGAATTTTTGCACTTTTCAGTAGACAGTTCATAAAATGGATTAAAAAATGATTCGATTTTATGGACAGAATTTTTGTACTTTTCAATAGAATGTTCATAAAATCGATTAAAAAATGATTCGATTTTATGGACAGAATTTTTGTCCTTTTTGATAGAACGTCCATAAAATCGATTAAAAAATGATTCGATTTTATGGACAGAATTTTTGTCCTTTTTGATAGAACGTCCATAAAATTGAATAAAAAATGATTCGATTTTATGGACACAATTTTTGTACTTTTTAATAGACCGTTCATAAAATCAATTAAAAAATGATTCGATTTTATGGACAGAATTTTTGTACTTTTCAATAGACTATTCATAAAATCGATTAAAAAATGATTCGATTTTATGGACAGAATTTTTGTCCTTTTTGATAGAACGTCCATAAAATCGAATAAAATATAATTCGATTTTATGGACACAATTTTTGTACTTTTTAATAGACCGTTCATAAAATCGATTAAAAAATGATTCGATTTTATGGACAGAATTTTGGTACTTTTTAATACAACGTTCATAAAATCAATTAAAAAATGATTCGATTTTATGGACAGAATTTTTGCACTTTTCAATAGACAGTTCATAAAATGGATTAAAAAATGATTCGATTTTATGGACAGAATTTTTGATTCGATTTTATGGACAAAATTTTTGTACTTTTTAATAGACCGTTCATAAAATCGATTTAAAAATGGTTCGATTTTATGGACACAATTTTTGTACTTTTTAATAGAATGTTCATAAAATCGATTTAAAAATAATTCGATTTTATGGACAGAATTTTTGTACTTTTGATTCGATTTTATGGACAGAATTTTTGCACTTTTCAATAGTCAGTTCATAAAATGGATTAAAAAGTGATTCAATTTTATGGACAGAATTTTTGTACTTTTCAATAGACCGTTCATAAAATCAATTAAAAAATGGTTCGATTTTATGGACAGAATTTTTGCACTTTTCAATAGTCAGTTCATAAAATGGATTAAAAAATTATTCGATTTTATGGACAGAATTTTTGTACCTTTCAATAGACCGTTCATAAAATCGATTAAAAAATGATTCGATTTTATGGACAGAATTTTTGCACTTTTCAATAGACAGTTCATAAAATGGATTAAAAAATGATTCGATTTTATGGACAGAATTTTTGTACTTTTCAATAGACTGTTCATAAAATCGATTAAAAAATGATTCGATTTTATGGACAGAATTTTTGTCCTTTTTGATAGAACGTCCATAAAATCGAATAAAAAATGATTCGATTTTATGGACACAATTTTTGTACTTTTTAATAGACCGTTCATAAAATCGATTAAAAAATGATTCGATTTTATGGACAGAATTTTCGTTATTTTCAATAGACCGTTCATAAAATGGATTAAAAAATGAATTTTTGTACTTTTCAATAGACCGTTCATAAAATGGATTAAAAATGATTCGATTTTATGGACAGAATTTTGGTACTTTTTAATAGAACGTTCATAAAATCGAATGAAAAAAGATTCGATTTTATGGACAGAATTTTTGTACTTTTTAATTGAACGTTCATAAAATCGAATAAAAAAAAGATTCGATTTTATGGACAGAATTTTTGTACTTTTCCATAGACTGTTCATAAAATCTATTAAAAAATGATTCGATTTTATGGACAGAATTTTCGTTCTTTTCAATAGACCGTTCATAAAATGGATTAAAAAATGATTCGATTTTATGGACAGAATTTTTGCACTTTTTAATAGACCGTTCATAAAATCGATTAAAAAGTGATTCGATTTTATGGACAGAATTTTTGTACTTTTTAATTGAACGTTCATAAAATCGAATAAAAAAAAGATTCGATTTTATGGACAGAATTTTCGTACTTTTTAATAGACCGTTTATAAAATCGATTAAAAAGTGATAGACCGTTCATAAAATCGATTAAAAAATGATTCGATTTTATGGACAGAATTTTCGTTATTTTCAATAGACCGTTCATAAAATGGATTAAAAAATGAATTTTTGTACTTTTCAATAGACCGTTCATAAAATGGATTAAAAATGATTCGATTTTATGGACAGAATTTTGGTACTTTTTAATAGAACGTTCATAAAATCGAATGAAAAAAGATTCGATTTTATGGACAGAATTTTTGTACTTTTTAATTGAACGTTCATAAAATCGAATAAAAAAAAGATTCGATTTTATGGACAGAATTTTTGTACTTTTCCATAGACTGTTCATAAAATCTATTAAAAAATGATTCGATTTTATGGACAGAATTTTCGTTCTTTTCAATAGACCGTTCATAAAATGGATTAAAAAATGATTCGATTTTATGGACAGAATTTTTGCACTTTTTAATAGACCGTTCATAAAATCGATTAAAAAGTGATTCGATTTTATGGACAGAATTTTTGTACTTTTTAATTGAACGTTCATAAAATCGAATAAAAAAAAGATTCGATTTTATGGACAGAATTTTCGTACTTTTTAATAGACCGTTTATAAAATCGATTAAAAAGTGATTCGATTTTATGGACAGAATTTTCGTTTTTTTTTTAATAGACCGTTCATAAAATCGATTAAAGAATGATTCGATTTTATGGACAGAATTTTTGCCCTTTTTAATAGTCAGTTCATAAAATGGATTAAAAAATGATTCGATTTTATGGACAGAATTTTTGTACTTTTCAATAGACCGTTCATAAAATCGATTAAAAAATGATTCGATTTTATGGACAGAATTTTCGCACTTTTTAATTGAACGTTCATAAAATCGAATAAAAAAAGATTCGATTTTATGGACAGAATTTTTGTACTTTTTAATAGACCGTTCATAAAATCGATTAAAAAGTGATTCGATTTTATGGACAGAATTTTTTTTTCAATAGACCGTTCATAAAATCGATTAAAGAATGATTCGATTTTATGGACAGAATTTTTGCCTTTTCAATAGTCAGTTCATAAAATGGATTAAAAAATGATTCGATTTTATGGACAGAATTTTTGGACTTTTCAATAGACTGTTCATAAAATCGATTAAAAAATGGTTCGATTTTGTGGACAGAGTTTTTGTACTTTTCAATAGACCGTTCATAAAATCAATTAAAAACTGATTCGATTTTATGGACAGAATTTTGGTACTTTTTAATAGAACATTCATAAAATCGAATAAAAAATGATTCGACTTTGCGGACAGAATTTTTGTACTTTTCAATAGACTGTTCATAAAATCGATTAAGAAATGATTCGATTTTATGGACACAATTTTTGTACTTTTTAATAGAATGTTCATAAAATCGATTTAAAAATGATTCGATTTTATGGACACAATTTTTGTACTTTTTAATAGACCGTTCATAAAATCGATTAAAATATGATTCGATTTTATGGACAGAATTTTGGTACTTTTTATAGAACGTCCATAAAATCGAATAAAAAATGATTCGATTTTATGGACAGAATTTTTGTACTTTTCAATAGACTGTTCATAAAATCGATTAAAAAATGATTCGATTTTATGGACAGAATTTTGGTACTTTTTAATACAACGGTCATAAAATCGAATAAAAAATGATTCGATTTTATGGACAGAATTTTTGTACTTTTCAATAGACTGTTCATAAAATCGATTAAAAAATGATTCGATTTTATGGACAGAATTTTGGCACTTTTTAATACAACGTTCATAAAATCGAACAAAAAATGATTCGATTTTGTGGACAGAATTTTTGTACTTTTCAATAGACTGTTCATAAAATCGATTTAGAAATGATTCGATTTTATGGACACAATTTTTGTACTTTTTAATAGAATGTTCATAAAATCGATTTAAAAATGATTCGATTTTATGGACAGAATTTTTGTACTTTTGATTCGATTTAGTGGACAGAATTTTTGTACTTTTCAATAGACTGTTCATAAAATCGATTAAAAAATGATTCGATTTTATGGACAGAATATTTGTACTTTTCAATTGACTGTTCATAAAATCGAATAAAAAATGATTCGATTTAGTGGACAGAATTTTTGTACTTTTCAATGGACTGTTCATAAAATCGATTAAAAAATGGTTCGATTTTATGGACAGAATTTTTGTACTTTTCAATAGACCGTTCATAAAATCAATTAAAAAATGATTCGATTTTATGGACAGAATTTTTGTACTTTTTAATAGAAAGTTCACAAAATCGATTTAAAAATGATTCGATTTTATGGACAGAATTTTTGTACTTTTCAATAGACCGTTCATAAAATCAATTAAAAAATGGTTCGATTTTATGGACAGAATTTTTGCACTTTTCAATAGTCAGTTCATAAAATGGATTAAAAAATGATTCGATTTTATGGACAGAATTTTTGAACTTTTCAATAGACCGTTCATAAAATCGATTAAAAAATGATTCGATTTTATGGACAGAATTTTTGCACTTTTCAATAGACAGTTCATAAAATGGATTAAAAAATGATTCGATTTTATTCACAGAATTTTTGTACTTTTCAATAGACTGTTCATAAAATCGATTGAAAAATGATTCGATTTTATGGACAGAATTTTTGTCCTTTTTGATAGAACGTCCATAAAATCGAATAAAAAATGATTCGATTTTATGGACACAATTTTTGTACTTTTTAATAGACCGTTCATAAAATCGATTAAAATATGATTCGATTTTATGGACAGAATTTTGGTACTTTTTATAGAACGTCCATAAAATCGAATAAAAAATGATTCGATTTTATGGACAGAATTTTTGTACTTTTCAATAGACTGTTCCTAAAATCGATTAAAAAATGATTCGATTTTATGGACAGAATTTTGGTACTTTTTAATACAACGGTCATAAAATCGAATAAAAAATGATTCGATTTTATGGACAGAATTTTTGTACTTTTCAATAGACTGTTCATAAAATCGATTAAAAAATGATTCGATTTTATGGACAGAATTTTGGCACTTTTTAATACAACGTTCATAAAATCGAACAAAAAATGATTCGATTTTGTGGACAGAATTTTTGTACTTTTCAATAGACTGTTCATAAAATCGATTTAGAAATGATTCGATTTTATGGACACAATTTTTGTACTTTTTAATAGAATGTTCATAAAATCGATTTAAAAATGATTCGATTTTATGGACAGAATTTTTGTACTTTTGATTCGATTTAGTGGACAGAATTTTTGTACTTTTCAATAGACTGTTCATAAAATCGATTAAAAAATGATTCGATTTTATGGACAGAATATTTGTACTTTTCAATTGACTGTTCATAAAATCGAATAAAAAATGATTCGATTTAGTGGACAGAATTTTTGTACTTTTCAATAGACTGTTCATAAAATCGATTAAAAAATGGTTCGATTTTATGGACAGAATTTTTGTACTTTTCAATAGACCATTCATAAAATTTATTAAAAAATAATTCGATTTTATGGACAGAATTTTTGTACTTTTTAATAGACCGTTCATAAAATGGATTCAAAAATGATTCGATTTTATGGACAGAATTTTTTTAACTTTTCAATAGACCGTTCATAAAATGGATTAAAAAATGATTCGATTTTATGGACAGAATTTTTGTACTTTTTAATAGACCGTTCATAAAATGGATTAAAAAATGATTCGATTTTGTGGACAGAATTTTTGTACTTTTCAATAGACTGTTCATAAAATCGATTAAAAAATGGTTCGATTTTATGGACAGAATTTTTGTCCTTTTTGATAGAACGACACAATTTTTGTACTTTTTAATAGAATGTTCATAAAATCGATTAAAAAGTGATTCGATTTTATGGACAAAATTTTTGTTCTTTTTGATAGACCGTTCATAAAATCATTTAAAAATGATTCGATTTTATGGACAGAATTTTTGTACTTTTGATTCGATTTTGTGGACAGAATTTATGAACTTTTCCATAGACTGTTTATAAAATCGATTTAAAAATGATTCGATTTTATGGACAAAATGTTTGTTCTTTTCAATAGACCGTTCATAAAATCGATTAAAAATGATTCGATTTTATGGACAGAATTTTTGCACTTTTCAATAGACAGTTCAAAAAATGGATTAAAAAATGATTCGATTTTATGGACAGAATTTTTGTACTTTTCCATAGACTGTTCATAAAATCTATTAAAAAATGATTCTATTTTATGGACAAAATTTTTGTACTTTTTAATAGACCGTTCATAAAATCGATTTAAAAATGATTCGATTTTATGGACACAATTTTTGTACTTTTTAATAGAATGTTCATAAAATCGATTTAAAAACGATTCGATTTTATGGACAGAAATTTTGTACTTTTGATTCGATTTTATGGACAGAATTTTTGCACTTTTCAATAGTCAGTTCATAAAATGGATTAAAAAGTGATTCGATTTTATGGACAGAATTTTTGTACTTTTCAATAGACCGTTCATAAAATCGATTAAAAAATGATTCGATTTTATGGACAGAATTTTTGCACTTTTCAATAGACAGTTCATAAAATGGATTAAAAAATGATTCGATTTTATGGACAGAATTTTTGTACTTTTCAATAGAATGTTCACAAAATCGATTAAAAAATGATTCGATTTTATGGACAGAATTTTTGTCCTTTTTGATAGAACGTCCATAAAATCGATTAAAAAATGATTCGATTTTATGGACAGAATTTTTGTCCTTTTTGATAGAACGTCCATAAAATCGAATAAAAAATGATTCGATTTTATGGACACAATTTTTGTACTTTTTAATAGACCGTTCATAAAATCATTTAAAAAATGATTCGATTTTATGGACAGAATTTTTGTACTTTTCAATAGACTATTCATAAAATCGATTAAAAAATGATTCGATTTTATGGACAGAATTTTTGTCCTTTTTGATAGAACGACACAATTTTTGTACTTTTTAATAGACCATTCATAAAATCGATTAAAAAATGATTCGATTTTATGGACAGAATTTTGGTACTTTTTAATACAACGTTCATAAAATCAATTAAAAAATGATTCGATTTTATGGACAGAATTTTTGCACTTTTCAATAGACAGTTCATAAAATGGATTAAAAAATGATTCGATTTTATGGACAGAATTTTTGATTCGATTTTATGGACAAAATTTTTGTACTTTTTAATAGACCGTTCATAAAATCGATTTAAAAATGATTCGATTTTATGGACACAATTTTTGTACTTTTTAATAGAATGTTCATAAAATCGATTTAAAAATGATTCGGTTTTATGGACAGAATTTTTGTACTTTTGATTCGATTTTATGGACAGAATTTTTGCCCTTTTCAATAGTCACTTCATAAAATGGATTAAAAAGTGATTCGATTTTATGGACAGAATTTTTGTACTTTTAAATAGACCGTTCATAAAATCAATTAAAAAATGGTTCGATTTTATGGACAGAATTTTTGCACTTTTCAATAGTCAGTTCATAAAATGGATTAAAAAATGATTCGATTTTATGGACAGAATTTTTGTACTATTCAATAGACCGTTCATAAAATCGATTAAAAAATGATTCGATTTTATGGACAGAATTTTTGCACTTTTCAATAGACAGTTCATAAAATGGATTAAAAAATGATTCGATTTTATGGACAGAATTTTTGTCCTTTTTGATAGAACGTCCATAAAATCGAATAAAAAATGATTCGATTTTATGGACACAATTTTTGTACCTTTTAATAGACCGTTAATAAAATCGATTAAAAAATGATTCGATTTTATGGACAGAATTTTTGCACTTTTCAATAGTCAGTTCATAAAATGGATTAAAAAATGATTCGATTTTATGGACAGAATTTTTGTACCTTTCAATAGACCGTTCATAAAATCGATTAAAAAATGATTCGATTCTATGGACAGAATTTTTGCACTTTTCAATAGACAGTTCATAAAATGGATTAAAAAATGATTCGATTTTATGGACAGAATTTTTGTCCTTTTTGATAGAACGTCCATAAAATCGAATAAAAAATGATTCGATTTTATGGACACAATTTTTGTACTTTTCAATAGACCGTTCATAAAATCAATTAAAAAATGGTTCGATTTTATGGACAGAATTTTTGCACTTTTCAATAGTCAGTTCATAAAATGGATTAAAAAATGATTCGATTTTATGGACAGAATTTTTGTACCTTTCAATAGACCGTTCATAACATCGATTAAAAAATGATTCGTTTTTATGGACAGAATTTTTGCACTTTTCAATAGACAGTTCATAAAATGGATTAAAAAATGATTCGATTTTATGGACAGAATTTTTGTACTTTTCAATAGACTGTTCATAAAATCGATTAAAAAATGATTCGATTTTATGGACAGAATTTTTGTCCTTTTTGATAGAACGTCCATAAAATCGAATAAAAAATGATTCGATTTTATGGACACAATTTTTGTACTTTTTAATAGACCGTTCATAAAATCGATTAAAAAATGATTCGATTTTATGGACAGAATTTTTGTACTTTTCAATAGACTGTTCATAAAATCGATTAAAAAATGATTCGATTTTATGCACAGAATTTTTGTCCTTTTTGATAGATCGTCCATAAAATCGAGTAAAAAATGATTCGATTTTATGGACACAATTTTTGTACTTTTTAATAGACCGTTCATAAAATCAATTAAAAAATGATTCGATTTTATGGACAGAATTTTTGTACTTTTCAATAGACTATTCATAAAATCGATTAAAAAATGATTCGATTTTATGGACAGAATTTTTGTCCTTTTTGATAGAACGTCCATAAAATCGAATAAAAAATGATTCGATTTTATGGACACAATTTTTGTACTTTTTAATAGACCGTTCATAAAATCGATTAAAAAATGATTCGATTTTATGGACAGAATTTTCGCACTTTTCAATAGACAGTTCATAAAATGGATTAAAAAATGATTCGATTTTATGGACAGAATTTTTGATTCGATTTTATGGACAAAATTTTTGTACTTTTTAATAGACCGTTCATTAAATCGATTTAAAAATGATTCGATTTTATGGACACAATTTTTGTACTTTTTAATAGAATGTTCATAAAATCGATTTAAAAATGATTCGGTTTTATGGACAGAATTTTTGTACTTTTGATTCGATTTTATGGACAGAATTTTTGCACTTTTCAATAGTCAGTTCATAAAATGGATTAAAAAATGATTCGATTTTATGGACAGAATTTCTGTACTATTCAATAGAACGTTCATAAAATCGATTAAAAAATGATTCGATTTTATGGACAGAATTTTTGCACTTTTCAATAGATAGTTCATAAAATGGATTAAAAAATGATTCGATTTTATGGACAGAATTTTTGTCCTTTTTGAAAGAACGTCCATAAAATCGAATAAAAAATGATTCGATTTTATGGACAGAATTTTTGTACTTTTCAATAGACTGTTCATAAAATAAAAAATGATTCGATTTTATGGACACAATTTTTGTACTTTTTAATAGACCGTTCATAAAATCGATTAAAAAATTATTCGATTTTATGGACAGAATTTTTGCACTTTTCAATAGACAGTTCATAAAATGGATTAAAAAATGATTCGATTTTATGGACAGAATTTTTGATTCGATTTTATGGACAACATTTTTTTACTTTTTAATAGACCGTTCATAAAATCGATTTAAAAATGATTCGATTTTATGGACACAATTTTTGTACTTTTTAATAGAATGTTCATAAAATCGATTTAAAAATGATTCAATTTTATGGACAGAATTTTCGTACTTTTGATTCACTAGTCACTTTATAAAATGGATTAAAAAGTGATTCGATTTTATGGACAGAATTTTTGTACTTTTCAATAGACCGTTCATAAAATCAATTAAAAAATGGTTCGATTTTATGGACAGAATTTTTGCACTTTTCAATAGTCAGTTCATAAAATGGATTAAAAAATGATTCGATTTTATGGACAGAATTTTTGTACTATTCAATAGACCGTTCATAAAATCGATTAAAAAATGATTCGATTTTATGGACAGAATTTTTGCACTTTTCAATAGACAGTTCATAAAATGGATTAAAAAATGATTCGTTTTTATGGACAGAATTTTTGTCCTTTTTGATAGAACGTCCATAAAATCGAATAAAAAATGATTCGATTTTATGGACACAATTTTTGTACTTTTTAATAGACCGTTCATAAAATCGATTAAAAAATGGTTCGATTTTATGGACAGAATTTTTGTACTTTTCAATAGACTGTTCATAAAATCGATTTAAAAATGATTCGATTTTATGGACACAATTTTTGTACTTTTTAATAGAATGTTCATAAAATCGATTTAAAAATGATTCGGTTTTATGGACAGAATTTTTGTACTTTTGATTCGATTTTATGGACAGAATTTTTGCACTTTTCAATAGTCACTTCATAAAATGGATTAAAAAGTGATTCGATTTTATGGACAGAATTTTTGTACTTTTCAATAGACCGTTCATAAAATCAATTAAAAAATGGTTCGATTTTATGGACAGAATTTTTGCACTTTTCAATAGTCAGTTCATAAAATGGATTAAAAAATTATTCGATTTTATGGACAGAATTTTTGTACTATTCAATAGACCGTTCATAAAATCGATTAAAAAATGATTCGATTTTATGGACAGAATTTTTGCACTTTTCAATAGACAGTTCATAAAATGGATTAAAAAATGATTCGATTTTATGGACAAAATTTTTGTCCTTTTTGATAGAACGTCCATAAAATCGAATAAAAAATGATTCGATTTTATGGACACAATTTTTGTACTTTTTAATAGACCGTTCATAAAATCGATTAAAAAATGATTCGATTTTATGGACAGAATTTTTGTACTTTTCAATTGACTGTTCATAAAATCGAATAACAAATGATTCGATTTAGTGGACAGAATTTTTGTACTTTTCAATAGACTGTTAATAAAATCGATTAAAAAATGGTTCGATTTTATGGACAGAATTTTTGTACTTTTCAATAGACTGTTCATAAAATCGATTAAAAAATGATTCGATTTTATGGACAGAATTTTTGTCCTTTTTATAGAACGTCCAAAAAATCGAATAAAAAATGATTCGATTTTATGGACAGAATTTTTGTACTTTTCAATAGACTGTTCATAAAATCGATTAAAAAATGATTCGATTTTATGGACAGAATTTTGGTACTTTTTAATACAACGTTCATAAAATCGAACAAAAAATGATTCGATTTTGTGGACAGAATTTTTGTACTTTTCAATAGACTGTTCATAAAATCGATTAAAAAATGATTCGATTTTATGGACAGAATTTTTGTCCTTTTTATAGAACGTCCATAAAATCGAATAAAAAATGATTCGATTTTATGGACACAATTTTTGTACTTTTTAATAGAATGTTCATAAAATCGATTTAAAAATGATTCGATTTTATGGACAGACTTTTTGTACTTTTGATTCGATTTAGTGGGCAGAATATTTGTACTTTTCAATAGACTGTTCATAAAATCGATTAAAAAATGGTTCGATTTTATGGACAGAATTTTTGTACTTTTTAATAGAATGTTCATAAAATCGATTTAAAAATGATTCGGTTTTATGGACAGAATTTTTGTACTTTTGATTCGATTTTATGGACAGAATTTTTGCACTTTTCAATAGTCACTTCATAAAATGGATTAAAAAGTGATTCGATTTTATGGACAGAATTTTTGTACTTTTCAATAGACAGTTCATAAAATGGATTAAAAAATGATTCGATTTTATGGACAGAATTTTTGTACTTTTCAATTGACTGTTCATAAAATCGAATAACAAATGATTCGATTTAGTGGACAGAATTTTTGTACTTTTCAATAGACTGTTAATAAAATCGATTAAAAAATGGTTCGATTTTATGGACAGAATTTTTGTACTTTTCAATAGACTGTTCATAAAATCGATTAAAAAATGATTCGATTTTATGGACAGAATTTTTGTCCTTTTTATAGAACGTCCATAAAATCGAATAAAAAATGATTCGATTTTATGGACACAATTTTTGTACTTTTTAATAGACCGTTCATAAAATCGATTAAAAAATGATTCGATTTTATGGACAGAATTTTTGTACTTTTCAATTGACTCTTCGTAAAATCGAATAACAAATGATTCGATTTAGTGGACAGAATTTTTGTACTTTTCAATAGACTGTTAATAAAATCGATTAAAAAATGGTTCGATTTTATGGACAGAATTTATGTACTTTTCAATAGACTGTTCATAAAATCGATTAAAAAATGATTCGATTTTATGGACAGAATTTTTGTCCTTTTTATAGAACGTCCATAAAATCGAATAAAAAATGATTCGATTTTATGGACAGAATTTTTGTCCTTTTTGATAGAACGTCCATAAAATCGATTAAAAAATGATTCGATTTTATGGACAGAATTTTTGTCCTTTTTGATAGAACGTCCATAAAATCAATTAAAAAATGATTCGATTTTATGGACAGAATTTTTGCACTTTTCAATAGACAGTTCATAAAATGGATTAAAAAATGATTCGATTTTATGGACAGAATTTTTGATTCGATTTTATGGACAAAATTTTTGTACTTTTTAATAGACCGTTCATAAAATCGATTTAAAAATGATTCGATTTTATGGACAGAATTTTTGTACTTTTCAATAGACTGTTAATAAAATCGATTAAAAAATGGTTCGATTTTATGGACAGAATTTTTGTACTTTTCAATAGACTGTTCATAAAATCGATTAAAAAATGATTCGATTTTATGGACAGAATTTTTGTCCTTTTTATAGAACGTCCATAAAATCGAATAAAAAATGATTCGATTTTATGGACACAATTTTTGTACTTTTTAATAGACCGTTCATAAAATCGATTAAAAAATGATTCGATTTTATGGACAGAATTTTTGTACTTTTCAATTGACTGTTCGTAAAATCGAATAACAAATGATTCGATTTAGTGGACAGAATTTTTGTACTTTTCAATAGACTGTTAATAAAATCGATTAAAAAATGGTTCGATTTTATGGACAGAATTTATGTACTTTTCAATAGACTGTTCATAAAATCGATTAAAAAATGATTCGATTTTATGGACAGAATTTTTGTCCTTTTTATAGAACGTCCATAAAATCGAATAAAAAATGATTCGATTTTATGGACAGAATTTTTGTCCTTTTTGATAGAACGTCCATAAAATCGATTAAAAAATGATTCGATTTTATGGACAGAATTTTTGTCCTTTTTGATAGAACGTCCATAAAATCAATTAAAAAATGATTCGATTTTATGGACAGAATTTTTGCACTTTTCAATAGACAGTTCATAAAATGGATTAAAAAATGATTCGATTTTATGGACAGAATTTTTGATTCGATTTTATGGACAAAATTTTTGTACTTTTTAATAGACCGTTCATAAAATCGATTTAAAAATGATTCGGTTTTATGGACAGAATTTTTGTACTTTTGATTCGATTTTATTTACAGAATTTTTGCACTTTTCAATAGTCACTTCATAAAATGGATTAAAAGTGATTCGATTTTATGGACAGAATTTTTGTACTTTTCAATAGACCGTTCATAAAATCAATTAAAAAATGGTTCGATTTTATGGACAGAATTTTTGCACTTTTCAATAGTCAGTTCATAAAATGGATTAAAAAATGATTCGATTTTATGGACACAATTTTTGTACTTTTTAATAGAATGTTCATAAAATCGATTTAAAAATGATTCGGTTTTATGGACAGAATTTTTGTACTTTTGATTCGATTTTATTTACAGAATTTTTGCACTTTTCAATAGTCACTTCATAAAATGGATTAAAAGTGATTCGATTTTATGGACAGAATTTTTGTACTTTTCAATAGACCGTTCATAAAATCAATTAAAAAATGGTTCGATTTTATGGACAGAATTTTTGCACTTTTCAATAGTCAGTTCATAAAATGGATTAAAAAATGATTCGATTTTATGGACAGAATTTTTGTACTATTCAATAGACCGTTCATAAAATCGATTAAAAAATGATTCGATTTTATGGACAGAATTTTTGCACTTTTCAATAGACAGTTCATAAAATGGATTAAAAAATGATTCGATTTTATGGACAGAATTTTTGTCCTTTTTGATAGAACGTCCATAAAATCGAATAAAAAATGATTCGATTTTATGGACACAATTTTTGTACTTTTTAATAGACCGTTCATAAAATCGATTAAAAAATGATTCGATTTTATGGACAGAATTTTTGTACTTTTCAATTGACTTCTCATAAAATCGAATAACAAATGATTCGATTTTATGGACAGAATTTTTGTACCTTTCAATAGACCGTTCATAAAGTCGATTAAAAAATGATTCGATTCTATGGACAGAATTTTTGCACTTTTCAATAGACAGTTCATAAAATGGATTAAAAAATGATTCGATTTTATGGACAGAATTTTTGTCCTTTTTGATAGAACGTCCATAAAATCGAATAAAAATTGATTCGATTTTATGGACACAATTTTTGTACTTTTCAATAGACCGTTCATAAAATCAATTAAAAAATGGTTCGATTTTATGGACAGAATTTTTGCACTTTTCAATAGTCAGTTCATAAAATGGATTAAAAAATGATTCGATTTTATGGACAGAATTTTTGTACCTTTCAATAGACCGTTCATAAAATCGATTAAAAAATGATTCGTTTTTATGGACAGAATTTTTGCACTTTTCAATAGACAGTTCATAAAATGGATTAAAATATGATTCGATTTTATGGACAGAATTTTTGTACTTTTCAATAGACTGTTCATAAAATCGAATAAAAAATGATTCGATTTTATGGACAGAATTTTTGCCCTTTTTGATAGAACGTCCATAAAATCGAATAAAAAATGATTCGATTTTATGGACACAATTTTTGTCCTTTTTGATAGATCGTCCATAAAATCGAATAAAAAATGATTCGATTTTATGGACATAATTTTTGTACTTTTTAATAGACCGTTCATAAAATCAATTAAAAAATGATTCGATTTTATGGACAGAATTTTTGTACTTTTCAATAGACTATTCATAAAATCGATTAAAAAATGATTCGATTTTATGGACAGAATTTTTGTCCTTTTTGATAGAACGTCCATAAAATCGAATAAAAAATGATTCGATTTTATGGACACAATTTTTGTACTTTTTAATAGACCGTTCATAAAATCGATTAAAAAATGATTCGATTTTATGGACAGAATTTTTGCACTTTTCAATAGACAGTTCATAAAATGGATTAAAAAATGATTCGATTTTATGGACAGAATTTTGGTACTTTTTAATACAACGTTCATAAAATCAATTAAAAAATGATTCGATTTTATGGACAGAATTTTTGCACTTTTCAATAGACAGTTCATAGAATGGATTAAAAAATGATTCGATTTTATGGACAGAATTTTTGATTCGATTTTATGGACAAAATTTTTGTACTTTTTAATAGACCGTTCATAAAATCGATTTAAAAATGATTCGATTTTATGGACACAATTTTTGTACTTTTTAATAGAATGTTCATAAAATCGATTTAAAAATGATTCGGTTTTATGGACAGAATTTTTGTACTTTTGATTCGATTTTATTTACAGAATTTTTGCACTTTTCAATAGTCACTTCATAAAATGGATTAAAAGTGATTCGATTTTATGGACAGAATTTTTGTACTTTTCAATAGACCGTTCATAAAATCAATTAAAAAATGGTTCGATTTTATGGACAGAATTTTTGCACTTTTCAATAGTCAGTTCATAAAATGGATTAAAAAATGATTCGATTTTATGGACAGAATTTTTGTACTATTCAATAGACCGTTCATAAAATCGATTAAAAAATGATTCGATTTTATGGACAGAATTTTTGCACTTTTCAATAGACAGTTCATAAAATGGATTAAAAAATGATTCGATTTTATGGACAGAATTTTTGTCCTTTTTGATAGACCGTTCATAAAATCGATTAAAAAATGATTCGATTTTATGGACAGAATTTTTGTACTTTTCAATTGACTTCTCATAAAATCGAATAACAAATGATTCGATTTTATGGACAGAATTTTTGTACCTTTCAATAGACCGTTCATAAAGTCGATTAAAAAATGATTCGATTCTATGGACAGAATTTTTGCACTTTTCAATAGACAGTTCATAAAATGGATTAAAAAATGATTCGATTTTATGGACAGAATTTTTGTCCTTTTTGATAGAACGTCCATAAAATCGAATAAAAATTGATTCGATTTTATGGACACAATTTTTGTACTTTTCAATAGACCGTTCATAAAATCAATTAAAAAATGGTTCGATTTTATGGACAGAATTTTTGCACTTTTCAATAGTCAGTTCATAAAATGGATTAAAAAATGATTCGATTTTATGGACAGAATTTTTGTACCTTTCAATAGACCGTTCATAAAATCGATTAAAAAATGATTCGTTTTTATGGACAGAATTTTTGCACTTTTCAATAGACAGTTCATAAAATGGATTAAAATATGATTCAATTTTATGGACAGAATTTTTGTACTTTTCAATAGACAGTTCATAAAATCGAATAAAAAATGATTCGATTTTATGGACAGAATTTTTGTCCTTTTTGATAGAACGTCCATAAAATCGAATAAAAAATGATTCGATTTTATGGACACAATTTTTGTCCTTTTTGATAGATCGTCCATAAAATCGAATAAAAAATGATTCGATTTTATGGACACAATTTTTGTACTTTTTAATAGACCGTTCATAAAATCAATTAAAAAATGATTCGATTTTATGGACAGAATTTTTGTACTTTTCAATAGACTATTCATAAAATCGATTAAAAAATGATTCGATTTTATGGACAGAATTTTTGTCCTTTTTGATAGAACGTCCATAAAATCGAATAAAAAATGATTCGATTTTATGGACACAATTTTTGTACTTTTTAATAGACCGTTCATAAAATCGATTAAAAAATGATTCGATTTTATGGACAGAATTTTTGCACTTTTCAATAGACAGTTCATAAAATGGATTAAAAATGATTCGATTTTATGGACAGAATTTTTGATTCGATTTTATGGACAAAATTTTTGTACTTTTTAATAGACCGTTCATAAAATCGATTTAAAAATGATTCGATTTTATGGACACAATTTTTGTACTTTTTAATAGAATGTTCATAAAATCGATTTAAAAATGATTCGGTTTTATGGACAGAATTTTTGTACTTTTGATTCGATTTTATGGACAGAATTTTTGCACTTTTCAATAGTCACTTCATAAAATGGATTAAAAAGTGATTCGATTTAATGGACAGAATTTTTGTACTTTTCAATAGACCGTTCATAAAATCAATTAAAAAATGGTTCGATTTTATGGACAGAATTTTTGCACTTTTCAATAGTCAGTTCATAAAATGGATTAAAAAATGATTCGATTTTATGGACAGAATTTCTGTACTATTCAATAGACCGTTCATAAAATCGATTAAAAAATGATTCGATTTTATGGACAGAATTTTTGCACTTTTCAATAGACAGTTCATAAAATGGATTAAAAAATGATTCGATTTTATGGACAGAATTTTTGTCCTTTTTGATAGAACGTCCATAAAATCGAATAAAAAATGATTCGATTTTATGGACACAATTTTTGTACTTTTTAATAGACCGTTCATAAAATCGATTAAAAAATGGTTCGATTTTATGGACAGAATTTTTGTACTTTTCAATAGACCGTTCATAAAATGGATTAAAAAATGATTCGATTTTATGGACAGAATTTTTGATTCGATTTTATGGACAAAATTTTTGTACTTTTTAATAGACCGTTCATAAAATCGATTTAAAAATGATTCGATTTTGTGGACACAATTTTTGTACTTTTTAATAGAATGTTCATAAAATCGATTTAAAAATGATTCGGTTTTATGGACAGAATTTTCGTACTTTTGATTCGATTTTATGGACAGAATTTTTGCACTTTTCAATAGTCACTTCATAAAATGGATTAAAAAGTGATTCGATTTTATGGACAGAATTTTTGTACTTTTCAATAGACCGTTCATAAAATCAATTAAAAAATGGTTCGATTTTATGGACAGAATTTTTGCACTTTTCAATAGTCAGTTCATAAAATGGATTAAAAAATGATTCGATTTTATGGACAGAATTTTTGTGCTATTCAATAGACCGTTCATAAAATCGATTAAAAAATGATTCGATTTTATGGACAGAATTTTTGCACTTTTCAATAGACAGTTCAAAAATGGATTAAAAAATGCTTCGATTTTATGGACAGAATTTTTGTCCTTTTTATAGAACGTCCATAAAATCGAATAAAAAATGATTCGATTTTATGGACACAATTTTTGTACTTTTTAATAGACCGTTCATAAAATCGATTAAAAAATGATTCGATTTTATGGACAGAATTTTTGCACTTTTCAATAGACAGTTCATAAAATGGATTAAAAAATGATTCGATTTTATGGACAGAATTTTTGATTCGATTTTATGGACAAAATTTTTGTACTTTTTAATAGACCGTTCATAAAATCGATTTAAAAATGATTCGATTTTGTGGACACAATTTTTGTACTTTTTAATAGAATGTTCATAAAATCGATTTAAAAATGATTCGGTTTTATGGACAGAATTTTCGTACTTTTGATTCGATTTTATGGACAGAATTTTTGCACTTTTCAATAGTCACTTCATAAAATGGATTAAAAAGTGATTCGATTTTATGGACAGAATTTTTGTACTTTTCAATAGACCGTTCATAAAATCAATTAAAAAATGGTTCGATTTTATGGACAGAATTTTTGCACTTTTCAATAGTCAGTTCATAAAATGGATTAAAAAATGATTCGATTTTATGGACAGAATTTTTGTGCTATTCAATAGACCGTTCATAAAATCGATTAAAAAATGATTCGATTTTATGGACAGAATTTTTGCACTTTTCAATAGACAGTTCAAAAATGGATTAAAAAATGCTTCGATTTTATGGACAGAATTTTTGTCCTTTTTGATAGAACGTCCATAAAATCGAATAAAAAATGATTCGATTTTATGGACACAATTTTTGTACTTTTTAATTAAAAAATGATTCGATTTTATGGACAGAATTTTTGTCCTTTTTATAGAACGTCCATAAAAATGATTCGATTTTATGGACAGAATTTTTGTACTTTTCAATATACTGTTCATAAAATCGATTAAAAAATGATTCGATTTTATGGACAGAATTTTTGTCCTTTTTGATAGAACGTCCATAAAATCGAATAAAAAATGATTCGATTTAATGGACACAATTTTTGTCCTTTTTGATAGATCGTCCATAAAATCGAATAAAAAATGATTCGATTTTATGGACACAATTTTTGTACTTTTTAATAGACCGTTCATAAAATCAATTAAAAAATGATTCGATTTTATGGACAGAATTTTTGTACTTTTCAATAGACTATTCATAAAATCGATTAAAAAATGATTCGATTTTATGGACAGAATTTTTGTCCTTTTTGATAGAACGTCCATAAAATCGAATAAAAAATGATTCGATTTTATGGACACAATTTTTGTACTTTTTAATAGACCGTTCATAAAATCGATTAAAAAATGATTCGATTTTATGGACAGAATTTTTGCACTTTTCAATAGACAGTTCATAAAATGGATTAAAAAATGATTCGATTTTATGGACAGAATTTTTGATTCGATTTTATGGACAAAATTTTTGTACTTTTTAATAGACCGTTCATAAAATCGATTTAAAAATGATTCGATTTTATGGACACAATTTTTGTACTTTTTAAAAGAATGTTCATAAAATCGATTTAAAAATGATTCGGTTTTATGGACAGAATTTTTGTACTTTTGATTCGATTTTATGGACTGAATTTTTGCCCTTTTAATAGTCACTTCATAAAATGGATTAAAAAGTGATTCGATTTAATGGACAGAATTTTTGTACTTTTCAATAGACCGTTCATAAAATCAATTAAAAAATGGTTCGATTTTATGGACAGAATTTTTGCACTTTTCAATAGTCAGTTCATAAAATGGATTAAAAAATGATTCGATTTTATGGACAGAATTTCTGTACTATTCAATAGACCGTTCATAAAATCGATTAAAAAATGATTCGATTTTATGGACAGAATTTTTGCACTTTTCAATAGACAGTTCATAAAATGGATTAAAAAATGATTCGATTTTATGGACAGAATTTTTGTCCTTTTTGATAGAACGTCCATAAAATCGAATAAAAAATGATTCGATTTTATGGACACAATTTTTGTACTTTTTAATAGACCGTTCATAAAATCGATTAAAAAATGGTTCGATTTTATGGACAGAATTTTTGTACTTTTCAATAGACTGTTCATAAAATCGATTAAAAAATTATTCGATTTTATGGACATAATTTTTGTCCTTTTTTTAGAACGTCCATAAAATCGAATAAAAAATGATTCGATTTTATGGACACAATTTTTGTACTTTTTAATAGACCGTTCATAAAATCGATTAAAAAATGATTCGATTTTATGGACAGAATTTTTGCACTTTTCAATAGACAGTTCATAAAATGGATTAAAAAATGATTCGATTTTATGGACAGAATTTTTGATTCGATTTTATGGACAGAATTTTTGTCCTGTTTATAGAACGTCCATAAAATCGAATAAAAAATGATTCGATTTTATGGACAGAATTTTTGTACTTTTTAATAGAATGTTCATAAAATCGATTTAAAAATGATTCGGTTTTATGGACAGAATTTTTGTACTTTTGATTCGATTTTATGGACAGAATTTTTGCACTTTTCAATAGTCACTTCATAAAATGGATTAAAAAGTGATTCGATTTTATGGACAGAATTTTTGTACTTTTCAATAGACCGTTCATAAAATCAATTAAAAAATGGTTCGATTTTATGGACAGAATTTTTGCACTTTTCAATAGTCAGTTTATAAAATGGATTAAAAAATTATTCGATTTTATGGACAGAATTTTTGTACTATTCAATAGACCGTTCATAAAATCGATTAAAAAATGATTCGATTTTATGGACAGAATTTTTTCACTTTTCAATAGACAGTTCATAAAATGGATTAAAAAATGATTCGATTTTATGGACAGAATTTTTGTCCTTTTTGATAGAACGTCCATAAAATCGAATAAAAAATGATTCTATTTTATGGACACAATTTTTGTACTTTTTAATAGACCGTTCATAAAATCGATTAAAAAATGGTTCGATTTTATGGACAGAATTTTTGTATTTTTCAATAGACTGTTCATAAAATCGATTAAAAAATGATTCGATTTTATGGACAGAATTTTTGTCCTTTTTATAGAACGTCCATAAAATCGAATAAAAAATGATTCGATTTTATGGACAGAATTTTTGTACTTTTCAATAGACTGTTCATAAAATCGATTAAAAAATGGTTCGATTTTATGGACAGAATTTTTGTACTTTTCAATAGACCGTTCATAAAATCAATTAAAAAATGGTTCGATTTTATGGACAGAATTTTTGCACTTTTCAATAGTCAGTTCATAAAATGGATTAAAAAGTGATTCGATTTTATGGACAGAATTTTTGCACTTTTCAATAGACAGTTCATAAAATGGATTAAAAAATGATTCGATTTTATGGACAGAATTTTTGATTCGATTTTATGGACAAAATTTTTGTACTTTTCAATAGACCGTTCATAAAATCGATTTAAAAATGATTCGATTTTATGGACGGAATTTTTGCACTTTTCTATAGACAGTTCATAAAATGGATTAAAAAATGATTCGATTTTATGGACAGAATTTTTGTACTATTCAATAGACCGTTCATAAAATCGATTAAAAAATGATTCGATTTTATGGACAGAATTTTTGCACTTTTCAATAGACAGTTCATAAAATCGAATAAAAAATGATTCGATTTTATGGACACAATTTTTGTACTTTTTAATAGACCGTTCATAAAATCGATTAAAAAATGATTCGATTTTATGGACACAATTTTTGTCCTTTTTATAGAACGTCCATAAAATCGAATAAAAAATGAT
This sequence comes from Rhingia rostrata, assembly GCA_949824845.1. Lineage (NCBI taxonomy): Eukaryota > Metazoa > Arthropoda > Insecta > Diptera > Syrphidae > Rhingia > Rhingia rostrata. Next base: position 21,228,937 of record OX463758.1, read on the forward strand.
TCGATTTTATGGACAGAATTTTTGTACTTTTCAATAGACTGTTCATAAAATCGATTAAAAAATGATTCGATTTTATGGACAGAATTTTGGTACTTTTTAATACAACGTTCATAAAATCGAACAAAAAATGATTCGATTTTGTGGACAGAATTTTTGTACTTTTCAATAGACTGTTCATAAAATCGATTAAAAAATTATTCGATTTTATGGACAGAATTATTGTCCTTTTTATAGAACGTCCATAAAATCGAATAAAAAATGATTCGATTTTATGGACACAATTTTTGTACTTTTTAATAGAATGTTCATAAAATCGATTTAAAAATGATTCGATTTTATGGACAGACTTTTTGTACTTTTGATTCGATTTAGTGGGCAGAATATTTGTACTTTTCAATAGACTGTTCATAAAATCGATTAAAAAATGGTTCGATTTTATGGACAGAATTTTTGTACTTTTCAAGAGACCGTTCATAAAATCAATTAAAAAATGATTCGATTTTATGGACAGAATTTTTGTACTTTTTAATAGAAAGTCCATAAAATCGAATAAAAAATGATTCGATTTTATGGACAGAATTTTCGTACTTTTCAATAGACTGTTCATAAAATCGAACAAAAAATGATTCGATTTTGTGGACAGAATTTTTGTACTTTTCAATAGACTGTTCATAAAATCGATTAAGAAATGATTCGATTTTATGGACAGAATTTTTGTACTTTTCAATTGACTGTTCATAAAATCGAATAACAAATGATTCGATTTAGTGGACAGAATTTTTGTACTTTTCAATAGACTGTTAATAAAATCGATTAAAAAATGGTTCGATTTTATGGACAGAATTTTTGTACTTTTCAATAGACTGTTCATAAAATCGATTAAAAAATGGTTCGATTTTATGGACAGAATTTTTGTACTATTCAATAGACCGTTCATAAAATCGATTAAAAAATGGTTCGATTTTATGGACACAATTTTTGTACTTTTTAATAGACCGTTCATAAAATGGATTTAAAAATGAATCGATTTTATGGACAGAATTTTTGTACTTTTCAATAGACTGTTCATAAAATTTATTAAAAAATGACTCGATTTAATGGACACAATTTTTGTACTTTTTAATAGAATGTTCATAAAATCGATTAAAAAATGATTCGATTTTATGGACAGAATTTTTGTACTTTTCAATTGACTTCTCATAAAATCGAATAACAAATGATTCGATTTAGTGGACAGAATTTTTGTACTTTTCAATAATAAAATCGATTAAAAAATGGTTCGATTTTATGGACAGAATTTTTGTACTATTCAATAGACCGTTCATAAAATCGATTTAAAAATGATTCGATTTTATGGACAGAATTTTTGTACTTTTTAATAGAATGTTCATAAAATCGATTAAGAAATGATTCGATTTTATGGACAGCATTTTTGTACTTTTCAATAGACTGTTCATAAAATCGATTAAAAAATGATTCGATTTTATGGACAGAATTTTTGTACTTTTCAATTGACTGTTCATAAAATCGAATAACAAATGATTCGATTTAGTGGACAGAATTTTTGTACTTTTCAATAGACTGTTAATAAAATCGATTAAAAAATGGTTCGATTTTATGGACAGAATTTTTGTACTTTTCAATAGACTGTTCATAAAATCGATTAAAAAATGGTTCGATTTTATGAACAGAATTTTTGTACTATTCAATAGACCGTTCATAAAATCGATTAAAAAATGATTCGATTTTATGGACAGAATTTTTGCACTTTTCAATAGACAGTTCATAAAATGGATTAAAAAATGATTCGATTTTATGGACAGAATTTTTGTACTTTTCAATAGACTGTTCATAAAATCGATTAAAAAATGATTCGATTTTATGGACAGAATTTTTGTCCTTTTTGATAGAACGTCCATAAAATCGAATAAAAAATGATTCGATTTTATGGACACAATTTTTGTACTTTTTAATAGACCGTTCATAAAATCGATTAAAAAATGATTCGATCTTATGGACAGAATTTTGGTACTTTTTAATACAACGTTCATAAAATCAATTAAAAAATGATTCGATTTTATCGACAGAATTTTTGCACTTTTCAATAGACAGTTCATAAAATGGATTAAAAAATGATTCGATTTTATGGACAGAATTTTTGATTCGATTTTATAGACAAAATTTTTGTACTTTTTAATAGACCGTTCATAAAATCGATTTAAAAATGATTCGATTTTATGGACACAATTTTTGTACTTTTTAATAGAATGTTCATAAAATCGATTTAAAAATGATTCGGTTTTATGGACAGGATTTTTGTACTTTTGATTCGATTTTATGGACAGAATTTTTGCACTTTTCAATAGTCACTTCATAAAATGGATTAAAAAGTGATTCGATTTTATGGACAGAATTTTTGTACTTTTCAATAGACTGTTCATAAAATCGATTAAAAAATGATTCGATTTTATGGACAGAATTTTTGTCCTTTTTGATAGAACGTCCATAAAATCGAATAAAAAATGATTCGATTTTATGGACAGAATTTTTGCACTTTTCAATAGACAGTTCATAAAATGGATTAAAAAATGATTCGATTTTATGGACAGAATTTTTGTACTTTTCAATAGACTGTTCATAAAATCGATTAAAAAATGATTCGATTTTATGGACAGAATTTTTGTCCTTTTTGATAGAACGTCCATAAAATCGAATAAAAAATGATTCGATTTTATGGACACAATTTTTGTACTTTTTAATAGACCGTTCATAAAATCGATTAAAAAATGATTCGATTTTATGGACAGAATTTTTGTACTTTTCAATTGACTGTTCATAAAATCGAGTAACAAATGATTGGATTTAGTGGACAAAATGTTTGTACTTTTCAATAGACTGTTAATAAAATCGATTAAAAAATGGTTCGATTTTATGGACAGAATTTTTGTTCTTTTCAATAGACTGTTCATAAAATCGATTAAGAAATGATTCGATTTTATGGACAGAATTTTTGTACTTTTCAATAGACTGTTCATAAAATCGATTAAAAAATGATTCGATTTTATGGACAGAATTTTTGTCCTTTTTATAGAACGTCCATAAAATCGAATAAAAAATGATTCGATTTTATGGACAGAATTTTTGTACTTTTCAATAGACTGATCATAAAATCGATTAAAAAATGATTCGATTTTATGGACAGAATTTTGGTCCTTTTTAATACAACGTTCATAAAATCGAACAAAAAATGATTCGATTTTGTGGACAGAATTTTTGTACTTTTCAATAGACTGTTCATAAAATCGATTAAGAAATGATTCGATTTTATGGACACAATTTTTGTACTTTTCAATAGACTGTTCATAAAATCGATTAAAAAATGATTCGATTTTATGGACAGAATTTTTGTCCTTTTTGATAGAACGTCCATAAAATCGAATAAAAAATGATTCGATTTTATGGACACAATTTTTGTACTTTTTAATAGACCGTTCATAAAATCGATTAAAAAATGATTCGATTTTATGGACAGAATTTTTGTACTTTTCAATTGACTGTTCATAAAATCGAATAACAAATGATTCGATTTAGTGGACAGAATTTTTGTACTTTTCAATAGACTGTTAATAAAATCGATTAAAAAATGGTTCGATTTTATGGACAGAATTTTTGTACTTTTCAATAGACTGTTCATAAAATCGATTAAAAAATGATTCGATTTTATGGACAGAATTTTTGCACTTTTCAATAGACAGTTCATAAAATGGATTAAAAAATGATTCGATTTTATGGACAGAATTTTTGTACTTTTCAATAGACTGTTCATAAAATCGATTAAGAAATGATTCGATTTTATGGACAGAATTTTTGTACTTTTCAATAGACTGTTCATAAATTGGATAAAAAATGATTCGATTTTATGTACACAATTTTTGTACTTTTTAATAGACCGTTCATAAAATCGATTAAAAAATGATTCGATTTTATGGACAGAATTTTTGTACTTTTCAATTGACTGTTCATAAAATCGAATAACAAATGATTCGATTTAGTGGACAGAATTTTTGTACTTTTCAATAGACTGTTCATAAAATCGAATAAAAAATGATTCGATTTTATGGACAGAATTTTTGTACTTTTCAATAGACTGTTCATAAAATCGATTAAGAAATGATTCGATTTTATGGACACAATTTTTGTACTTTTTAATAGAATGTTTATAAAATCGATTTAAAAATGATTCGATTTTATGGACAGAATTTTTGTACTTTTCAATTGACTGTTCATAAAATCGAATAACAAATGATTCGATTTAGTGGACAGAATTTTTGTACTTTTCAATAGACTGTTCATAAAATCGAATAAAAAATGATTCGATTTTATGGACAGAATTTTTGTACTTTTCAATAGACTGTTCATAAAATCAATTAAAAAATGGTTCGATTTTATGGACAGAATTTTTGCACTTTTCAATAGACAGTTCATAAAATGGATTAAAAAATGATTCAATTTTATGGACAGAATTTTTGTACTTTTCAATAGACTGTTCATAAAATCGATTAAGAAATGATTCGATTTTATGGACAGAATTTTTGTACTTTTCAATAGACTGTTCATAAATTGGATAAAAAATGATTCGATTTTATGGACACAATTTTTGTACTTTTTAATAGACCGTTCATAAAATCGATTAAAAAATGATTCGATTTTATGGACAGAATTTTTGTACTTTTCAATTGACTGTTCATAAAATCGAATAACAAATGATTCGATTTAGTGGACAGAATTTTTGTACTTTTCAATAGACTGTTCATAAAATCGAATAAAAAATGATTCGATTTTATGGACAGAATTTTTGTACTTTTCAATAGACTGTTCATAAAATCGATTAAGAAATGATTCGATTTTATGGACACAATTTTTGTACTTTTTAATAGAATGTTTATAAAATCGATTTAAAAATGATTCGATTTTATGGACAGAATTTTTGTACGTTTCAATAGACTGTTCATAAAATCGATTAAAAAATGATTCGATTTCATGGACAGAATTTTTGTCCTTTTTATAGAACGTCCATAAAATCGAATAAAAAATGATTCGATTTTATGGACAGAATTTTTGTACTTTTCAATAGACTGTTCATAAAATCGAATAAAAAATGATTCGATTTTATGGACAGAATTTTTGTACTTTTCAATAGACTGTTCATAAAATCGATTAAAAAATGATTCGATTTTATGGACAGAATTTTTGTCCTTTTTATAGAACGTCCATAAAATCGAATAAAAAATGATTCGATTTTATGGACAGAATTTTTGTACTTTTCAATAGACTGTTCATAAAATCGAATAAAAAATGATTCGATTTTATGGACAGAATTCTTGTACTTTTCAATAGACTGTTCATAAAATCGATTAAAAAATGATTCGATTTTATGGACAGAATTTTGGTACTTTTTAATAGAATGTTCATAAAATCGAATAAAAAATGATTCGATTTTATGGACAGAATTTTTGTACTTTTCAATAGACTGTTCATAAAATCGATTAAGAAATGATTCGATTTTATGGACAGAATTTTTGTACTTTTCAATAGACTGTTCATAAAATCGATTAAAAAATGATTCGATTTTATGGACAGAATTTTGGTACTTTTTAATAGAATGTTCATAAAATCGAATAAAAAATGATTCGATTTTATGGACAGAATTTTTGTACTTTTCAATAGACTGTTCATAAAATCGATTAAGAAATGATTCGATTTTATGGACACAATTTTTGTACTTTTTAATAGAATGTTCATAAAATCGATTTAAAAATGATTCGATTTTATGGACAGAATTTTTGTACGTTTCAATAGACTGTTCATAAAATTTATTAAAAAATGATTCGGTTTTATGGACAGAATTTTTGTACTTTTCAATAGACTGTTCATAAAATCGATTAAAAAATGATTCGATTTTATGGACAGAATTTTTGTCCTTTTTATAGAACGTCCATAAAATCGAATAAAAAATGATTCGATTTTAAGGACAGAATTTTTGTACTTTTCAATAGACTGTTCATAAAATCGAATAAAAAATGATTCGATTTTATGGACAGAATTTTTGTACTTTTCAATAGACTGTTCATAAAATCGATTAAAAAATGATTCGATTTTATGGACAGAATTTTTGTCCTTTTTATAGAACGTCCATAAAATCGAACAAAAAATGATTCGATTTTGTGGACAGAATTTTTGTACTTTTCAATAGACTGTTCATAAAATCGATTAAGAAATGATTCGATTTTATGGACACAATTTTTGTACTTTTTAATAGAATGTTCATAAAATCGATTTAAAAATGATTCGATTTTATGGACAGAATTTTTGTACTTTTGATTCGATTTAGTGGACAGAATTTTTGTACTTTTCAATAGACTGTTCATAAAATCGATTAAAAAGTGATTCGATTTTATGGCCAGAATTTTTGTTCTTTTCAAATCGAAATCTTGTCTGTAATTCTACCCAAACACATTTTAGTTTAAAGAAAAACCACATAAGCCATAAAAAGCGATAAAACCTCGTTCGTTATATTAAATTATAATAATTTACAAAATTTCCATCATTCGACTTACAAAAGTGTATACAAAAAAATACATACTTCAGAAATTTTAAATGATCCCATGAATACTATCCAATCAATGAATTATTGCTCGCAATTATCCAAATTTTATGAGATGAATATAGATAGCATGATGCGCCTTCACATGACCTGTCCTCTGCGATAATTTGTTCCTATATGTTTGTTTAACTTAGCTATCTATAAATGTATGCTTAAAAAAGTTTTCGATTCTATTCCTCATCTTCTAGCGCAGAGTATCTGTGCGCTGCGCTTTTCTTACGCTTTTGTCGCAGTTCAGTCACATACTTGCGCAAGTGGGTCATGTAATCTGTCATGAAAGTAGTGTACGTCTGGGAATAGGAACACCAATTAACATTGCGAGAGCGATTTACTTTTCATGAAATACTTACATTATCCAACACGTAGCGTGGCATGTAACCCTTTAGGTCTAAGCAGAGAATCCACTCGAAAATGCAGACATCCGACTTACCCTCTACCTCACGCATTGCCCAACATGACACCAGATTTTCACCTCTGCAAAAGTGATGCACACATAACAAGGGTAATCGATCGACTTGAAAAAAAAAAACTTACCTAATGTATTTCGGCACCGGCGGCCTTGATGGATACTCAATACTGATGGCAGCGCTGACGTAGATTTTGTCTTTCATTTTGGGCAGCTCACTATTTCTCGCACCTGCTGAGGTGACAGGAAAGTCATTCGCATCATGGAAATCATCATCAAGGGGTGGAGGGTCGGCAAAATCAAATTGACCCTGGAAGTCCTTTGCACCCAGACTTTTACTCAGAGATCGAAAATTTCCTCTCGTCTCAGATATTGAAGAACGATTTTCCGACAGTCGTACAGAACTTTTTGACATTTTTACACTGGAATTACCTACGCTACTGGGTAAGTAATCGTTTTCGGCGGAAGTCGTTGATACACTGCCCTCACATGATCGATTTAAAATGTTTTCATCATCGTCATCTTCGTCTTTATTGTCATTTTCGTCATCGCTGTCCTCGATGACTTTACCATCGCGGCACAATCGCCAGCAACGCAAGTTAACAAAGTCTCGACACTTCACTAAGCCGCCACCGCCTCCGATTGTCGCCTGATAACTAATGTCTGTGTATGTATTTACTTTCTGTTGGAAATGGATGATATCTATGAATACCATCAAAGCTGGTTTGTAAATAACACTTACGCGAAGAATTTTCGACTCCAAGAGTGTTGGGTTCCACCTGGGAATAGCTTCGATCTTGTGGAAGAGCTCATCGAGCAATGCTTTTGCTGGAAATTTGATCCGTCCCTGCAAAAAACAAAACACGTTAGAGAAAGTTGGGTCGGCATTGAAATAACTCACGGTTAGTCGGTATATTTTGCCCAGTTTCTCCCTATGGATGCTCTGTATGGTGTCACCTTTCTGTGTAACTTTTTCCACCTTCCAATCATTGGATTGCAGAAGCTCATAAGCTTTGCGGACACAATCCAAGCCCATTTGTCTATAGTCTTCATCCTGAAAGTGGTTAAATGCTGTTGTTATGTTTGTGTAAATTTAGGATTCAGTGGAAAAATTTGTTTTACTTGTAACATGACGACCGATCGAGGGAATCTCCAAGATCTTAATGTACACTATCATGTTATCTTGGCAATTGTTTCAAAGACAGCACAGACAATTCTTTCCACTAATTTGTATTCTGAATTTGAAACAGGGGTGCATAAATCAACCAGTTTTGAGAATCCGAATACCAGAAGAACAGATTTCGGACACCTCATTGAATAGCTCGATCCATTAAGCAATCGCATGCATATTTAAGTGTGTAAATAATTCAAAGATTTCGATTAAGACATGACATTGCATTCGATTAGAGTACTTCGAATCCAGAGAAACGAAACGGAAAAAATTTAAAACAAAAATTGAAGGTTTGTTTCTTTTTAAAAGCATCGTGGACTAGTATGCACCTAGGTATATCCGTGTTTAATGTTGCTTGCTTGCTTAAGTCCGGAATGAACCCGGTCTTCAACAAATATTTGCCTTCTAAGCCCGAAGAAACTGCGCTTGGCAAGAGTAGTTCTTCGTTTAATTTCTGACGATATGTTGTCCCAGTTAATAGCGGAGCCGAGGTAGATAAAGACCCGTAATACCTCAAAGTAATTTCTGTCAATGGTAACGTTCTGTCCAATTCGTCGATGTTGTGTGCCCTTTCGTGTTGACAGCATATACTTGCCTTCTTGCTCTCATTTACTGTTAAACCCATTTTTGCCGCTTCCTTCTCTATGCTATGTGGCTATGACATCACGTTCAGTGCTACCAATGATGTCAATATCGTTGGCGTATGCTAGTAGTTGCACCGATTTTTTGAAATTTTTTAGTGTTGGCTCAAGTCAAACCACAGCTCCTTGCCTTGCTTAAATCCTTGTTTTGGTATCAAATATGTCGGTGAGGTCGTTTCCGACCCTAATCGAGCAGCGAGAATTCTCCATCGTCATCCTGCACAATCGGACGAGTTTGGGCGGTATACCAAAACTAGACATGGCTCTGTATAGTTCATCTCTATAAATGCTGTCGTATGCGCCTTTGAAATCGATGAATAGGTGCTGGGTATCAATTGAACTTCTTGGTTTTTTTCCAGGACCTACCGAAGAGTGAAGATTTGATCAGTTGTGGACTTTACAGGCCTTAAACCACACTTATAAGGGCCGGTTGGGTTGTTGGTAACTGGTTACATGCGTTAATATATTACGGAAGAATGGATATTGAAGGCGGTGTTGAGGAGACTTATGCCTCTGTGGTTGGCGCAGTTCAGAGGGTCCCCTTTTTTGTGAATCGAGCAAAAGATGCTGAGGTTCCATTCTTCAAACATTCTTTCGTCCGACCAGATTCGGCTTATGAGTTGGCGGGTGTTACTAACCAAGTCATCTCCGCTTTTATAAAGCTGTCGGGAAGGCCGTCATTTCCGGCAGCCTTGTTATGCTTGAGTTTAGATATTGCAATCGTCACTTCACTTAGGTCGGATGGTTAGTAGTTTTCGCTGTCGTCGGCAATATTGAATGGTTCGCTCTGCCGGACAGCGGGATATTGTTCATCATCGTTGTATAACAGTCCGCAGAACTGGTTCTTACATATCCTCAGCATCAACTGTGTCTGATCTACGATATTTCCATGTTCATCTCGACAGGATTCTGCTCGAGCGTTGTATTCTTGGCTTTGACGTTTTACACTTTGGTAAAACTTGCGAACATCGTCCCTGGAGTGCACTTCTCTATATCCTTGATCGCGCGCTTTTCTTCTTTTTCCTGAAAAGTGTCGTTCCCTTCTTCTCTGCATAAAGAGCTTAATGGCAGCTCTCGTCTTCACCTGCAGCTTAGCCCTTTAGGGCTCATTCTTGGCTGCGAGCATCCGTCGGCATTCCTAATCAAGCCAGGGGTTGCTTTAACACATCAGTTGCGGCTGATGTAATGGCTTGTTGGCATCCTTGCCATCCTCGACATTCGATGCTGGTGGTATGATGTGAATCGAGAGGTTAAGAGATTCGCGTTCCTTGAAGGCCTTGGTGGTCTCTTGCCATTGCAGTCTTCCGAAGTTACATTTTTTATGATATTTCTGGATTGTTGTGGCATGGTGTATATCCGCATTCTTACCTTGACTGCAACAAGGTAGTGGTCCCAGTCAATGTTAGCCCATCGGAATGTTCGGAAACCCAAAATACTGGATGTGTGCCTCTTGTCTATCGCGATGTGATCAGTTTGGTTGACCGTTCGTTGATCTAGAGATCGCCAAGTCCCTTTACCGTGTGCTGGCTACAGTTGCATTTCGTTCCGCAGGGAAGTCAGTTAGCCTAAGTCCGTTACTAAATGTGTTGATGTGTAGGCTATGTTTTACGACAATACTGCTATAGATGCCTTCACTTCATACCTTTTCGTTAAAATCTCCCAGCACAATGGTACTTTGGTAGTCGCTCATAGGTTTTGTCAAGGAGGTGGTTGAAGTTATCGATAGCTATGTCATCTTTTTTCTGCGTCAGGGCGTAAGCGCATATAAGGCTTATGTTGGCGAATTAAATGTCGTATATCCACAATCTATCCAACTTACTTTGTAAAGGCCTTTTTGCAACACACTTATCAGCACGTTCGAGTGTGACTTCCGGTCCGGCAGATCGATCATAGACTACATTTTCACACTGCGTCAAATCCTTCAAAGGACCAACAAATTTCAAGTCGAGATATATAACCTTTTCATTGCCTTGAACTCATCTTGAAATCATCACAACTTACACATCTCATCTCTGTCGCTTTCACACGTCGGGAGGACGGACACGCGATGCATCGTTCAGTTTGGGAACATAATATCAGAACTTTTCCAAACAACTCCTGCCATTTATCGTGCGGAAACAGAGCGTGCGCAGGGCTGGTGTACATGTGGAAGGCACTATCATCATGAAATCCTCCAAGATAATTGGATATAAAGACGACGTCATTGATCGTTTCAATCGTGTCGTTGCAAAAGCATTTACGATAATTGATGAACAGGCGAAACGTGTGGGAGATCAGCATGCAAGGTGCAGTTTGGAAGCAGCAGCTCCAAACTATTCCAAACATGCGCCGAATTTCGGAAAGGAGACGAGCTATCATGCGGTATCTTCAATATCTTACTGGAGCAGATAGTGCGCAGGTTAGGTGTCAACATGGAAGGAAAGCACTATCATCAACAGGTCCGTCCCGCTGCCGGGCTGTGTGGACGATATTGACATCATCGTTCACTCCCAGCGTGCCGTGGTAAAAGCGTTCACGACGATTGAAGAACAGGCGAAATCCGTTGGCGTTGAAGTAAATGAGGACAAGAGGACAAGAGTTATAACATGCTATCAACAAACAAACAAGCCTCTGTCCACCGCCTAGGACAAAACGTCACTATAGCAACAATTTAGCAACAATTTCGAGGTAGTTAAGGAGTTCACCTACCTCGGAGGAAAAATAGACTCAACGAATGACACCCTAGTGGAGATCCGGCCAAGAATTATCCGAAGAAACCGTTGCTACATCGGTTTGGCAAAACAACTGGGTTCAAAACTCCTAACTCGATAGACGAAATGTGTGCTCTACAAAACTCTTATCCTGATAAGCAAGAAGGGGGAGCTTATACTGGGCTCCTTCGAAAGAAATATATTTCGGCGGATTTTCGGACCTGTTCGCGAGGAGGGCGAATGGAGAAGAATATAATTACAACCGCGAACTATATGAGCTGTACCAAGATGTAGATGTAGTCAAAAAAGCTAAAACGCGTACCCGAGAACGTAGGGAAGAGAAGGCTGCAGTGTCTCATGCAGATACTCTTCACGGGTCAGGAGCCCGATGAGTAAGTAAAGTAAGTACATAGATATATAGATAGATAGACAATGTACGCTCATACCTGCTCTTCTTCATCATCACTGTTGTGTATCGAATCGTAGGGTGAGTAAAAGTTTGCAATACTCTCTGGCGGTGGTCGTTCACCCTCGGATGCCAAAAATGGAGCCATCAGCGGTGATCGATCATTTGTATTAAATGCTGCAATAAAAAATAAATATTTCACATCATCCACCGTGCAATAGATTTTAATATTCACTACCTTACCTGAAAAATAACTTCTTGCATGCCGCTCCTGTGGTATAACTCGGCAATCGAAGAACCACGCCTCACCCCATGACAACACAAATGACGTTACAATTAGCACAACTCCGAAAATCGGCTGCGGAGAGTCAACCCACTGCAAAAAATACCCCCACGATAAGCAAAACTTCTTCATCCCTATTGTATGCGTACTACTTACATCGAAATAAAACACTTTTGAGATCAAGAATATGCAAGAGCAACTCGTAGACATCTGTAAACAACAAAAAACAAAAGCTTATCAAAGACGACCCTTGTGCGCATACGTAGGCACCAACTTACAGCGATAATCAGCCAGTGGTTTATGTAACACACGCCATAAAACAAAAGGAGAATAACAAAGCGGCAAATCGCAGTACCAACGACGTCAAACAATGACACATAGATGGTGTAGTGCATTACCTGCTTCTGTAGGGCATTGAAGATGCTATCACCGTTTATCTAGGAGGATGGCTAATAATTTATTCTTCAATGCTTCCATGAAGAGATGAGCTGTTACCTACCATAATACAAATGAGCCATAGCAGGGATATGAAAACCAAGTCAAAGGTGACAAACAGGCAAAAGAATCGACGGACAACCGACATACGCCCATCTTGCATGTATCCACCCAGTAAATCTTCCGAGATGAGGTTTATGGAATGTGCACGATCTGAAAAGGTAAAAAGAATGAATTTGTTGAGCTGACTGAGTCTTCAGGAATATAATGCTGCCACTTACTTATGTCGAACTGCGACTGGTATGCGCTGACACGTTGATTCATTGGACGTATGTTGCCGTAAATCGATTCGGCTGCTATTCTAACGTCATCCGGTTCATTGCGTAACATAATTTTGGTTTTTACTTTGGTAATGCCTTCGTAACTATCTCTGATGCATAGTTGATGTTTCTGTAAGAAGTAAAGGGAATGAAGCTTAGGTCTTGACATCCAGCAAATACGATGTGCACACGTGTCGCGCATTTGCATTCATATGCAAATGTAAATTAATCAAGCAGGCATACAAATTTTTATCTCGAGTACTTTTGTTTTATTCTGTAATTTATATAGGCCCTGTGCAACGATAAGAAAGGCACACTAGGGCTAATATACTTCCGCGTCGCATGATCACGGAATTTGTGGGATCCATCGCGAATAGCGGAACTGAAATGAATGAAAAAATCAATAAAGGAACTCGTGTCAATCAAATGTATGCGTTTGGGATCTTGCAATATATGAGTGCTTATCAGTTCTTTGTAGTTTGTAAAGATTTGGATTGCAATGAACGCAATAACCATAAGATAGTCTGATAATATTGTGCAATCGTAATTGTTTGTTATAATTCAGGATTTGAAAGAAAGTAAATATTGACTTTCAGACAAACATAGAGGAGAGTATGTTTAGCTATAGTTTGCATCTGAAAAGCCAACATACTTGAAAACTGTTTTCAATGAAATGCTCCGCTTATTCGCCTCGGTACGAATACTTTCCAGTCATACACCGTCCTAAAGTGTATGACTGGAGCGTTATATGCACCTACGCCCAGACGGAGGAAAAATATGATGTAGCTAAAGATTGCTTCTACGAGCTCCTTGACAAAACCTATGATCGACTACCGAAATGTTAACATTGTGCTGGAAAATTTTAACACAAAGGTGGGAAAAGAAGACATCTACAGCAGTATTGCCGGAAAGCATAGCCTACACGATAACATGTCTGGCAACGGAATTAAGGGCCGCCCAGAATGCATATCTGTAGCTGGTATCTTGTATCGCTGTCAAAAGAGAGGCGATACATTTCTTGCATGAAGATGCCGTTCGTTCAACTTCAAGCTACAGATTCATATTGTGTAAGCGCTTACGGCTGGCCTTGTTTTTAACTTTTGACTCAGCTACAGATACGCGTTCTATAAGGCCCCTTAGGCTAGTTGACTTCACTACGGAACGAAATGGCATTATAGCCAGCACACGGTTTCCTCACCTCGATATCCATAAAAGGACATGGCGGTCTCCAGATCAACGACCGGTCAAACAAATTGATCACATTGCGATAGACAAGAGATACTCATCTAATATTTTGGATGTCTGAACATTCTGAGAAGCTAACATTGACTAGGACCACTATCTTGTTGCAGCCAAGGTACGAATGCGGAAAAAAAAATTTAACTTCAGAAGACTGCAATCGCAAGAGACCGCCAAGTTCTTCAAGGAACGCGTATCCATTAACCTCCATTAAGAACAATTTCAACGATGCTAACAAGCTATTAAGCCGGCTACACACACGCAGTTTTAACGGTCCGGTTTGCTGTTCAGGCCGCCTGCGCAGTTATAACTGAACGTGTTATCAGTTTTTTTGGCCTGAGCAGGCGGACGAAGGAAAATTCAATCGTTTTACCTGTTCAATCCGCCTGTTATTAGAAAAACCGGAGCGTGTGTAGCATCAGATCAGGCATTCGGGCCGTCGTCAGTTCAAAGTGAAATTAACATGTGTGGAGACGGTTTTCGTTTATTATGGCTAAACAGTTTCTCGAAGAATTCCTAGACATAGAACATGGAACCGTTCATTGCTAATAATAAGCCCACTATGACAAGAGAGTGATCCGTAGATGCCATGTTTATTGAACGACAAAAACAAATTGATTGGCCTCACATATTTACCGGAGCGTGTGAATACACTATGGCAGTCCGGTAAAACTGAACAGGCGGCCTAAACAGGCAAACCGGACAGTTAAAACTGCGTGTGTATAGCCGCAACTGATGTGCTAGTTTGATGAGGAATGCCAACATACGCTCGCAGCCAAGAACGAGACCTACAAGGCTACGCTGCAGGTGAAGACGAGAGCTGCTATTGAGCTCTATAGGCAGAGGAAAAGGGAAGAACACCGGCTTCTCAGAAAGAAGAAAAAATAACAAGAAAAGCCAGCGATAGAGGATATGAATACAGATACGTAATAATCACTGGATAAGTTTTAAAATGATGTTACAAGTTGATTGTCATTACAGTAAGGAAGGCATCATATATGCCCGTTATTCTTTTAAGGATATGACTCAGCTATATATCCACTTTGCTCCCTGCTCATCCCTAAACACGCAACACTAAATTTCTTTTGTTTTGAACATTAGAATTATCTTAAGAACGTTTGTTCACAAACTTCAACGATAATGTCAACATAAATCAAATTACAAAAGTTAAACAACAAAATAAAGGAATGACTAACCCTTAACAGCTGATAAGCTGAAAGTTTGTGAATGCGATAACAAAGCTAAAGCCTGGATCTCGTCAAACCGATTCTATTGTTTATATGCATTTTTAAGACTTTGTTTTTTGTTTATCACTTTTTATGATTTACCCAACCGCGTTTGCAAATTAACGACTCGATAAAGTGAACTTCAAGTTGAAGTGCCAATGACTAATTTTCTCTTCACCTTGCGAAAAAAATGTCAACGCAGCTCCGCACTTTATATTTAATACCACCACCCCGTACTTGGTATCACAAAATCAAATCACTCACTCCGTCACTCAAACTCCCTTGAACAGACACAATTAGATGACAATAATAATTTTTCTAATTCGACGATACCTCGAACTATTGACCCAAAAATAAAACAAAAGCGACTTCATTCGTGTGACTTAATTCCTTTGTTGTGGGTTACTAGTCGGATCGCATAATGGAGAGAAATGTTTACACTAACCTACAAATATGATATTCGATAGTGTTTGCCGCAATTTTGTTTATAATAATTATAGCAATAATTTTTTATTTTAAACTCATCCAAATTACGTATTTTAAGTTCTTTTTTAATTGTTTTACCGTGGAATGGAAACTCAGCTACCAAAAATGTAACCTGTCAGAGAACTGCCCGATTTCGATTGTCAAAAGATCAGTGACAGCCAGAGTTCAGGCGGTAAAATACCTCTATTAGTGCTGCCAAACCTCCTCAATCAATTGAGAATGGCCACTTTCCGGGTTCAAGTTTTATCAAGTTGAGTATCCAGATGCACTGTTCTCATCGACCATTTTAGTGTTGAAGATATATACATGGGACTTGAGGTGGAACAGCTGATTCGATCTGTCATGAAGATGTTTTTGATTTCAATAAATTGCCCTATAATACAGATTCATCTAAGTTACTTTACTTTTACTTTTCTGATAAGAATAATTATTCTGAATAGATAAAAGTAAATAGATATCTATAAGGTTATTCACGCAACGTCGTAATTTTACTACGTGCAAAAGATTTTCATTTTACGAAGACTCATGAACGACCCTACAACTTTACCACTAAATGCGGAATTGAATCTTAGACTATGTGTCAATTGCGTTAAAATTTTAGCCAGTGGATAATTTTTGAAATGGTAAAAATAAACTTCCAAATTTTAACCTGCTCAACAGCTCGCCAAAAATGTATCCAGTGGCTAATTTTTGACATTTGGTATACCTACTGAGGAGTGGTCATGGATTATTCCTCGTTACCAGTGTTCACGTGAGGCGGGAAAATACTACATCATTCAGATTATCAAATAAAAACCAAAGAGCATGTAACACAAAGGAGTTACTAGATTTAGGATCAGAGAGATCATTGATGAGTTATTTTATATCAGAAAATGTAATGAAAGTTGTAAAATAAACTAAAATTGGATATTTAAAAAACGAAAGTTTCAAAAATGTTATGATTACACTTGTTTCTGTTGAAAATAAGAACAGAATGTAATTAATATTGAAAAGTAGCATATCACTGTTTTGTATGGCTTGTATTGACAATTGACGTCCGACGTCTGGCTGGGAATCAAAGACTCTGCGAGCCGGAGTATTGGTGTCCATTCGTTCTGCATGTCCTAGCCATCTCAAACGTCCAATGCGGAGTTTTTTTGACCAGGGACATGTCCCTGTACAGCTCGTATAGTTCTTGGTTGAATCTTCGTCTCCTTTAACATCACAACTTATATAAGAGTATCCTTTTTTGTGGATCTGACAAATGATGCTGTGGTTCCATTCTTCAGGCATACTTTCTTCCGACTAGATTTGGCTTATGAGTTGGTGGATGTTTCTTACCAAGTCATCTCCGCCGGCTTTATAAAGCTCGGCGGGGAGGCCGTCATTTCCGGCAGCCTTATTAGGCTTGAGTTCAGATATTGATATCTTCACTTCACGCAGGTCGGGTGGTGGGCAGTTTTCGTTGTCGTTGCCAATATTGAATGGTTCGTTCTGCCTGACAGCGGAATGTTGTTCGTTATCGCCGTTTAACTGTCTGCAAAAGTGGTTCTTCCTTATCGTCAGCATCGACTGTGTCTCAACTACGATATTTCCTTGTTCATCTCGATAGGATTCTGTTCGAGCCTTGTTTCCTGGCTTTGACGTTCTACACTTTGGTAAAACTTGCGAACATCGTTCCTGGAGTGGCGCCTCTCTATATCCTCGATCGCGTGCTTTCCTTGCTCTTTTTTCTTCTTTCTTGCTCTTTGTTCTTCCCTTCTTCTTTGCCTATAGAGCTCAACTGCAGCTCTTGTCTTCACCTGCAGCTTAGCTTCGCAGTAGGCTTCGTTCTTGGCTGCTAGCATCTGTCGGCATTCCTCATTAAGCCCGGGTTTCTTGCTAGTGGGCGCCAGAAACCTAGCACATCAGTTGCGGCTGATCTAATGGCTTGTTGGCATTGTTGTTGGCATCTTCGAAATTCGATGCTGGTGGTATGGTGCTAATCGAGAGGTTAAGGGATACACGCTGCGCGAAGGTCTTGGCGGTATCTTGCGATTGATGTCTATCAAATTTTTTCACAGTATTACTGGATTTTCGTGGTGTAGTGAATATCCGCATTGCTAACTTGGCTGCAACAATGTAGCGGTCCGAGTCGATGTTAGCTCCTCGGAATGTTCGGACCTTCAAAATACTGGATGCGGGCCTCTTGTCTATCGCAATGTGATCAATTTGGTTGACCGTTCGTTGATCTGGAGAACGCAATGTCCCCTATCGAGGTGAGGAAACCGTGTGCTGGCTATAGTGGCATTTCTTTCCGTAGCGAAGTCAATTAGCCTAAGTCCGTTATCATACGTATTGTCGTGTAGGCTCTGTTTTCCGACAATACTGCTTAAGATGTATTCTCTTCCTACCTTTCTCTTAAGATCTTGTATAACGATTTTAACATCGTACTTCGGTAGTCGCTTATAAGTTTTCAAGGAGCTCATAGAAGCAGTCTTTCACTATTTCATCTTTTTCCCCCGTCGGGGCATAGGCGCATATAAGTCTTCCGTTGGCGAAAAAGACCTGGATGCGAATTGTTTCAAAGCGTTCGCTAATGTCTTAGTGTTGCTGTTTTTCGTCGTCAACACTCGCGCTTGCCTTTAAGCAAGTCAAATCCGGTTGGATGAGATCAATACCCGATGGCTACCATTTGGAGGTTAAAAATAAGCACTTGATGTGAAGTCAGATACAACCACTGGGCGTTGTCAAGTTAAAGCCAATCAGAGTCTACCCTCGTTCTACAACACCCAACCAGCAGAAATTTACGTGGCTTTCGTAAATTGTTTTTCATATAAAATTTGACAGATCATTTACGGGCTGGCAAATTTATACGACACTAAGTTTACGGTGGTTTTACGAGTTTAAGTAAATAACCTTACATATTTGGGAATATTTATAATCGCAGAAAAGGAGTGGCATATGTCAAAAGGATCCTTCGTTGAGAAATCAAAGAGGAGAAGGAAGGAGC
Organism: Rhingia rostrata; assembly: GCA_949824845.1. Lineage (NCBI taxonomy): Eukaryota > Metazoa > Arthropoda > Insecta > Diptera > Syrphidae > Rhingia > Rhingia rostrata. The sequence continues at coordinate 21,247,875 of OX463758.1, forward strand.
AATGAATCGTTAGCGCCGAGATTGCCTCCACATATAAAGGCCTCCCAGAATACGTATCAGTAGCTGAAGCTTGAATCTGAGTCAAAAGTTAAAAAAAAAGGCAAGAAGTATGCGCTTACACAATGTGTATCTTCCTGAATCTGTAGTTTGAAGTTGAATGAAAGGCAACTCAAATACAGTTCTGAAGCTGGTATCTTGCAACGCTGTACGCATTCTGTGCGGCCCTTTATATTCGGTCATTCCAATTTGCTATGAACATGTTGGCATTATTTATGGCAATTTTGATAAAGAAACGGTAATTTTCGTAAGAGTATGCAACGAAATATTAGCCATTTCCTCAAAGAAGGTTTGTGCCCAGCATATTGTAGTACCAGAGGTAGTCAAACTTCTAAATATAGTTTCAGCATATCTGGATAGCTTTATAATTTTGTCGTCAGATGGCTTACATGTAGAGTATATCTTCCTATATATAAAAATGGTTGTATGTTTGTTTATATGTTTGTTTGAATTAAATATAAAAATGAACTCATTTTTATGCAATTGAGATAATGGATGTAGGCACCTTCGAGGTCTCATAGTTTATATGATACTGATAACTTCAAAGAGCTTGGTTTCTATATAGGAGGCTTGTGCAATGGTCGCTGGATAATTAACAGCTGTGCTTACTCGTTGCTGCTTAAAATACGATTCACAAAATTCTTTCAGACATATAAACCTATTCCACTTAAAATATAAATCATCTATCAACGAAATTTGGCACACTGCACTCATAAATCATAAGCATATATATTAGACCGATCATTTACACCAATAAATCATTAATCTGCGAAGATTTATGCTTTTCGTGAAAATGAGTTGAATGTAACACTTTTTCTAGTTTTGCGCATCGTTCCGGATTCCTCAGGGGATCATCTTTTCGGATATACATACGTTCGCATATATATTCTTAATATCCCGCCAATACCGAAACAATTCTGAGAAAACGAATCTTTTTTTACACACACCTATCATTAGCATCTCTGTTGCCTACGTGCTACACGACAAGAAGGAATCAATCCGTGCTCTAGAATCGAATTCCAGTCCCAAATCGCTCTGCAGTTTTCACATACATACGCAAAAACATGGCATCGTGGAAGTGGAATGATTGCTGTCCAACCCGAAACCAGCATCACGTATCAATCTGAAAACGCATAAATCAATAATTTTTCGCATCGACTTCTCTTGAATCTGTATGCGATGTTGCAATAAACTCCGCCTGGAGCAACGCAGTGGCGTGTGCAAACCAAAGCTTAACATGGAGTCCATATTTTATTTTGCTCCAGCAAAACCCTTTATTTGGATGAATAAATCAATAAAAAACCGCGACTTGTTGGTAGGTTAGCTTCGAATGGATTTACATATTTGGAAGGACTGATCATAATTTTGTATCGATAGGTGAGGTTCTGTTAGACTGTTGGAATGAAGTCGGTTGCTTAATGGATTTTTGTAATTGCAAACTTAAGACCTTAGATGGGAGTTTAGAAATTCTATATGTGTATATCACAATTTAATTTGTCGTGCGTTTTAAAGAATTTTATTAAAGATAGTTGGTGAGATATACCACAAAAAAGGAGACCATCTGAACTGAGCTACAGAGGCATAAAACTCTTCAACATCGCCTACAAGACCATATCTGTCGTAAAATGTGAACGCCTGAAACCGTTTACCAACAACCTGATCGGACCATATCAGTGTGGTTTTAGGCCAGGAATGTCCGCAACTGATCAAATCTTGACACTACTCCAGAAGCTGAAAAAAACCCAAAAAGTCCAAATCGATACCCACCACTTATTCATCGATTTCTAAGCCACATACGACAGCATTTATAGAGGCGAACTATACAGAGCCCTGTCCAGTTTTGGTATACCCCGCAAACGTCTGTCCAGGATGACGATGGAGAATGCTCGCTGCTCCATCATGGTCACAAACGACCTCCCCGACAAATTCGATACCAAAAATAGATTTAGACAAGGTGATGCATTGTCATGTGACTTTTTTAATCTGATTCTTGAGAGGATTGTGCGAACCTTCCGAGCCAGCACCAGAGGCACAATCTTCCATAAATCGGTGCAACTACTAGCTTACGCCGACGATACTGACATCATTGGTCGGACGAAATGTCATAGCCACGTTTGCTTGTAAAGAGGAGAAGGAAGCGGCAAAAATGGGTCTAGCCTGAATGGACCTGTCAATTGGCCACCAAGATCGTGTGATTTGACACCCTTGGATTAGTTAGCTGAGAACCGGACAAACCAGCAAGACGTCGGACGCATAAAGGGAGGCCTAGCCTTAAGAGGCGCGCGCAAGTAGAAACCGCTCTGATACAACTTGCAGTGCGCAACTGGAGGCAGTTAGCTGAGAACCGGGCTACTTGGAGAGTAATGTTGGTTAAGCAGCCCTGGTTCATTTCAGACTGTGGTGCCGTCAAACCAGCAAGACGTCGGACGCATAGAGGGAGGCCTTGCCTTAAGTGGCGCGCGCAAGCAGAAACCGCTCTAATACAACTTGAAGTGCGCAACCGGAGACACTTACCTGAGAACCGAACTAATTGGAGAGGTATGTTGGTTTGGCAGTCCAGGTTCATTCCGGACTGTGGTGCCGTCAAACCGGCATAGGCCTACATGGGCCCATAGCGATATCGTTTATTATACCTGCTACTCCATTAGCTTCAAAGAGGTAATTGTTCCATCCCGACTTGCAGCAGAAACTGAGGATCTGTGCCATAGGGTTTGTGGCTAGCTCCGTCAAGTCCTCGTAGTAAAAGTTGCGAGGAGTTCGTTACGGCTGTTGCTGATCGCTGGACAGTGACACAGTAGGTGGACGATGTCCCCTTCGACGTCTGGGTCTCCTCATTTCCTGCATATTTGGTGCGAGTCAGTAAGGTTAATTTTGTGGGAGTGGGAGGATTGTGACCTGATATAACTTTCACCGTTACAGAATGGAAGCTTTGTTCAGAGCTATAAGCTTGTTAGATCGCTTAATTCCGGCCAAAGGTATTTATTGTGTTTGCAAGTGTTAATGTTTTGTCACCTAGATGTTGTTTCACTTTTCGTGAATCTGATAGTTTTCTGTTTTTTTTTTTTTTTTAAGCAAGTGGGGCCCAACATCACTGTCGCACAGCAAACGCAGCTGGACGATCCTAGTCTGGCTAGCTCGTCTGGTTGGAGAGGGGGCAAGAATTCCACCCGTCCGACGAGTTAAGCTGTGCGATCACGAGCGTGCCGCGCCCTTCTCTCCAGCATCGAAGCTATCCCTTTGGACAAGCTAGCATCACAACAATGGACTGGAACGTTATTTTGTCATGGCACCCAGATAATTTGGACTTTGTTCTGGTTACATAGAGCCCTTAGCTCTGAGCTGCACTCAGAGATTGTATGATGTTGGATGCCAGAGCTTTTATGGCCGCTTGACTATCTACGTAAATGGAGATATGATCTTGTGATATGTCCAATACTATAGCCGATTCGGCAGCTAAGAGTATGTTTCGAGGATCTCTGCGTGAAAACACTGCACGAGTTTGCCAATCGAATGGATATGTTTTACCCGATTCTATCGGAGTAGACCCCACTCCTACTTCCACTCCTGATTCCTCTAAGGTATACTGAAAGCAACAAGGACAACGTTGTTTATATCTGCAGAATGTTAGATGTCTGAACAGATAAAGGGAAACTCGTGGAAGGCCAAAGCTGCTATACAAAGAAGACTTTACTGCCATCCAAGAAATACATACATATGCTAAGTAGCATAGTGATATCCGGTTTCTATCAGTTTTTGACCTCTATTTGCCCCATAATTTTAAAATTGTTTCCTTGATTCCTTGCAAAATGTTCTCTTTACTGGTACGCTGCAAACATGTCCCCTATATACTTTTTGAGAATTGAAAACCATCTCAAAGTCACAGTTTTATCAAACAACCCTCGCTCAAAATCTATTTCTACATCGAACAACCTACAGAAATACCGACACGTCTATGCTTTAACCCCGATTCCGATAATCTTTTGCAAATCGATTCGTAATCGTTCAATTATCGCATTCGTTCATTGCGCACGTGGACTGTGTTCCATCAAGTGTAAATGGAGCGAAACGCCATAGGGATAATGTGAAGTAAGACTTTGCATAGAACAGAGATAAGTTTCCGACGTCGATAAAGACACAAACGTATATCGGATAATAAGTTGTAATCGATTGCAGGTTGAGATCTAAATTATGGCAATCAATTCACTGACACTGGACATACGAACAGCGTTTAGGGTGATTATGCGCGAAGCTAAGTGGAGCTTCAGTCTGTTCTCGTGACCCAAACGGAGTCATGATGGATTCCAAGCGAAGGGATTGTATTGTGCGGGTCAAGGATTGAGTTTAAACGTGAGTACCTTGAAAGCAAGTCAAACGCATGATATTGATCTTCAGCTTGGTCTTGGGAAAATAAAGTTCACACATGTCCTGGGAAAATGTGAACTCAATTGGAATGGTAAAGGCAATGAAATATCTCAGATAAAAAAGTACAAGGAAGGGGAAATAAAATACAGGGTCCTGTGGAATTTTCTCCGAAAGTGGAGTTTTTCGAAACCATATAGTCGGTACTCTGTATCTCAAAAGTGGAATGAAATCGACAACTTTCGAAAATTTGATTACGAAAAAAGAATTTTGGTATCGTTTTCAATTGCCAAAACGGACAAATTATTTCTGCAGCAGAAGCAATATTAGAACGGATTAAGAGGAAGAAGTAAAAAAAGGACGAATCGCATACCAGGCGATAACTCCCTGAATAACAAAATGATATGCAGAGTACAAATTCTTTGGGGGTATAAACATTTTAAGACCTCTGTACCAAATCGCCTAGTAATATTATAACCATGTTCCAAACCCGGATAAATGTGAAGGGTTACTCATCAGGGGGTGAACTTTATGCTTGGAAATGTTAAAGAAACTAGAAAAGACTGCTATTAAAACAGTATCCTATGCTGGCTATGTAGTCGAAATGGCATGCAGTAAATTTCCTCCAAACCTGAGCGACGTCTTGCAAGTTATCCTAACCTGAATGGACCTGTCAATTGGCCACCAAGATCGTGTGATTTGACACCATTGGATTATTTTCTTTGGAGAAATGTGAAGTCGCTCGTCTACACCAACAAACCAGAAACGTTAGGGACTTGGAAGCCAACATTCGTGGCGTTTTTGTCGACATACGGTTACAAATGCTCGAAAAAGTGGTTGAAAATTTGACCTCTAGTTAAAAATGGGCTAACTCTGAGTTAACCCAGAGTCATCTGGATAAAATTTAATCTAAGCTAACTCACGAAGCAGGATACTAAATTGACTCCACGAGTGGTGATGCAATATGCTCACACTAATGATTTATCGATTTTGCTGTCAAAAAGTTATCGAGATATATAGAATCTGTAACAACTCGGTTTTCAGCTGTTTCGTTTCCTTCCCCCAAACAAATGAAAATGGTTTTGTCGCGATCTTACAAGACAATTTCTTCTTAAAACAGTTTAACTCAATATTTCAAATAATTTCGAGTCAGTGAGATCTGAAAATGAAGATATCGTAGGCGTATCCATTTTTGTAAAAATTAATAAAAGTTTTCCATGAATAGACTAAAGAAAAATATGCGGTTGCTATTTTATGGTGCCGTGTAATAACCCCCGCGGAAATAAGCTATATGAGGCTTATTTCCTTTTCGAATTAGAAAGCATTAACACCTGCAGATGTTATTGCGACTTGAAATTGGAATTCTATTCAAGTTTGGTGTATGCAACCTCCCCCTGGTTGTTCTCACTGTTGGATTTAAGATGTGTGCGAGTTTGGATGCATGTAAAAGGAAATAAACCCCACAAGCAGAAAGCATTAACATATTTCCATTTTGAGAAAAAATAAGCTTCGCGGGGACTATTTCCTTTTGTTTGAGAACCAAGCCCCATGGAGCTTATTTCCGCGGGGGTTATTACACTGCACCCTATTTTATTTATTTTTTTTATATCTGTCAGAATATTTGATCATTTAATCCAGGGTTAGGTTCTGGATTAGAATTGACAAAAAAAAAAAACAATTCCCTCGAATTAATTCGAGTCTATTCCCGAGTGGGCTCAGCGGCGCGATGGTTTTTGCGATGAACTGCCGCGCAGAAGTTCTAGGTTCGATTCCCAGCCGTAGCAACACCTTAATGATTTTGCACTGACCCTCCTCTCGTGATATTCTGACAAACCATCCGAGTAGTTTCAATTGTCAAGAAAAGTTTATCTCAAATTCGCGTTTTTGGAGTCGGCATAGAGAAGGAGTTCCCGCCATCCGGAAAGAAGTAAACACACACACAACATGAATGGTTGTGAGAAAGCTAGACCCTGCTTACTAACGAGCCTGTTGCGCCAAAAAAAAACTTTTTTGCTATTTTGCCAAAACTTGAATGATTTTCTTTGATGATGGAACAACCCCGCCCCTGTACCTAGAGTTAATATTCTTAACACTAAGGAGTGGACTGTCCGCAGAACGGGTGTGAATTCAAAGGAAACAAAACCACCCTGTCAATTTCAATCAGCGCCAAAAATCGAGGTGCACTGCCTTGTATAGCTGCAATAGAATCGGTGGCTTAAGACCATCTTCCAAGTTCATTAAATGGATTTACACAAGGCTGGTCAGACTAGTGCATACATATGGATTACTGATCTGGTGGAATATAACATATGAATGCACCGACGCAACGAAGGGACCCGCATATCTACTTATAGCAGAACCCATAACTTTGAGGATATTGCAGATATCTCAAAAGCAGGTACTAAAATAAGCCAGAGTATTGCTATGGCCTGTACGAGTTTTACGGCTCACCCAAGCATTACTAGCCCATTTAACCATGTATCCAAACGTTACCTAGTAAAGTCCGTATTTCCAATAGTTTGGATCCAAGTATAATTGACTATAGAAAAGCTACTCGGCATTTTGCTGAGAGCAGAATGTGCAGCACCAGCCGGAGGTAGCTGCAAACCGTGGTTCCACAAACTGAATTCATCGGTATTCGGCATTTCATGTAGCGAAAGGGTTACTTTTCTGCCGACGCCTATATGTTAGCTCACTTTTGATGATTTCTCTCCTCCAGCGATCACAATAATCTTATTGGGCCTCCGCACACGAGATGAGTTTAGTCGGTATGAAATCGGTTTTGTGGGCTGAAGACTGAGGTATGCCGAGAGAAATAGTTAAAAAATTTCAACCGAGTTTGTGCGGTAGAACAAGGTTGAAAACAAATACAAACACATGTTCAATTGTAAAGTAAAGTAAAGAATTCTGCGCAAATTTCAGCTAACCGGGTCTGTAGGAAATGTGAAAACTCCTGTGCATGCTCGCCCAGTTCGTTCAGCGGAAAACATTGCTGTTGTTCGCGATAGTATGGGCAGCAGAGCCGTCAACCTCGACTTGTACTCGTATCCAACAATTGAACATCTCACGAACATCACTGAAGCGAATTTTGAATAAAGATTTGAATTTACACGCTTACAAGGTTCAATTGACTCAAAAGTTAAAGGCTACTGACCAACCTTCGTCAATACCCCGAATGGTTGGTTGAACAGACCGAAGTGACTTTACAAAGAAAATCATCTTCAGCGACGAGGCACACTTTCACCACAGTGGATTTATGTCATACGGTTCTCATACGCGTTTTGTGAATCGAACCGAAACCTTCAATGTTGTTTCATATACTCTCACACAAACACAAAATGTCAATTTAGATAGAAAATGATGGAACTAAATGATAGATACAAAATGCCAATATTGATAAAGGGTGTTTTTTTAGAGGTATAAAACTTCAGATTTAAGTAAAACACGGGAAAATCGTTTTAATGTCCATCAATTTGGCTTTATTGGAAGGATAATTCTCGCTGCCGCGGCTGGTTCGAATAAGGCCAACTCTTGAGGTCCAATTTTCAACCACTTTTTTGAGCATTTGGGGCCGTATGTCGGCAATGACTCCACGAATGTTGGCTTAACAGTCACTAACGTTTCTGGTATGTTGGCGTAGACGAGCGACTTCACATATCCCCAAAGAAAATAATCCAACGGTGTCAAGTCACACGTCCAATTGACAGGCCCATTCCGCGAAATTATGCGCTCATCGAATGTTTAGTTAAATAAATCGATTGTGACGTGCGCTGTATGGCATGTAGCGCAGTCTCGTTGGAACCACATCTCATCCACATTCATGCCATCCAATTCGGGAACAAAATAGTCGGTTATCATGGCTGTATACCGGTATCCATTAACGGTATAATTTCCAGCATAATTTCGGAAGAAGTATAGCCCAATGACTCCACCAGCCCATAGAGCACACCAAACAGTCAGTTTTTGTAGATGTAATGGCGGATTAAGGGTCTCATGTGGATTCTCTTCGCTCCAGATGTGTCAAATTTGCTTGTTGACGTAGCCATCCAACCAAAAATAAGCCTCATCACTGAACAAAAATTTGCGATGAAAATCGGCATCGATATCAATTACATTTTCGGCCCATATGCCGAAATCACGACGCATTGCATGATCTCGCGGATTTAATTCTTGCACCAGCGAGATCTTGTAAGGTCGTAAGCGAAGACCTTTGCTCAAAATCTTTCATAAAGTTGATAGACAAAGCTCCACGGTGTGTGAATTGATTAATTTGGTGGTGAATTAATTAAATTGGGTCCCCTTTAACACTTTGCTCTACAGCGGCAATTGTTTCTTCGGTGCGCACTGTTCGACGTCTCTGCGGATGCGTCACATAGAGTTAACGTAGTACGAAAACGATCCATGATTAACCGAATTAATTGCTCTAATGGACGATAATGTCGACCATAAAATTTACAGAGCTTGCGGTAAACTCCGCGAACTGAACCATTATTTTCGAAATCAATTTGCACGATTTGCAAGCGTTGTTCATTTGTCAACCTTTTCACGATGAAATGGCAAACCAAACTGAGCATAAATGACATTTGAGTTGCAAGATTTGACCACAAAATTTCAATTTTATCTCTATTTGAAAAACCAACGTCTAAAAAAAACACCCGATAGAAACACAACACAATTTGTTCTGCCGACATATTCATCTCATCCGCCGGGACACCCTGTATACCAATTTGGTAAATATTAGTCTTGACAGTTCATATTTGGCAGTCGTGAAGTCGACACGTGGCAAATTTATTATGGAAAAATATTCGATAAACCAAAGTGTTTTAATCGTTGAAACATTTTATCAAAATCAATCATCGATTACTGTGACGATGAGAAAGTTACGTGAAATTTTTGGGAGAAACAACATGCAAACAAAACGCACTATTTTTAGTGTAGTGAATGATTTCGAAGAAAGAGGATAGGCCCAAGCATGAACCACAACCTACTGCACGATCGGCCGAAAATATTAATGTTGCTCAAGGAAGTGTTCAAAACAATCCATCAACCTCAATTCGACGCCGTGCTCAGGAGCTTGGTCTTCAAAGAACAACTTTGGCCACAATTTTACACAAGGATTTGCATTTGTTTACATTTAAGTTTCCGTGGACTCAAGAGCTTCTTCCACAAGACGATTTACGCCGCCATACATATGCCAATAGGATGTTACAGCTAGCCTATGACAACCCCGATTTTCATGAAAAAATCATATTGAGTGACGAGGTACATTTTCATTCGAATGGATCTATGAATAAACAGAATAATCGGCTCTGGGCAATGGAAAACCCTCAAATTATTCATCAGTCACCTTTGCATCGATTAAAAGTTAAAGTCTGGTGTGCAATTTGGTCAGGAGGAATCATTGGACCTCACTTCTTTGAAAATGAAAACGGCGTAACGGTAACTGTGAATGTAACGCCACAACTGCATGCTTTGCGCTTGATTAACATGTGGTATCAACAAGACGTTGCCACATCGCATACAGCCAGGATTACAATGGAATACTGCGAGACCTCTTTCCAATAGAAGTTATTTCAAGAAATGGTGATGTTGATTGGCCTCCACGGTCGCCTTATTTGACTGCTCCGGACTTCTTTTGTTGGGATATCTATGTGAAAAGCAAGGTTTATGCAAATAAACCAGAAACGCTTGAGCAACTCAAACAAAATATTTGTGATGAAATTAATGAAATACCGCGTGAAACGTGTGAAACGTGTGAGAATGTAATGAAAAATGTGCTCAAAAGGTCTCGCACTTGTGAGACTACCAGAGGCGGACATTTACCTGATATTGTGTTCCATACACAATTGCCGACATTAATTAAAATATTTTATCAATATCAGATCCATTCTTTTTCATTTAATCAAAAATTATAAACAAAGAAAGTAGTATACCTTCCCGGCGGACAACCTGTACTAATCGTTCCATACCCATAGAATATCTATTAGAATGCGATTAACTTAACCCCATTGTCTCTGATGGCTAATAGTCTTCTGAAGTCTGAACCGTTTTTAGGCGGCTCGGTTAAAAGATGAAACCGGTGAGCGAAATTTTCCGAAATGTAAGTCATGTCTTAGGTTAAACCCCAAACCTGCAAATATTGATGATTTATGGTAAAAATTACCCAAAGAGATTTGTCATATCGGCAAACGTAGTGTTAATGGATTTCATGCAGCATATTTTCGCAAGACGGACTTAAGATCGCTGTCCTAATAATTACAGTGTACCAACAGACTGCGAATCGATTAGTGGTTATTGATTTATTTATAGCTTCCGAGAAATTACGAAAATATAATATCGATCCGTTAAATGTTCAGTATGGTAATATTTTTACAGAACATAATTATATTGTGTAAGTGTTTTTTTTTGTTTTTTTTTTTGTTTCCGACTTTCACTGGAAGCGTGATGGTGAACTGGGTGTCTACTTAGTTACTTAGTAGTCAAAGGCATCAATGACAACGGAAGCGTTTTAACTAAAGGGCTTATCAGGTCCGCCTTCACGGATTCACAAGTACCAGATTTAGGGAAGGGCAGTCCAGCCCCGGTCATCCACAATACACAAAACTTCGAAAAGTAAATACACACACAAAAAAATGGTCACGACTCCTCAAAACTAGCAAAAGTTTTCCCTAGAAGAAGAATATGCAAGTGAAACGTGAAAACGAATCCGAAGAAAACTTAGCTGAATGACCTAAGTTGTCCAGAAGAACTCTTTCAAAGTACTAAAAATACCACGAGAGATTCTGCAGTAGATGTAGATGTCTTCGATACTATCCAAGATCATTCAGAAGTTTCATCAGGCAATAGCACACAATTTTCTAAAACTGTTTATCTGAATCAAGAGCAAGCTGAATTTCGTAGTCTCAAAACAACAAGTGAGATAATCGAATATTGGGCTGAAAAGGGTTCCACAGAAGTTAAAAAATGGCTATGAAGTATCTCTACAGAAATCAGTACTTCAAGATAAGCCTCGAGATAGTTCCAACTTTGTTCGGATATGGCCGTCAATCGACTCTGTCTTTGCTTTTCTCCAACTGCTTGGAAAATATATTGTTATGCTCAAAACACCAAAACCAATTTGCCGTTCAGTATCGTCTTCAAACAGAAGGTCCCATTCTATGTGTCAAAAATATAACTTCGCAAGCACAAATGACCAAAAGGCCAACGGCAGCGTTCATCCCGTATCTTATAAATTGACACCGACCCTCCAGGTTAAGGGGTTGTGCTTTGGGTTAACTACCCATCCATGGAAAAAACTAACGGTTACGAAGAAACCAAGAAATCTTATGTTTGCAAGACATTAGTGAACGCATTGTAACAATCCGCATCAAGGCCGAATTCGCCAACATAAGCCTTATATGCGCTCAAGCCCCAACGGAGGAAAAAGATGTTATAGCTAAGGATTGCTTCTATGAGCTCCTTGACAAAAACCTATGAGCGACTACGTAAGTACGATGTTATAATCGTGCTGGGAGGTTTTACCGCAAAGGTAGGAAGAGAAGACATCTTAAGCAGTATTGTCGGAAAACATAACCTACACGACAACACGTCTGGTAACGGACTTAGGCTGATTGAATTCGTTACGGAACGAAATGCCACTATAGCCAGCACACGGTTTCCTCACCTCGATATCCATAAGGGGACATGGCGGTCTCCAGATCAACGAACGGTCATTCAAATTGATCACATAGCGATAGACAAGCGGCACGCATCCAGTATTTTGGATGTCCGAACATTTCGAGGAGCTAACATCGACTCGGACCACTACCTTGTTGCAGCCAAGGTTAGAATGCGGATATCCACCACGCCACAACAATCGAGAAATACTGTTATATATTTAATGTCGAAAGACTGCAATCGCAAGAGAACGCCAAGACCTTCGCGCAACGCGTATCCCTAAACCTCTCGATTAATACCATATCACCAGCATCGAATGTCGAAGAACAATGGCAATGATGCCAACAAGCCATTAGATCAGCAGAAGCCCCTGGTTTGATGAGGAATGCCGACAGATGCTCTCAGCCAAGAACGAGGTCTACAAGGCTAAGCTGCAGGTGAAGACGAGAGCTGCCGTTTAGCTCTATAGGCAGAGAAGAAGGGAAGAACACCGGCTTTTTAGAAAGAAGAAAAAGAGGAAGAAAAGCGCGCGATCGAGGATATAGAGAGGTGCCACTCCAGGAAAGATGTTCGCAAGTTTTACCAAAGTGTAAAACGTCAAAGCCAAGGATACAAGATTCGAACAGAATCCTGTCGAGATGAACAAGTAAACATCGTAGTTGAGACACATTCGATGCTGAAGATATGGAAGAACCACTTCTGCAGACTGTTAAACGGCGATGACGAACAACATTCCACTGTCAGGCAGAACCATCCATTCAATGTTGGAAACGACAGCGTATACTGCCAATCACCTGACTTATGTGAAGTGAGGATAGCATAATCTAAACTTAAGCTTAACAATGCTGCCGGAAATGACGGCTTTTTGAAGTCGGCGGAGATGACTTGGTAAGTAACATCCAACAACTCATAAGCCAAATCTGGTCGGATGAAAGTATGCCAATGCGAGGCCCGGCATCGGTTCGATGTTTTCGGCGTCAGCTGTCCTCCTCTAAGCAGCTTCTGAAGAAGTCATTGCTGAAGAGGCGTAGTCTTCTTGGGTTTAGGCCTTTGGGACAGTGTCGTGTAAGGACACCGATAGTGATGCTGATGTTTGATCTGTTCAGCATTGTCAAGTAGATGGAGCGCTTCTGGTTTAAGTTCGGTCAGAGTTGCCTGGATATTTCACACGTTGTGCTGTTTATCTATCTGCTGTTTGATTTCTTGATCGCACCCAGATTGATCTGTAAATTACATGTAGCGATGGGCAACCTATCATGTCTACTGGCTAGAATATCAAGGGTTGTGCGCTGTCTGTCAAGCTCATCTGCCTAGTAATTCCTTGGTATGTCTCTGTGGCACGGCACCCAAAAGAAGTGAATGGTAAAATGCTCCGCCATCTCGTTAAGATACAGTCGGCATTCGTGGGCAGATTTCGAATTGAACGAGATTACTTCCAGGGATTTTACTGCCGGTTGGCTGTCCCTGAAGATGCTAATTTGCTTCTCGGATATTACATTCCATTTCAGCCAGGCCAAGGCTTGTTTGATTGCCATGATTTCCGCCTGGAAAACGCAACAATGGTCGGGAAGGCGAAAGGATATGCTAAGGTTTGGTATTTCGGAGAAAATTCCTCCACCCGCTGCAGATTATATTTTAGACCCATCCGTATAGATATGAGGCGACATCCCTAACAGGGATTTAATTTTGGTGTTAATATATTCCCTTATGTGTTTAATATTTGACTTCATAATTCATTTGACGCACCATCACCGCTTATGTCAGCTTCAATTAAATGGAAAACATTCAAACTAACCAGCAATAATTATCTTCCTGGAGATAACCTTCCATAGTGGCTCAAACGTCCATGAAACAATTCCACCAACCAAAAATATAAGTAACTTCCTGAACTTAACCAAAAGCATCTGCAAACAACGTTTTGCTTTGTTTTGTGTTTCCTGTCCTACCACACGCAGAAATTTTGGGCCCCCCAAAGTCCAAACAGTATTTCCCGCGATGTATCCGTACGATAAGAATTATGAATGTAACTGAAAATTGTTCCTTTGCTGGTTTTGCAAATATCCTGCAGGCATGCGAACGTTCTATGCAAACATAAAACCAAACATACCCACACCGCAGCAAGGAGCTCATAAACATTTGGCCTCGGAACAAATTTTTGGCACCTGCCCTACTACTCCGGCTGGAGAATCATGAAATTTATTAGCTCCAACTGTATAGAGTAGAGCCGCGTCATTATTTATTCTCTGCGACCACCTTCAGTACAACAGAAATGTCAAATCTGCGATTTATTTCTGGTAAGTCCTGGTTTGAGGTGACCCACCTTTGGCAAGGGAGGTTCATATAATATTATCCACATCGAAACGAGGGTGCATTCGACATTCCGCCCACATTTTCCATAGCTGGCTGGTATACGACATTGTGCGCAGGCAGTGACGACGCGACGACACGACGGCGGAGACCACCACCTTCTGGCCATAACGACTTCCTGATGATGCTGATGCGCTCCTGCTAATGTTCTGCTAACACAGTGTGGTGCTGCGATTGTGCAGATCTTAACAGGCGATATCCAGGGAATGATTATAATTTTAAAATTTTTTAATTGCTTCTGTGTCGCGATGCGCCACTTGGGTGCCCCAACCGAAAACGGGGGCAGTGTTCGAGTTTTTTTTTTTTTTTTGGTTTCATGACGATCATGACACCCAAGGGTATTCGGAGTTGTTGTCGTTTTATTTTTTTGATTTAATTTCGCGGAACGGTTGAAACAAAGTTATCAGCAAAAAAGTTCACCATATTTCTACAGAGTGCAGTGTGTTTTCTGTGGTATGGCTTGAGGATATTTCGTGCTTACATAAGACGAAGAAATGAGGATACGACAAGGAGTAAAAAAATTCATGAACACACACATATATTACTTTGTTACAATGACTTAATTTTGAATGGAAACGAATTAATTTTTTGAGTTGAGACTGGTTTCGAGAATTCAGTTGGTTCTGGAGGATATTTTCTGAATTGGAAATATCAGCTGGGAATGCTTAGATGGTGATAGTGTTGGACAGTGTTGGACTGTCTGCACATTCAAAGGATTCGAGCACAACTCGATGTTAACTCAAAGTTACCTCTACTTAATTATGTCCGGAATGAACCTGAGCCTCAACCAAAATGCCTCTCCAATAAGCCTGGTCCTTAGCTAGCTGCCTCTAGCTGCGCACTGCAAGTTAGTTGAGGTCGGTTTCTATTTGTGCGCACCTCGAGGTCTTCCTCTACTGCGTCCGACGTCTGGCTGGGATTGGAAGACGGCGAGAGGGAGTATTGGTGTCCATTCGTTGTACATGCCCTAGCCATCTTACATGTCCAATGCGGAGTTATTTGACTACAGGCATGTCGCTGTGCAGCTCGTATAATTCGAGCTTGAACCTTCGTCTGCATAGCCCGTCAACACAAACGGCACCAAAGATTTTTCGAATCGACCAAGGATTTCTTCATCCGCTTTCGATACGGTCCATGCTTCAGCGAAGTAGAGTAGGACTTGGATGATCAGGGTTTTTTTTTTATAGGATCTCCTTAGTAGTTTGAGTGAGAGCTTTGCAACTGAATTGTCTTCTTGGCCAAAGAAACAGCGCCTGGCAAGAGTAATTCTGACTATATGTTCACGTCAGAGTTATAAGCTGAGTCGAGGTTGACGTTCAGTCCAGTTCGTCGATGTTTGAATAATTTTTTTAAATGTTAAATGACGAGAGGGCATTTAGTGTCAAGGGCGATGGATCCTCCTCACCATCTCAAGCTACGGCAGCAGTGTGCTTGGCATTTTTACATGGCTTGTCGACTAAACACCTTTATGTTTGACCAGTTGCCATAGAACGGCCAGAAAATCTGCGCCGAAATTCACGTTGCGCTGACAAGGTATACCTATTATAAAAATTACGTTTCTCTATTGCATATGCTATGGGGTAGGGTACGATATTGCGCCAAAAAGTGTTAATTTCAAAAAAGTTTACATTTGCTGTGCTGTACCAAATTTCATCATTCTAGCTTGAAATTCAAAACCCGAAAACTATGTATTATAACTAATATACCCCTATGGGCTAAGTGGCGCGATGGTTAGTGCGATGAACTTCCGCGTAGAAGGTCTTGGTTCAATTCCCAGCCGTAGCAACACCTTAATGATTTTTCACTGGCCCTCCTCTCGTGATGATCTGACAAATCATCCGAGTAGTATCAATTGTCAAGAAAAGCTTAGCTCAAAGTCGCCGTTCATAGTCGGCATAAAACAGGAGGTCCCACCAACGTACGCAAGATGTACACACGAGCCTGTTGCGCCAAAAATTTGTATTTGTATGGGATAGGGTATAAAGATAGGGTCAGCTGTTAGAAACACCATTTCGGTCAGAATATGCAGGCTGCAACAACAATTATTATAGCCGAATGCATATTTGATCACTGGTGAGAGTATTCATTATTTAACTACATACCTCCAAGGGTACATTTTTATTATATGCTTGACAAAACGTGTCTGCCCAACATAACTTCTAATAACTCCACTCACCTAATAAGTGGAATTTCCAATTATCGCAAGTACCATGCCTAACGCCGAAGTTGTTCACCAGGCGATGCACATCCATCTTATTAATTATTGAATGGCAAATGGCTTAATAACAGCGCCAAATAAAATGTTGACGTTTAAATGTGTTTTCCTAGCCACTGGATTTATGTTCGCACTGCAACAGCCATTTTCCAAATACAATTCATTTGCGGCGATTAAAGTAAGAAAACGAAAAAAAAAACGACTGAAACACTGCAAGGAGACACCCACATATCGGGGATGTATATATTTTTTTCACTGCAGTTATAGCGCTTCCCACAGAAGTGGGGTCGGGGTAGCAGCATAAACTAACAAAACTTCTTGCGCGCTAGATTGTTAGGAAACGTTTGTTGTTTGCGTGTTTTTTGGCCGTATAAACTGAAATGCCTTCTAATAACATGTTCCTCTACAAAATAAAGCAGAAACATTGCTAAAAAATAACACACACACACACATACACACTGCAATCTAAACAAAAGTCCGCCAGGAAGGGATTTTTTTTTTTTGTGTGAAAAATCGGTGATTACGGGTTGTAGGTGGCGAACACATTTCCTCAAACACCACGGCCCAGTGGTTGTTTGGTGGTAAGTAAGGAGGACTCATGACGGTTGCGAAAACCCCGCTTAGGTAATAGATTGCAATTTGCACATGTGCTAGTGTATGGAAACTTGTTTGTTACAGGGCGGTTACCACAGCAAATTAGCTGGCCTAAGGACACACAGATGGTTGGAGTTGATTCACTTTCAATGGAGCTAATGATGGAGTTGGGTTGCCTTATATATTTCGTTCGTTATTAAGGAATAACAGTAAAATAAACGAAATCATACTGAATATTTATTTATTTATTGATAATTATTTCAAGAGCATATATATGTACCTACACTACACCCGTACAGTAAAAAATTAGAAAAATCTGTATCAGCGAAAAACATAATTTTTGGCTCAGTGCTCCTTGGCGTCCATAAAAGTGTGCGTATTACGCCATATGTGTGATTAGACCGTGATTGTGATTGGATATCGAAAACGCGGGTTTGTTGAAGATTATTTTTGACCAGAATTGGACGGATTTTTCCGTGGGCTGGAGATAATTGTCATTGACACTATGATGACCGTGTCGGCTCACAGTATTGTGAGATTTTGACTCACTCAAACCATCACCCATTTTGTATTTGTATCTAGCATTTTTTTAATCTCAAGTATATAGTAACGGGTATTTGTTTTAGAGGTTGTTTTTTCGAATGGAGTTAAAACTGACATTTTGTGCTCAAATCGGGCGACTCTTATATTATTTAGGTTCAGTTTGGTTTGCCATTCCATCATGAACAGGTTGACAAAAGAACAACGCTTGCAAATTTATTTCGAAACAAATGGTTCAGTTCGCGAAGTTTACCGTAAGCTCCGTCTAATTTATGGTCGGCATAATCGTCCATCAGAGCAATTAATTCGGTTAATCATGGATCGTTTTCGCACTACGTTTACTCTACGTGACGCATCCGCAGAGACGTCGAACAGTG
The DNA here is from genome assembly GCA_949824845.1 of Rhingia rostrata. Taxonomy (NCBI): domain Eukaryota; kingdom Metazoa; phylum Arthropoda; class Insecta; order Diptera; family Syrphidae; genus Rhingia; species Rhingia rostrata. Next base: position 21,266,040 of record OX463758.1, read on the forward strand.
CGCATCGAAGAAACTATTGCCGCTGGAGAGCAAAGTGTTGAATAGGACCCGAATAAATCGATTCGACACCATGCACAGCAATTGGGGCTTTGGCAATCAACTTTATGGAAGATTTTGCGCAAAGATCCAGCTTGTGCAAGAATTAAAGCCGCGAGACCATGCAATGCGTCATGATTTTGGTGTATGAGACTGATCTCGATGCTGATTTTCATCGCAAAATTTTGTTCAGTGATGAGGCTCATTTTTGGTTGAAAGGATACGTCAAGCAAAATTGCCGCATTTGGAGTGAAGAGAATCCAATGAGACCCTTGAGATGCAATTATATCCACAAAAACTGACTGTTTGGTGTGCTCTATGGGCTGGTGGAGACATTGGGCCATACTTCTTCCGAAATGATGCTGGAGAGTCAGTTACCGTTAACGGAGAGCGGCATAGAGCCATGATAACCGATTGTTTTTTGTTCCCGAATAGGATGACATGAATGTGAATGAAATGTGGTTCCAACAAGACGGCGCTACATGCCACCACACAGCGCACGTCACAATCGATTTAATGAAGGAAACATTCGATGAGTGCATAATGGAATGGACCTGTCAATTGGCCACCAAGATCGTGTGATTCGACACCATTGGATTATTTTCTTTGGGGATAGGTGAAGTCGCTCGTCTACGCCAACAAACCAGAAACGTTAGAAGACTTGGAAGCCAACATTCGTGGCGTTATTGCCGACATACCGCCGGATATTAAAATTCGACCTTTAGACTTGGCTTAATTCGAACCAGCCGCGGCGGCCACATGCCCAAAATCATATTTAAACTTTAATGGTATAAATTTATTTTTCCAATAAAGCCAAATTGGTGAACATTAAAACGATTGTCTTGTGTTTTATTTCAATTGGAAGTTCTATACCTCCAAAACCTCCCTAGAGGGAAGCTATCCTTTCAGAGTTACTGATTTTCCACAATTTGTAGCAGTTTGTGATTATCGGGCTACATCCAAGAGTTCTTTTATGACCAGGGAATAAATTTCGGCAAGAATTTGGAGGACCGTTGTTTTAACGTGTTCTAATAAAGGTTCTCCTTTCGGAGACCTTCGTTTCTTATGTACCAAGGCGCATAAAGCAAATGCTTTATCGTTTTGCTTTCAAAGGCTGGTGAAATATTTAAATTGGTTTCACTGAAAGAATCCTATAGATGGATACCATGTGTCCCAACCACAGCTCGTTATCAAGGTTAAGCTTCGAATGTTTTCCGAGCAACTGTTGTTTTCCTATTCACACTTCGGCATATTATGGTCCAAGTCCAAAGCGATACCGACCACCTATTCATCGATTTCAAAGCCGCATACGACAGCATTTTTAGATACGAACTATACAGAACCATGTCTAGTTTTGGTATACCGCGCTAACTCGTCCGTTTGTGTAGGATGCCGATGGAGAACTCTCGCTGCTCCATCAGGGTCGAAAACGACCTCACCAACAAATTCCATACCAAATAGGATTTAGACAAGGTGATGCTCTGTCATGTGACTCTATCGATTTGCCTCAGTTGGCTGAGTTCAACTTGGTTGTAATGTGGTTTCATCAAGACGGTGCCACATGCCACACAGCTCGTGAAACAATGGAAATGCTGAAGGATGAGTTGGATGAGCAGCTTATCTATCGAAATGGCACTGTGAGTTGGCCGTCAAGATCATTCGATTTAACGCCTCTTGATTATTTCTGGTGGGGCTATCTAAAGTCGCTAGTCCATGTGGCCAAGCCGAACACGATTGAAGCCATACAGGATAACATAACACGCGTAATTGACCATTTGAAACGGAGCAGCGGACAACATTTACATGAAGTTTTCCTTAAAACGTAAATGGCGGAGGCCTATTTATCGTTTGCAATAAAAATTTTGAATTTTTGATGCAAATTTGAGTGTTTTATTCGATTTAAAAAAAAACTACGCTTAAAAAACCACCCGCTATGTAAGCACACTTTTCGTCGATGAAAAAAAAAAATTCCTGAAAATGTCGTTCAACCCATTCTTCACCTAAGCTCTTCAAATATAATTATCCATCGAATAAAGCAAATTTCATATCAATTTAAAAAAATCATTTTTGTGTTATTCCATTTCAAAGTTTTATACCACTAAAAGAACTCGACCTCTACAAATGCTTGCTGGTAGTATACTATTTGGACAGCTTGACAGCTTGAACTAAAGCTCTGAAAGCAAGACTTCCTTTTCTCAGGCATAGATTCCCAACAGGCCGGAAGACCGTTTTTAAAAAAAAAAGCCAGGATTCTAAGCTTCACCAACTTCCCAACATGATGACCATGCAATCGCAACATGATACAATCGACCAAAGGAAAAACGTTTTGCTTTGAAGCCACAATGTGGTGCCTATACATCCGTTTCACCCAACTTGTTAATTAAAAATATTATTTCGAACAATTTTTCGAATTGCCGTCGGGATAGATGAAATTTCCACCGACGGCGACGGAACTCATACACAATCTCGTTTCTCAATTTCCAAATTATACCCATAACCCCATGGGGGGGTAATTAAATTGTCACATTCTAGCCACTGGTTTTAGCTCTGCTGCATTCTGATTGAAAGAAGCTGTCCTTCAAGTCATCGTCTAAAAATAAATTCGACTTTAATACCTCAATTGGAAAGGTCCCCGAAGCTGTGAGCATCGAACACATTTTATCACTGGTAAGACAAAAACTCAAACTGTCGATTAAAAGGTGTGCACGGGCATCCAAACATAATGGCCCTTACAAAAAAAAAGGGCTTTTCCATAGAAATGGATTCAACTCAGACAACCTAACCTATAATTACACCATTGCGCCAAACCAAAAACAAAAAAAAAAACATTTTCATTCAAAAAAACCATCAAACCAACACATGAAAACATTCGAATTCAGGAAATTACTACGAATATCAACTGAAAACCTAAAAACAACGAAAAAAAATTTTTTTTTTGGTTATTCTCTGGCGCAGTTCTTGGAGATGTCTTCTTGGGTAAACTTTGTCTGGCCACAGCAATTCGCCCCAAAGGCAGGAAGTGAAAATTAGGAACAACCGGCCGACGCGACGCGTAGCGACGGCATAACATGATTTTATGGAGTCGAAAATGACTTCTTTCGATTGGAATGGAGTCTGCCTATATCGATGGCAAACACTCATCACAGGTAGCCGAGTTGTCATGTTTCAACATTTAGACGGAATGGAAACATGCAACCGCAACAACATCGTCGCGAGTAACATGCAACACGAAAATCCCCCCGAAAAATCACAAAATTATCGGAAAACAAAAAATTGAGGAGAAATGTACAAAAAAAAAATCTCAGAAACTTAACATCATCACGAACGTGTGGAGTTAGAGTATGATGTAAGCTGTTAGCAAAACAACCATCAAGGTTACATGCTTGTTTAAGGAGGCTAACAAATTTCAGCAGTCAGCATTGTAATTATAAGTTTCTGCTGAACTTTGTTTGCTTTTCGTAGTCGTTTCTTGTACTTGTGAGAAATTTCTATTTTTGTAGATGGTGATACTCGTGTTTGTGTGTCGTGCAGGAATTTGCGACAATTGTTCGATTTTTAGAGGTTTTCGCATGTAAGAAAATTGGAACAATTTTAGTTTGCTATGTTATTTAGGATCCAGTGGTAGTACAAGTTAATCTGCCGTAATATAACATTTAAAGCCAAGGTCTTAAAAGAAAAGCATTATCAGGTGTCTGGCAGTTAAATTCCACAATATCTAGGACACGTTTTGGTTTCCATAATATCCATAAGGAACACTCAATTTAATGGAAAGACAAAAGGTATGCGTTAAATATTCTGGATGTGCGAATCTTCCGAGCAACGATGGCTTATGGCTGGGCTTACTTACATGTTGCAGCCCACGTTAGAATGTACAATATATCACAAGAGGGGAAAATTTCGTCAAAGAAATGTAAGCATAAGATACCGCTCAGATGGTTAGATGTTGTAGAACAAGGGTTGACTCTGATTGACAACACATCAATGTCGCTTATTTATACCTCCAAGTGGTAACCATCGAGTACTGGTCTCATCCATCCAGATTTGACTTGCTAAACTAGTAATTGCGAGTGTTGATAACACGAAAACATCAGCAAAGCTACAAAAAGCCAGGTCAGAATGGCACGGAATGAAAACCCGGCCTGATGTCAAAGGTGAACCCAGACATGCTGCTTCGACATATTCGGGCAACAGGTTGTCTAGGAATTTCAACGGTTAGTCAGGCCCCTTAAACGGAGATGATGTCGGATGAACCGAAAGGCCAACGGTAGCGCTTAATTCCGTAGTGGATACTGATGGCCTCGTGTCCTAGGGGTATCTAATAAATTGGAAATTTCCAATAGTGTCCTATTGGAAATTGGCAGGTTGGGGGTTGTGCTTTGGGTTAACTACCCGACCATTGAAAAAAAACTAACGGCTACGAAGCAACCAATATCCTCGGAAGGTACTGATTTCATTGTTGACGACCCTGCTAAACGAAAAAAGGACAACGACGTTCGTGTCTGTACCAGAATATGAGAACATTAAACAGGAGAGGTTCAAGCGAAAAACTTGCAGAAGACGAGAGCTGCCATTGAGCTCTTTAGGCAGAAAAGAAGGGAAGAACCACCGGCTTTTCAGAAAGAAGAAAAAAGAGCAAGAAAAGTCCGCGATTGCGGATATAGAGAGATGCCACTCCAGGAACGATGTTCGCAAGTTTCACCAAAGTGTAAATCGTCAATGCCAAGGACACAAGACTCGAACAGAATCCTGTCGAGATAAACAAGGAAATATCGTAGTTGAGACACAGTCGATGCAGAGGATATGGAAGAACCACTTCTGCAGACTGTTAAACGGCGATGACGAACAATATTCCGCTGTCAGGAAGAACGAACCATTCAATATTCAACCACCCTGCCTGAGTGAAGTGAGGATAGCAATATCTAAACTGAAGCCTAATAAGGCTGCCGGAAATGACGGCCTTCCCGCCGAGCTTTATAAACACGGTGGAGATGACTTGGTAAATAACAGCAACTAACTCATAAGCCAAATCTGGAAGAATTACTCTTCGCAAGCGCTGTTTCTTTGGTCTAAGAATGAAATTCAGTAGCAAAGCTCTCACTAGAACTACTAAGGGGATCGTACATAAGACCCTGATCATCCCAGTCCTGCTCTACGGCACTAAAGCATGTACAGTGTCAAAAGTAGATGAAAAAATCCTTGGTCGATTTGAGAGAGAAATTCTTCTAAAAATCTTCGGTCCCGTTTGCGTTGACCGGTCAAGGAGACGAAGATTCATCCGAGAGCTATACACTATAAAACATTGAACGCATTGGACGCTTAAGATGCCTAGGACATGTAGAACGAATGGAAATCAATACTCCGGATTGCAGAGTCCTCGATTCCCAGCCAGACGTCGGACGCAGTAGAGGAAATAGAAGTAGAAGCACAAGGAGAGACCGACCTCAACCAACTTGGAGTGCGCAACCGGAGGCAGCTAGCTAAGGACCGGGCTAATTGGAGGGGCATGTTTGTAGGGGCCCTGGTTCATTCCGAACTGAAGCGCCACTCAAGTAAGTAAGTGAATACCCTGCTAAACGAAAAAAGGACAACGATGGCCAAGCTTTCTCACAGTCATTCATGTGTGCATGTGTACTTCTTGCACGATGGCGGGACCTCGTGTTCTATGCCAACGCCGAACGGCGAATGTGAGATAACTTTCCTGGACAATTGATACTACTCGGATGATTTGTCAGATCATCACGAGAGGCGGGTCAGTAAAAAAAATATTTAGGTGTTGCTACGGTTGGTAATTGAACCCAGACCTTCCGCGCGGCAGTTCATCGCACTAACCATCTATCCACGAGCCCTCACAGTCACGTCACACCACAACCGTCCAAATAAAAAATTTCGTTTTAAACAAGTACTTGGATAGGAGAAAAGAAGTTTCACTTCAAAAAAGGTAATGACAAAAAAATCGAGTGGTGGGCGCAGGACTGGCTCTATTTCTTTCACAGGGAGTTGGGCTTTAGATCAAATCAAAACCATGAGAGAATTTGAGGATTTTCCAAATTTCGCTAAAATACACAACATGTAATAGACATTTCGATTATTGATGCTTAGATGTCAAAATGTGTTTGTTCCGGAATTTAGAGGAAGCGGTGTCGATGTGAATATTGGGCCAAAAACTATTTATGTGGAATTTTTGCAAACAGTAATCGTATAGCATATAAATAAAATTTGACTCAATTGGACAAAATATTTTGCGAGCAATTGACAATTTTGGATTTTGGGTATTTAGTTTTTTTTTGGAGATAATATGCTTATAGTGTATATAAAGTTAAATCAAAATCGTTAGAGTAATTTTAGAAAAAAATTTAAGTTATTTATAATTTTTACGTAGCAGGTACCGTTAGTATCATGGCTAAAAGCAACAAAAAAAAAGACCTAGAATTATGACCAACAAAATGCTGAAATCGTAGTTTGAAGAAAATCGGCCGAGTCGTTTAGGATGGAGAGACCATTACGGACAGATGAACCGACGAACGGAATTAAAAAAAAACACTTTTTTGGGTTCCGCTAATGTTAGAATCAATCAAAATCTCGAGGTCGAAACTTTTCGCGAAAACAACTTCTTTCTCTTTGTTAAAAGCTAAAATATGAAAAGGATAACACCGTATAAATCAATAAAATTGTGTTCAACAAAAACCTAAAAGCTAAAACTTACGTTGAATTTGCGTTGTGATTAAAGTATCCAGTGCCAGTCCAAATGTAGTCCCAAATGGCCCTTAACCCTAAAATAAAAAAAAACTTTGTTAACCCAATTGCATTTAAATTTAAAATTTAAATTTTTTTACTTAAAAATAAAATCATGTATGCCATAGCAGTAAGTTAAGACATTAAAATAGTAATTGTCTCAAGGCCGCATATGGATTGGAATAGTCCGGAGGGAAAAGAGAACACATCACGATGATGATATTATTGAATTAAATTAAATTTTGACACGTAAATTAGTCCATTGAAGTCGCTTACTGTTGTCACACGATATAAAAAGTGACGTTAGTTACTACGTTTATTAGTCAAGAACGCCTGGACCGATTTCAATGATTCGCAATTCGGACTGGTCTTTGGTCAAACAAGATGAATACCCAATAAAATTCAAGATAACCCCCCGAATACAAAAATTTTTAAGGAAATAAATTTCCCAATACATTTTTTATGTGAAAGGACTGATTTTATTGTTCAAAACCCTGCTAAACGAAACACGGAAAACGACGTTCGTATCTGCACCTGGAATGTGAGAACATTAAACAGGAGAGGTGCAAGCGAACAACTAGCCGAAACCCCTAACTGCTACAAAACAGACATTACTGCCATCCAGGAAATACGGTGGGATGGGTCTGGCAGAAAAGAGGATGAAAAACGGTGACATCTACTATGGACCTTGTTAAATAGGCAGAAACAGCGGATATTCGGATGTGGATACGATGGGATGGGTCTTTCAAAAAAGAGGATGAAAAACAGTGACATCTACTATGGACCTTAAGTGAGCAGAAATAGCGGCTATTCGGATGCGGATTTTTTTTATAAGTGAGAGACTTAGGCAAGAAGTCTTATGTTTCCAAGACATTAGCAACTGCATTGTTACAATCAAAGCAAAATTCGCCAACATGAGCCTTATATGCACTCACGCCCCGACGGAGGGAAAGGATGATATATCGTTAGATTGCTTCTACGAGCCCCTTGACAAAACCAATGAGTGATGACTAGTCTTATGTTTCCAAGATATAAGCTACCGCAATGTAACAATTCGCATCAAGGCCAAATTCGCCAACATAAGCCTATTATGCGCTCACGCCAGACGAGAAAGAAGATGGTTTATCTCAAGATTGCTTCTACGAGCTTCTTGAGCGACTACCGAAGTACGATGTTGAAATCGCGCTGGGAGATTTCAAAGCAAAGGAAGGAAGAGAAGACATCTTTAGCAGTCTTGTCGGAAGATACAGCCTACACGACAACACGTCTGGCAATGGATTTAGGCTAATTGACTTCGCTAAGAAACGAAATGCTACTATAGGCAGCAACTGTTTTCCTCACGTCGATATCCATAAAGAGACATGGCGGTCTCGACGTCAAAGAACGATCGACCAAATGCATCTCGTTTCGATAGACAAGAGGCACACATCCAGTATTTTGGATGTCCGAACATTCCGATTAACTAACATCGAATCGGACCAAGGTAAGACTGCAGCCAAGGTATGAATACAGCTAAGGCAAGAATGCGGATATCCACTACGCCAAAAAAAAAGCACAGAATTACTGTGAAAAACTTGTATAAATTGTAATCGCAGGAGACCACCAAGGCCCGCAATCTCCCGACCACCAGAAAGAAACCATTGGTTTGATGACGAATATCGACAGATGCTCGCGGCCAAGAACGCCGCCTACAAGGTTGGAATGAGATTAATTAAATTAAACAATTTACACTACGGATAGTATCCTTGGTATCCCACTACGGATGATATCCCTCTCCTACATTTATACCCTTTTCCATAGGGGAATATTAGTTTTGATGCAAAGTTTGTAACATAGAGAAACAATTAAGCTAGATATACATGAACGTACAAGGTGGGCCAAAAGAAGTCCTCCGATGTTGTTTGGCATTCGGAATATCGGTTGTGGCTCGCGCAGTGTGTGGTTGCTCTGTTCTGTTGGAACCACATATCCTCCAGTCCTAATTCGTCAAATTGCGGCAAAAAAAAAATCGGTTAACATGGCCCTATAGCGCGCACCGTCCACTTTTGTCGTTTGACCAGCGGCATTCTCGAAAAAAAACGGCCCGATGGCTCCTTTAGCAAAAACAGCACACCATGCAGTAACTTTGAGGTGTAATGGCTTCTCGTACATTACTCGTGGATTTTCGGTGCCCAAGAGGCGATAGTTTTGCTTGTTACCCGCTGAGGAGGAAATGAGCCTCATCACTCATTATGATTTTGGTCGTCCACTTCGATTATTCTACGTTCTTGAGGAGTGTATCGCTCCATGGTTTGTTCAGTTGTATTCTACATCTGTCTAGTCCACAAATGTCAACAAAAATTTGACATTGGCGGCCATTTCCAATAGGGTGATCTCTTTTGGCCCACCTCCGTCCGTCTGTGTGTCACCGGATTCAGGGCCTGAAATTTTGAGCTAGGATAATCAAGTTTGGTATATAGAATCCTTTTCCGAGGCTACATAACAAGAATAAACACGCCACGCCCCCTTTTCATTAAAATATTTTTGTTTGGCAAAACATTTAGGATATTTAAAAAAATGGATATTAAACAATCTCGATAGCTTAATTTCTTCCATATAATTTTTTTTGCCACGCCCACTTTTTTGTGGCGTTTTTAAAAAAAAACATTTTTCAGTACAGTTTAAGGAAAATTTGAAAATAACTTTTGATGAAAATATTTTGGGAATAATACTATGAACATTTCGTCTATAGATTATTTTGACCCACGCCCACTTTTTGGGGGTGTTTTTCTAACAAAAAAAAAAGCGATTTGTAAAGCCTATTGTAAAGCCTAGAACGTCGTTTTTTTTGTCGAACCATTAACGATTTTAATAAACTGTCTGGAGTAATATATTGTGACAATGCCACGCCCAATTTTAAGGGATTTTTAATTTGAGGAAAGAATGGAATAGGGTATTAAACGATCCACACAGCGGACTTTAGCCTTCTCATATGATTTTATTTTGATTTTGGAAAGTTTTTTTGGCATTAACGTAGCTCCTCTCATAATATACCGAACAATGAGTTGGGGTCCAGTTATACCTATCATGGAACAACTTCTGTGGAACAAAAAACATGATGGAATTAATGTTTTCTTATAGGAATGACTAGACAATTCCTTTTAATTTCAGTGGAACGACAATCCTTACTTAACAAAAATAAATCTTGATCTGTGAAAAAATAAAAAAAAAACTTATTTTCTGCGAAAACTTTATTAAAAAATGAAATATTTGTGGATAATCATGTAGAAGTTAAAGAAAATTTCCAATGAGGCTTTTCAATGATAGCTATAACTGGACCCTTAGATAATCTTATTATCGTCGGATGTGATTTTTATTATGGTTTTCGTTTTTTTTATGTTTTTTTTTAAATTTTTACTCACTGAAACCACCACCCTTTTTGAACGGGGTTTTTAACAGGGACGCTACAAAAGTTGAGCGCAAGAGACAGCAAACGACGCCATATTTCTTACCGTTTTTTGACATTTCACTTGAGTAAGGTTTGCCATTATATGATGGTAAGATAAACGATCCAACAACGAGTCGAAATTATTAATATTTACACCCGAAATTCGGGACAGTGGCCTCAACGTTAAGAGCGCTACGTCCAATTTATGGTCGTCACAATCGTCCTAGCAGATCAACAATTGAGCGTCCAGTGGTAAAATTTCAATCCACAGGCACAGTACAAGATGTTCCCGTGCCAGTGAGACAAAGAAGTGCCCGTAGTGTCGAGAATATTGCTGCCGCTGAGGCTTCAGTTAAAGAAAGCCCAAATGTGTCTCTCACACGTCATTCTCAAGCGTCGCGAAAAGATCTTGGCCTTCATCCTTACAAGATTAAATTGACGCAAGAACTGAAGCCGCTTGACCACCAGAAGCGTCGTATGTTCGTGAATTGGGCTGAGCAACAACTTGAAAATGATTCGGATTTTCATCGAAAAATCATCTTCAGCGATGAGGCTCATTTCTGGCTGAATGGCTTCGTCTATTAACAAAATATGCGGTATTGGTCAGGCAGCAATTCACACGTACTCCATGAGTCATCATTGCATCCGGTTTGGTGTGGTTTACGGGCCGGCGGCGTCATTGGGCCGTACTTCTTCCGTGATGATCAAGACCGGCACGTTACTGTGAATGGGAATCGCTACCGTTCAATGATAACCGAATATTTTTGGCCCCAATTGGATGATATGGACTTGGAGGATATGTGGTTCCAACAGGACGGCGCCACAAGCCACACAACGAATGCCACAATCAATTTATTGGAAACCAAGTTTGGAGAACGTGTTATCTCACGAAATGGTCCAGTCGCTTGGCCGCCTCGATCGTGCGATTTGACGCCGTTAGACTATTTCCTGTGGGGCTACGTCAAGTCTATTGTCTATGCCAACAAGCCAGAGACGATTGATGAACTTGGTACGAATATCGAACGTGAAATTGCAGCAGTATCGGCCGATTTATGCTTGAAAACCGTCGAAAATTGGGTTCAACGTCTGGACTTCTGCAAGCGTACCCGTGGTGGTCATGCAAAAGAAATCGAGTTCCATACATAATGGCATCGAACGTACTTTCACAGGAATAAAGAATTTCATTGATATCCAAAACCGTTTTTGTTTTATTTAAAAAAAATTTTTTGTAGCGCTCTTATTGAAAAACCCTTTATTTATATTGCAACTAAGTACTTATCTTGCAATTTTTTTTATCACGCAGGCAACTTTCCTTTGAGAGTTCCTTCCGCAATTTATAGCGCGGTTTGTTATTATCGGGCCAAATCTAAGGGCTTAGTTCTTTGAAGATGCCGCAATAAATTTGTTTCGTCAAGAATTTGGAGGTCCGTTGCGGTTTTCTATGATATCCAATCGAATATTTAAATTCAAAAATAATTATAACTAAAATTAGTAAAATACCAATACGTCCCATGTGTTGATGTTTGCCAAACTTGGGCATCCCACATCAATCTATTTCATGTTTGTTTGGGCCCATTATATTTAATGTTTCATAACTTTAATGCCACTCCGATAAAATCGTCGAAGGACGCATTATATCCCACGGATTCACCAACAACATAGAATTACCTTTTTAAATTCCACCAAAAGCTACGACACGAAACCGCTTTAAATTTCCAAACATTTATAATCAGCGAATCAATGAAAAATGTTAGACACAAAACATTGTAATTATCGTTGAATGAAATTTTCTGTTTGGGCCGCCAACATGATTATTCCGAAACAGCAATCATGTCCATGTTTAGTCGAATCGAATAAGAGCAACGAAAAAAAAAAAAAAAAAAAAAAACAGAAACATCCACCCTTCACTTAATAACATGCAATTTTCATCTCACAAACATCCTTTTGTGAGATGCAGTTCTGTTTTGGCGCGAAAAGTTCAAACAAGCGTCTGCAACATTGATGCATATACACGTTAACCTAACATTTGCTTCTTATGGACCAACAACCACATCTCAAAGTCAATGTGATTCAGATCCCAGTTTGTCGGGTATACCTTTGCTGGAAATTGGGAACAATTATCCTTCGATTATAATTTCACGGTTTCGCTAAAAATCCTGAACTTGACCTATAGCTTGTGAGAAAATCCACTAAATCAACATGCGTGCAGTGTGTTTTTTTTTAAATTATTAACATTGCAGTGCAATTAATTGTTTCCTTTGAGGATTATTTTGGGGGCAGTTGGAGTTCATTGCTGGGCCGAGGATTTAATTTAAGAATTGAATGCAAATATACACGGAGTGTGGATATAATGTGATTATGCAAGTGTGGTCCGTGATTTTTGTTATTTAAGATGAAAACAGTGGTATATGTCATTTTATCTCATTAATAAAATTAAATTGAGTTTCATTAAATAATTAAGAGAGAACCTGAATTTTTTTAAAAAGTGGAGTATAGAGATATTGTAAGTTTTTTCAACATGTAAAACATCAAAACCAGGGGCACAAGGCTTGATGAATCATTTTCCATAGAGAGAGCGTAGTTGAGCCACAGTCTATGAAGCGACTTTAGTAAACGGAGACGGGCTTGTTTATGAAATTTGTGGAAGTATGTCTGAAAAGTCAAACGACAGAATCGTTTGCCTTATTAAAAAAAGGGACCCCATGAACGGTGCCATGAAATAACGCCAAGCGAATTCTAAAAATTCTGCGTTGTTTCGCTTTTACAAAGTGAAATAACGCCGAATTTTGGAATCCCGCACATTGTTTTTGAAGTAAAGCCAAATTCAGAGAGAGAGAGAGAGAGTGATTTAGCAAAGTGAAATAAGACCGAACTTGAAAATTTGGAGTTATTTTGCTTTCGTAAAGTGAAATAGCCTAGCAAAATAACGCCGAATTCCACAATTTGGTATTATTTCAGCTCGACTTTATTTCACGGCACCCATATGAACTTTGCCTACAGAGGCAATAACCTCATCAATATAGCTCCCGTAATATTTGTGGTTTTAGGTCAGGAAAATCCAGAACCGATCAAAACTTAATATAAAAAACGAAGAAGCTTAGATTTGGACTCCAACATATTTATCGATTTCAATGCCCCACACGATACTTACTTACTCCCTTAACTGCCTCCAGTTGCACACTCCAAGTTGGTTGAGGTTGGTTTCTACTTGTGCACGCAACTTAAGGAGAGGTCTTCCTCTACTGCGTCCGACGTCTGGCTGCGAGCAGGAGCATTTTTGACCAGGGGTCGCTGTACAGCTCGTATGCAGATCTTGGTTGAATATTCGTCTTCATAGCCCGTCAAAGCAAACGGGAACGAAGGTATTTCGAAAAACTTTCCTCTCAAATCGACCACGTATTGCTTCATCCACTTTTGACATGGTCCATGCTTCAGCGCCGTAGAGCAGGACTGCGATCATCAGAGTCTTATATAGGATCTCCTTAATAGTTCGAGTGAGGGCTTTACTACTGCATTGCCTTCTTAGCCCGCAGAAACAGCGGTGGCAAGAGTAATTCTTTCTTTTAATTCGGACTATATGTTGACGTCAGAGTTATCAGCTGAGCCGATGTAGACGAAGGCCCCTACTCCCTCAAAGATATATCTGTCAATGGTGACGTTCTGTCCAATTCGTCGATGTTGCACATACTTTGCCTTGTCCCCATTTACTGCTAAACTCATTTTTGCCGCCTCCTTCTCTATACTAGCAAACGTGGCTATAACATCACGTTGAGTCCTACCAATGATGTCAATATCGTCGGCGTATGGTAGCAGTTGCACCGATTTTCGGAAGATTACGTCTCTGGTGTTTGCTCGGGAGTTTTCCAGAAACCTCTCAAGAATCAAATTAAAGAATTCACACGACAACGCATCGCCTTGCCTAAATCCTTTTTATGTATCGAATGTGTCGGCGATGTCGTTTCCGACGGAGCAGTGAGAATTCTCCACCGTCATCCCACACAAACGGACGAGCTTGGGCGGTATACCAAAACTAGACATGGCTCTGTATAGTTCGTCTCTATAAATTCTGCCCTATACGGTCTTGAAATTGATAAATAGGTGGTGAGTAATGATTTGGACTTCTTGGGTTTTTTTTTCCAGGATCAACCGAAGTGCGAAGATTTGATCAGTTGCCAACACGAGAGTGGACCTTCCTGGCCTAAAACCACACTGAAGTGGGATAATCAGGTTGTTGATAAACGGTTTTGAGGCTTTCACATATTACGGCACATAGGATCTTGAAGGCGATGTTGAGGAGACTTATGCCTCTGTAGTTGGCGTAGTTCAAAGGTTTTCCCTTTTTGTGGATCGGGCAAACGAGATCGGGTAAACGATGCTGAGGTTCCATTCTTCAGGCATACTTTCATCCGACTAGATTTCGCTTATGAGTTGGTCGATGTTACTAACCAAGTCATCTCCACCGGCGTTATAAAGCTAAGCCGGAAGGATGTCATTTCCCGCAGCCTTGTTAAGCTTGATTTTAAATATTACTATCCTCACATCACTTAGGTCGGGTGGTTGGCAGTTTTCGCCGTCGTTGCCAATATTGGGTGGTTGGTTATGCCTGACAGCGGAATGTTGTTTGTCATCGCCGTTCAACAGTCTGCAGAAGTGGTTCTTCTATATCCTCAGCCTAAGCCGTGTCTCAACTACGATATTTCCCTGTTCATCTCGACAGGATTGTGCCACGCTTTACACTTTGCAAACACTTGTGAACATCGTTCCTGGAATAGCAACTGTCTATATCTTCAATCGCTCACGTTTCTTGATCTTTTCTTCTTTCTGAAAAACCGGTGTTCTTCCCTTCTTCTGTGCCTATAGAGCTTAATGTCAGTTATCGTCTTTACCTGCAGATTAACGTTTTTGGTCCGTTGAAAGACGTGTAGGCTGTATTTTACGACAATACTGCTTAAGATTTCTTCTCTTCCTAACTTTGCGTTTAAATCTTCGAAGCTAAAATCCTCCGAATCGTACAAAATGGGAGAATTTTCCGGTCCGACGGATACCTCGCTAGGGCTGATTATAACAAGATCAAGTGAATCATAAATGTACGGAACAACTTTAGGAAGCACCAAGCCGAAAGGGGCTATGGCTTATAGATATGGGAAAATATTAAAACTTTTAAAGGCTCAAGTATAATAGAAGATGGTTGCGGTCCACTTCTGAAACTGTGCGAACACATGTAATTTGTATTGTACGACCATAGTCCATAATCAATCGTCGCTGGCTTGTTGGCATAGACGATAGACTTGGCGTAGCCCCACAGGAAACAGTCTAACGGCGTCAAATCGCACGACCGAGGCGGCCAAGCGACTGGACCATTTCGTGAGATAACACGTTCTCCCAACTTGGTTTCCAATAAATTGATTGTGGCATTCGTTGTGTGGCTTGTGGCGCCGTCCTGTTGGAACCACATATCCTCCGAGTCCATATCCTCCAATTGGGGCCAAAAATATTCGGTTATCATTGAACGGTAGCGATGCCCATTCACAGTAACGTGCCGGTTTTGATCATCACGGTAAAAGTACGGCCCAATGATGCCGCCGGCCCGTAAACCACACCAAACCGAATTTCTTTCGGGATGCAATGATGACTCATGGAGTACGTGTGGATTGCTGCCTGACCAATACCGCATATTTTGTTAATAGACGAAGCCATTCAGCCAGAAATGAGCCTCATCGCTAAAGATGATTTTTCGATGAAAATCCGAATCATTTTCAAGTTGTTGCTCAGCCCAATTCACGAACATACGACGCTTCTGGTGGTCAAGCGGCTTCGGTTCTTGCGTCAATTTAATCTTGTAAGGATGTAGGCCAAGATCTTTTCGCAAAATTCGCCACAACGACGTCACAGAGATGCCCAACGCTTGAGAACGACGTGTGGGAGAGAAATATTCTCGACACTACGGGCACTTCTTTGTCTCACTGGCACGGGAACATTTTGTACTGTGCCTGTGGATTCAAATTTTACCACTGGACGCTCAATTGTTGATCTGCTAGGACGATTTGGACGACCATAAATTGGACGTAGCGCTCTTAACGTTGAGGCCACTGACTCCGAATTTCGGTTGTAAATATTAAAAATTTCGACTCGTTGTTGGATCGTATATCTTTCCATCATAAAATGGCAAACCTTACTCAAGAGAAATGTCAAAAAAACGGTAAGAAATACGGCGTCGTTTGCTGTCCCTGTCGCTCAATTTTTGTAGCGTCCCTGTTGAAAAACCCGATACTTTAATGGGCAACTTGAGTTATTGACAGTACTGAAGAAAACTTAACGTAGAATTTTCACATGAGCTTTCGATTGCTTCCGACTATTAAGCCGGCTAAACACACGCAGTTTTAACTGTTCGGTTTGCCTGTTCAGTTTTACCGGACCGCCATAGCGCGTTCACACGCTCCGGTAAATATATGAGGCCAATCAGTTTGCGTGTTTTTGTCGTTCGATAAACATGGCATATACAGTCTCCGCACATGTAAATTTCACTTTAAACTAACGGCCTGAATGCCTGATGCTACACACGCTTCGGTTTTTCTATTAACAGGCGGACCGAACAAGCAAAAGGATTGAATTTTCTATTTTTCTCCGACCGCCTGCTCTGGCCAAAAACTGACAACTTTATCATACACATGTTCAGTTATGACTACGCAGGCGCTCTGACCAGGCCAAACGGACAGTTAAAACTGAGTGTGTGTAGCCGCCTTTGTAGTTCAGCCTTAAATTTTTCCCAACGCTTGAGTTCAAGTTTTTTTTTCGCGATAAAGTCGCAGACTACTGAGTGTCGGGGACTTCCAAGTGGCTACTTTAAAATGTCCGCCGGCAAGGAATAAATTTAAAATAAATTTCTACAGATGCAACTACACTTAAATGGTATCGCTTAGAACCGCTAATGCACACGTACGTTATTGCGTGTTATTTTCCATTTAATGCCTCAGCTTTTGAAAGGCTTGTTTTGATTAAAGGACCGTCATCGCCATTGTCATCTTCATCAGAGTCCTTAAGAACTGAATTTTCGACAGCAGCAGCACTCCATATTTCTTCTAAGTTTGGATCACCGGAAGTTAAAATATTATCAACAATAGTAACGTACTCCTCCTATGCTGTTCCTGAAGCGATGACATTATAATTGTTCATCAGTGCAATCCATTCAGAAAGGGGCTAATAATCCTCTTTTTCAAACTGTTTTTCTGCAAGCCAGCATGCTTAAAACAGTTAGCCATTGTTAGCGTCTATGTTCCGAATAATTTTGAACACAAGGAAATTTCCATTTAATGCCTCAGCTTTTGAAAGGCTTGTTTTGATTAAGGGACCGTCATCGTCATTGTCATCTTCATCAGAGTCCTTAAGAACTGCATTTTCGACAGCAGCAGCACTCAATATTTCTTCTAAGTTTGGATCACTGGAAGTTAAAATATTGTCAACAATAGTAGCGTTCTCCTCCTATGCTGTTCCTGAAGCGGTGACATTTGAATTGTTCATCAGTGCAATCCATTCAGAAAGGGGCTAATAATCCTCTTTTTCAAACTGTTTTTCTGCAAGCCAGCATGCTTGAAACAGTTAGCCATTGTTAGCGTCTATGTTCCGAATAATTTTGAACACAAGGAAATTGCTTTTAAGGCTTCTCGTCCCTCGTCCATTGGCTGCAATATCGATGTTGTATTAGACGGAGGGAAAGCTAGTTTTATTGAAGAAAGGTTTTCAGTCTTACGATGTGGAGGGCAGTTATCGACAAGCAACAAACATTTTGTTTTCTTTGTCTCACGGAAGTCATCCAAGCCTTTTTGTTTGCTGTGTATTCAACAGGCAAGCACTTGGTACCTTTCATACACCTTGGATTTTTTGATTTGTCCATAGCAAGAAGTTTTTTTTTCTTCGATCCGTCCCTATTTGCACCAACGAGCGCGGTTATTCTCTCTTTTGACATTTTTCATCCTGTGCATTTTTCTCCTATAAATTTCCACGTTTTGTAAGGTCTTAACTTTTAAAAAATTCCGGCTGCGTCCACATTAAAAATTTCATAGTGTAGGTACTCTCCTCGAGGTATGGCCAATAATACCACTTGTAACCACGCATCGTACTGCCCTGGCTGGACACTGTTAGCTTCTTCCGAAAATTTTCCAAGCACAATGTGATTTCGCTTGGGAAAACGGTAGATCCAACTTTCAGTTCATTGGAAATTCTTTCCAAAAAGCTGTCCAATTTCATTTGCTTTTGTTTGCAGTATTGGCCCTGTAATGAGCACATTATTGCTCCTCTGAATCTTAAATCATTTTCCCTTTTTATTTTGATTTCGGTTGTTATATCTAAATTTTATATCGAACAACTCCCGTCATAATGGTCCTTATAACCGAAATGGTCGTTATAGCTCAAGTCGTTAATACCGAATGATGTTATTCGATATTAAGTTTCGTCGTTATAACCGAAGTCACTATATGCGAATTTAACTAGCGTAGACAATAGCAACCCAAATGTAGAGATCATTGCAAATCAAAGGACTAAAATGAATTCTTAATGTTGTCTACCGATTTCCAGAACCGTTAGAATGTGTCCTATCATTAAGTTCTTCCCTATTTCTGGTTATCTTAAGCAGACAAAAACATTCCATCGAAATAGACGGACTAAAACTTAAACCCACAAAAAAAAAAGGATAAATCCCTTGATTTCGTTTATTTTTGCTTGCGGTATAGTTTTGCGAAAACAAAAATCTAATGGCGGCCGACAAAGCACCATCCACAGATAGAACAACCAAACCCTTGTCTGTTCCTTTCACTCACCCATTTGCGGGCGCAGTATCATTCAAAAGCCTCACGCGAGGACTGTGTGCCTCTCCAATTAGAACGCCTCCAGCTACCAATTATACGAGGTGGGTTTTGCCCTAAAGGCCACCGAATTTATATACCCATTTCCAAGACCCTGCCAGAGACGCCAACAAACTTTTGTTGTTATGGACTTTTGTGTCCGTTTTTTTTTTGGCATTTAGCAGACACAGTATTATATCCTGCAGCCACTATGTCGGCAGCGGCTATGACTGCGACAACGAATCGACAGAGCGCAACCACATTAAACCACAAAAACCTCAAAGAAAACAGAAAATAAAAACCGCGCCGCCACTCTTCGCGAATGTGCTGAAAACTACCCCTAAGGGCAGAATGAATTCGCTGGTGAATATCTCCGCCAAGGTTCGGGTAAGTTTTTTTTTTATAGAAACGGCAGCAATCGACCGGCAAAAGAGTCAAAGAAACGGATCACCATCAGCACATATATGCCTTTGACGTTTAAACCATTTCCCGAGCTTCGTTGGGCATGTGTGTGGGGCCGGCATCTACGGCTTGAAGATGAATATTTGGCGGGCATGAGACGGTAATTAAAAAAACAGGGTCGGAGCTTAACAATCAATCACTATTAAATCACGGCCTGATAATTTGACGAGGCTGTAAGACGTCAGCAAGAGGTAGACCCCAACGAACGGAACCTCTGGTTTTATATCCAAATGGATTTCGATGGTTTTTTTTTTTTGATGAAAATTAGTTTGGGTAGTGGCTAGCACGAGCCAAAATGTTTTTATTTTTTTAACTTTTTGTTGATGCCTTAATGAATGGCTAACATTACACGGAATAACCGCCGGAGGAGTTTAATCAGTCAGCTAGGAAACCACAACTATGGAACGGCAAAATTTACCTATTGTGCCAACATAGATGTTAGATTGATGTCATTAACTCGAACTTGGTTGCTACTGTAATCTTTGCCTCGCCCCAGCAATTGATAATTACGTAGGCTGCATGCACGATGTACCCATGTATGACTACAGAGGTGCGGTGACTGCATGAAGTAATTAAAAATCAATAAATAAACCCGAGAACACTTGTTGACGCTCAATTTAATGAAAACAATTAGGCTGAATGCAGGTGTAGCTGGCACCTTTTTAATTGGGGGTCAGTAATAGTGTCACTGAAATTGCGATATTGTGGATATACACTCTCAAACCCTTGAAGTGATGTATCTACAAGGTGAGCCAAAAGAGATCACCCTATTGGAAGATGTTATTATTTTTGCAAATGACCGCCAATGTCAAATCTGTTTTGGCATTTGTGAACTAGACAGATGTAGAAAACAAGAGAACAAGCTATGGAGCGATACGCTCGTGTATCGTGTCAATTTTTTTCCATAACAATTCGTCTGTAGTGTTGGCGCAGCGCGAATTCCGTCCCCGATTCCCCGGCCGTCCGACTGCGCAAATACTGTGCCGTTTGGCCACCAACCTTGAAGAGTGTGGGACCACACGAGACGTTGCCAAGAGTTGCCGGCCCTGTCCCTGTCGCTGTCGCCGGAAACATCGACCAGACGCCGTGCCTCACAATTAGCCATCAACCGGTCATCCCTAAGGCGAATTTTCGTCAAAGAATTGCGCATGTTCCCGTACAAAGTCCAGTCCGTGCACCACCTGCTGCCTGTCGACTGCCAAACGCGCGTAACCTACGCCCAAGCCATCCTTAGTCTCGAGGACGAAGTGGACGATTTTTCGTCCAAAATCATAATGAGTGATGATGCTCATATCCACCTAAGCGGGTAGGTGAACAAGCAAAACTATCGCTTCTGGGGCACCGAAAATCCACGAGTAATGCACGAGGAGCCATTACACCTTAAAGTTACTACTGGAGGAGTCATCGGGCCATTTTTTTTTCGAGAACGCCGCTGGTCAAACGACAACAGTGGACGGTGCGCGCTGTAAGGCCATGTTAATCGAGTTTTTTGCCGCAATGGGACGAATTAGGACTGGAGGACATGTGATTCCAACAGGACGGAGCAACGGCACACACTATGCGAGCCAAGACCGATATTCTGAGGGCCAAACAACATCGGATAACTTCTTTTGGCCCACCCTGTAACTTCATTGTGAATATACAGGGAGTAGAGCACTCTGCAGCTTTTGTTCACGACTCCTGAGCGCTAGGATACGAAAATTCCTTGGCTGGAGGGTTTTATATTTTTTCGATTGATGTAGCCCAGGCAGGCAATACAGTCAACGTGTTGTTACATTTTTCATCAACGATTGCGTTCTTTTTTTTTCATACGCCTTCCTCGCATTCACAGTCGCCTTGAATGGGAGGCGGATAGGATCGGAACCAGAAGCTCGATTCATATCTATACCGAAGCCTAAGCATATCCTTTTGCCTTTCCGATCATTGAAATCATGGCAATAAAGTGACCTTGAAGCGGCAGAAAAGGAGTTGAATATCCATGAAGTATATTAACAGCTTCAGTGACAGATAAGCGGCAATCAGATTCCTGGAATCCATCTCGTTTAAATCGAAATCAGCCCACTAATGCCGACTGTTTCTTAACGAGATGGCGGAGCATTTTACCATTCACCTCTATTGGCTGCAGGGCCAGAGAAACATACCAGGGAATTGCAATTCAGATGAACTTGCCAGACAGGGCACAACCTTTGAAATTCTAACGCCAGTAGACATGATAGGTATACCCCTTGCTACAAGTAAATCACAGATTATACAGGATACGATCAAGGAAGCAAACTGCCGATAAATAAACGGCACAACGTGTCACATATCCAGGCAACTATGGCCAATCATCTAATATCTAATCAGAAATACTCCATCTGCTTGACAATGCTGGACATATCAAACATCAGCACCAGAATCGATGTCTTTACAGGACACTATCCTATATGCCTACATGAAAGAAGACTAGGCCTCGTTAGCAATGACTTCTGTAGAAGCTGCTTAGATAGGGTGACCAGATCAATGACCACGAAAAAGAGGACACCATCAAAAATCTCAAAAAAAAATCTCTTTTTCCTGACAAAAATAGGACGTCTGGTCAGCCTATGCTTGGAGGAAAAAGAGGAGGAATGACTTTCTTCATTTTTCTGCTCTTGTCAAGCTCGCTCGAACAAAGGAAAACTCCTTCTAGACAACAACTTCTTTGACAATCTAAGTGAGCTGGTTAATACAAATGTCAGCAACCCTCCTAAGCTATATTGTCAGCTTTGAATGAATTATAGGGAAAGTCGACAGATTCACGTGGTACCAACCACAACGGACCTTTATGGTCTAAGAACAGCCTTATCCAACTGCCGCCAGTTGCGCACTTCAAGTTGGTTAATGTCGGTTGTTACTTGTGGAAGCGAGAACTGGCGCTGTGGGATGAACCAAACGTAATGTTACGGTGCCTTAAGGCGAGGTCTTCCTCTGCGGCGTCTGGCGCCTGGTTGGGAATCGAACCTAACCAAACCTTATCTCATTGCATACAAGACCTACGATGCGAAGAAGAATTTTTTCGGTCGAAAGTGTCAATATTTGCTGCGCTTTCCTGCTTATTGTCCGCAGAACTCTCTTTAAATTTGGACTGGTGGGAGCAAACATTTAGACCTTGCGAGTTAGGAATTGTTATCTCATTTGCTTCGCTTAGCCGAAGTAAAGATTATAGAGTCATACAGATGATCAACTGCATACAAGAGAAATTGTTCTGTAGCTGGTCGTACTGGCACAGCCCGCCATATGTTCGGACCTCGTTTCTCATTTGTGCACGTGCACACCGCCCGCCCGTACCATGAAGCTGGTGAGCAAAATTTTCTGTTTTTTGTTCTCAATGCGTCATTTGTATGACTTTATCTCTGGCCGAAGTAACATCACTTTCCTAGGGTCAACCATAATCGTATCACCACTAAGGTGTCATTTGTGAGATTGATGTTGAGTCCGATGTAGATAAACTCTTTAACTACTTCAATACTGTTGATAGCAACGATGACATTTTACCCAAAGTAAGTGCGTCGACAGTGCCTAGGGCTAGGGCTATCAAATGCGTAGACACAAGCACGATGGGAGCACCAATGATGTCGGTATCATCTGCGTATCCCAATATCTTGACGGATTTATTTGAAAATATTCCTTTCGGAGTTTACACCTGTTTCAGCACGGGATGAAAGAAATCGCATGATAGCTAGTCTCCTTCTCGGAATCAGGTATATGTTTGGAAAAGTTCAGATGAGATGTTTCGAAACTGGACACTCCATCGCGTGTCTTACACTTTTATGTGGCTGGGAATCGAAAACTCTGCGTTTCGGAGTATTGGTGTCCATTCGTTCTATGTGTCTTCCATCTTAGATGTCCAATGCAGAGTTCTTTGACTAGGGACATGTCGCTATACAGCTAGTATAGTTCGTGCTTGAATCTTCGTCTTCATAGCCCGTCAACGCAAACGGGGCCGATGATTTTTCGAAGAATTTTTCTCTCGAATCGATTAAGGATTTCTTCATCCACTTTTGATACGCTCCATGCTTCATCGCAGTAGAGCAGGACTGGTATGATCAGGACCTTATATAGGATCTTAATAGTTTGAGTGATAGCTTCACTACCGAATTGCCGCCTTAGCCCGAAGAAACAGGGTGGCAAGAGTAATTCTTCGTTTAATTTCTGACGAGAAGTTGTTGTCAGAGTTGAGGTAGGCAAAGTCTCTTAAGACCTCAAAGTTACATCTGTCAATTGTGACGTTCTTTACAATTCTTTGATGTTGTGTGTAGATTCGTGTTGACATCATACACTCCGTCTTACACTCATATACTGTCAATCAAAACAATGAATCAAAGTAGAAAGTCGCATGACAGCGCATCGCCTTGCATAAATCCTTTATTGGTATCGAATGTGACTCTGATGGAGCAGCGAGTTAGCGTGGTATGCCAAAACTAGACACGGCTCTGTATAGTTCGTCGCTATAAATGCTGTCGTATGCGGCTTTGAAAGCGATGAATAGGTGGTGGGTATCGATTTGGACATCTTTGTTTTTTTCCAGGATCTGCCGAAGTGTGACGATTTGATCATTTGTGGACTGACCTGGCCTAAAACCACACTGAAAAAAGCTGATCAGGTTGTTGGTAAACGGTTTCAGGCACATATTACGACAGAAAGGATCTTGTAGGCGATTTTGAGGAGAATTATGACTCTGTAGTTGGCGCAGTTCAGAGGGTCCCCTTTTTGTGGATCTTCGGGCAACCGATGCTGAGGTTCCATTCTTCAGGCATACTTTCTAGCGACCAGATTTTGCTAATGAGTTGGAGGATGCTATTTACCAAGTCATCTCCGCCGTACTTATAAAGCTCTGCTGGAAGGCCGTCACTTCTGGCAGCCATATTAAGCTTGAGTTTAGATATTGCTATCCTCACTTCACTCAGGTCGGGTGGTTGGCAGTTTTCGCTGTGCTCGCCAATATGGAACGTTTCGTTCTGCCTGACAGCGGAATGTTGTTCGTCATCGCCGTTTAACAGTCTGCAGAAGTGGTTCTTCCATATCCTCAGCATCGACTGTGTCTCAACTACGATGTTTCCTCTTCATCTCGACAGGATTCTGTTCGAGCCTTGTATCCTTGGCTTTGACGTTTTACACTTAGGTAAGACTTGCGAACATCGTTCCTGAAGTGGCACCACTGTATATCCTCTATTGTGTGATTTTCTTGCTCTTTTTTCTTCTTTCTGAAAAGCCGATGTTCTTCTGTTCTTCTTAGCCTTTGTAGCTCAATGGCAGCTCTCGTCTTCACCTGTAGCTTAGCCTTGTAGCTCTCGCTCTTGGCTGCAATCATCTGTCAGCATTCCTCATCAAACCAATGGTTTCTTGCTGGTAGGCGCGAGAAACCTAGCACATCAGTTGCGGCTTATCTAATGGCTTGTTGGCATTGTTGTCATTGTTCTTCGACATTCGATGCTGCTGGTATGGTGTTAATCGAGACGAAAAGGTCTTGGAGGTCTATTGCATTTGCAGTCTTGCGAAATTTATTTTTTCACAGTATTTCTAGACTTTTGTGGCGGGGCGCATATTCGTATTCTTACCATGGCTGCAACAAGGTAGTGGTCCGAGTCGATTAGCGAAAACATTAGCAAATCGCTAATGTTTTGGAAACATATGACTAAGTGTGGTACTTATAACAAATCTGCATCCAAATAGTCGCTGTTTCTGCTCAGTATATCACATTCCGTAGTAGATGTCACAGTTTTTCATCCTCTTTTCGCCCGGACCATCACCCCACCTCTAATACCCGACATCAGTATCATTTGATGTGGCAAGCATTTATGGAAGATATAGATGTCGAACAGACTCCAATCTGGGTAAGATATTTTGTATCGTAGCCCATCATCAAAAGCTTATTGGGCTCAAGTCGTGTTATCAACGGGATATTCTGAGAAAATATTGGGAATCATCGGATGAAATGGGTATTGAGTAGAATACGTTTCTGGAAACTGAGGTCTGTGTGGCTGCTGAATAATTAGATGAAGTTGTGGGTGCATAAAGGAATCCATATAACACTATCGAAATATCCTTACTTATTAACTTAAGTGGCGCTACAGTCCGGAATTAACCTGGGCCTCCACCAACATTCCTCTCTAATTAGCCCGGTTCTTAGCTAACTGCCTCTAGCTGCGCACTCCAAGTTGGTTGAGGTCGGTTACTACCGATGTCTGGCTAAGAATCAAAGACTCTGCGAGGCGAAGTATTGGTGTCCAATCGAGGTATCCGTTCAGAAGAAATTTTTCCCGGAATTGTTCGAAATCGGAGAAGTTTCTACCCGACGTATCCGTTACGATTAGTATTTCGAACATAGCTTCCGACAAAGTGTAACGCACGTGATCGCACACCGGCTATATAGGTTAAGTCGACAATTTTTGACATCTATGCGTTGAATTTCTTCCAAAGTTGGCCGACGTAGAATGGCTGCGAAATCAAACGAACGCGATTGTATGCGTTTTTATTTGCACCGCAAGGGATACGTCGAAAGCAAATTGAGCGCCGATTGGATCTGACATTAGTTTCAGAGATTGTGCCGAACGGATACCTTGAGAGGGGTGATAATGCCTTTATATGCAATGGTGTGATCATTTTCAAAAAAATCACTAACATACGCGATCTATCTATCTCAGTCTAGCGTACACTGCAGTGAAATAAATATGTAAAGTCAGCTGCAAGGCAACTGATTCGAATTTTAAAACTCGATACAGAATTGTGATTACTGACTGATTTTACATTTTTAACTGTCTGGTATATTTCTAAGCTCACACTTAAGGGCCGCCCAGAATGCGTATCTTTAGCACGTTGCACTCCATTCAACTTAAAGCTAGAGATTCACGAAGATACAAATTGTGTAAGCGCTTCAAGCTTGCCTTGTTTTTAACTTCTTACTCAGCTACAAGCTTCGGCCCATATGAACTGTTTCCTGCATTAAGTTAGTTCATTCGACCGCACTTAAATTTTTTTGTTATACCTTAAGTGAAATGTTCGAGGATTTTAGAAAAAGTGATGGTTTTCAAGTGGAGACCAGAGTTTCAGCCTTACATCAAGAATTTCGCCACCCTGTAGCCGCCTTATTATTATATTTGTCGCCAAAATTTTGGTTTGCTTGGATGATGCACGATCCATGCTTAAAATTGTTCCGCTGCATAGATATTTTATGAAAGTCAGTTTGTGTAGAAAAAGTGTCTTCCAAAGTCTTGATATCCATCACGTCTTCCTTACTCCTTTCATACCAACAAGCTTTGATTTGCATACAAATTAATTTTTGAAGATTCAATGAACAGTCATCCTTTGAAGAAGCTCCTACAAAATACCTTAATGCCTCCTAAAAGGACTTTAAAAAATATTTCCATGCAGGCTTAGTAAATTAGTAAACTGTCACAACCCATGTGGTTGATTTATGCCCCGAAAAAAAAAGACGCAGCAGCCTAGATCTGGTTGGTATACATCCCTATACACGTACCTACTCCAAACGAAGCGATAATAACAATATCGATCCTTTGGGGCAATTCCTTCGAATCAATATCAATCAATCAAAAATGGTTTCCTTTTTAGTTTTGTTGTGCTCAACTCTTACCAGAGGGCGGTAGGCGTGTTGTAAATGCTCGCTGAATATATTTGACCTGCACTCCCATACATGCATACAGATATGAACGGGTGTGCTGCTCTGTATTGCTTCATCACGACAGGCGCGCCAGGACAAACCTAAGCCTAGGTATAGTCATGCTTCGTGATTTGATCGTGACCGATTCGATGATTTATTACAAATTGAAGTCGAGATTTTTAATCGACGCGTTGGAAGACGGCAAGGAGGGCGCTCCGATCGCGAATGATGGATGGCATTTGGCAGACAGTTTTTGGCGCGTAATTTATGAGTGACAGCTATGGTGGCGGGTATTTTGAATACTGATTAGGTGCGCGCAATCGTAGCTCGATTACCATTTAAATTGGAACAACGTTGGCATGTGGAGCGGGGTGTGGATGCCAGCGATGAACTGGAATCCACATCCAACTGAAGGACGATTAAGGAATTATGGTTCATTATTTTATTACAATGTGATTACTTATTCAGGTTCGGTTGGGAAGTGCATGAGTGCTGCACGTATTGGAACGGAACCACTTCCCAAAAGAAGTCTGCACCACACATGGTCTTCGGATTGAATTGGACTTCTATGGTGCAGCTTGAAGATGTCGATGATGATGATGATGATGATGATAATGATGACGACGACGACAACAACGACGACCACGTTGATGATGACGCTGGTGGTGATGGCAGCGATGATGGTGTTGGTCAGGCGGATGATGAATCTCTCTCCTATGCAGAGCGAATTGATTCCGCGGTTAAATTACAGTCATTTTCACAATTTTCTAATTATTTAATCGATTTAATCGACTATTATTGATTTTGATGAGTGCTAAGGAGCATCTTTAGGGTGCGTGAGAATCTGTTGCGGCAGGATACGCGCGCGTGATTATCTCCGAGCAGCACGTGGGCATTTCGGGGGGGGCAAAACCCAGAATGAAGACGTATACGAGTACTGCATCCCCCTCCAAAAGTTGCGTGTGTTGATTGGGGTTGTATCGTGAATATCCTTTGAGGAAGCATGTGCTGCAAGCAACTTGAATTCGATTGCGCGGATCGCATTATGTCAATTAAGTTGCTTGGGAAGTGCCATTATGTTCACGGGAAAGTGTTTGCTGAGGCAATCAAGTGTAATCGCGAGTGATTATTTGGCCAACAAACGTGTTGGTATTTCACTGTTGTGTGTATGAGCTTGGGAATCTCCTTTCGAGGATAATTGGACGACAAGTTTGAGGTGAGTTGATATGAGTTTTTACTTTCGTTTGTCACAATTGGAATGCGGTCGTGGCAATTTGGATAAGTGTGGTAATGTTGTATTATTCGGTTCCGAGTTTACTCACAGTAATGAAGTGGTTCCTTTTTTTTTTGTTAGTAATGTATGACTTTGGAATATTAAGGATAATTGAATGGTTTACGGAATAAGGATAATATAATCACGAAGGTGTTTAATGAAACGATTGGCAGTTTTCTTTGTGAAAAAGGGATACATGTAAATTCATTTGTTAATAAATAATTGAAAGGATATACGGCAACATGAGGGCGGTATCCTTAAGAGTTACATTCTACTGATTCAATTATGTATAATTTTGACTCAACAGGCTTGAATAAATTGGTCGACTGTTATTTTGAGGAAGGCGTATGCTCAAATTATTCGGTGCTCTTATTGCGTAATTCTGAAACGATCGTCGTCGAAGCGGGGATAGTTGCTAACGTGGTTTCTACTTCGTGTGTCACGACGAACGCACTATTGACGAAAAGAATACTGACGAACACAAAATTTGGCTGCTCTCAAGGTTTGAACCTAACTAACAATTATCCCTCTATAAGGCAATAAAATGTAATTTCCACAAGCAATTATTTCTGTAGGCCTTATATAGTACTTGTGAGCGAAGGTTGAGCAGTTTTGCAGTCGATTGTTTGGGTGGAAACCTTTTTAAGGCATTATGCAGGAAAATTCACAAGCATACCCGAAGTTATGATGGTATTACCTCTGTAAGGTTGTTTTAAGGCTTCCGGAGATGTGGATACAAGTGCCATACGTTAAGATGTTTCGAAGTTTATCCGAAACATAGCATGTGTAGAGCTTACAAATGAAGGCTTCAAAAAGCTAATGTTAAAAGTTCGGAAAACGGTGAAAAGATCGGGAAAAGGGTGAAAAAATCGGGAACCTACCGGAGAATTAGTCAACACGATTCAAGTACTTCATTGTACCAACGAGTATAGAACTACATAGAGTGCTCATCTCATACAACGAATGTTTTCTATGTGGGGTACTGACAGTGTTCACATTGCTACCCCAGTATCGAACAACAGCCTTGCCGACACATACGATCTACGAAATTTCCCCTTCGCACTTACCGCCCGCGACTGAAACGGCTACAAAAATTTTTTCTGTACTCTATACAGTTCTATAGTCTTTGATTGTTCTTACTGGTCTATCATGTTCCAGAGTACAGCCTAGTGGATAGCTTGTTGGACTAACGACATAACACAATGGCGATTTGAGAACCGTGGTTTCATACGGTTCGATGACGAAAACTTGGCAAACGTCTTAGTCGCCAAGCAAAGAGGGTCTCGTCCCCTGTTAATCTCGAAGGTGGAACTCCAGATCATCTTCGATTCCATAAATAACGAAATCAGCGGGAGTCGATGGTATATCCAGTGAAGCTGTGGACATTTACGCCACGCTGTTCAATAACGCGCTGAATAATGTAAATTATCCAGTGCGTTGGATGACGAACTATACCAGAGCCATGTCTAGTTTTGGTATACCATCGCAACACGTCTTTCTGTGCAGGGTGACGATGGATATTTGTCGCTGCTTCATGTTGGAAACGACATCGCCGACACATTCACTACCAAAAAAAAGGAGACGATGCACTGTCATGTGAGCTATTTAATCTCATTCTTTAGAGGTTTGTGCAGAACTCCAGAGGCAACACCAGAAGCACAATATTCCAAATATTGGATGACGGCTGTGGTAGATCCTCGCCCGAAAAAAGGAAAGGACAACTCCAATCCGGTAAATTTCCGGTCAATAAGTCTCCTACCGAGTATCAGTAAAATTTTCGAAAAGATTCTCAATCGGGCTCTGTTCAAATGGTCTGAGGACAGTTAGATAATACCAGAGAACCAGGTTGGTTTCAAGGCGCGACATGACTGTATTCATGGCGCCTCCAAACTCGTTTCTGATAAACGTTGGAACAAAACGAAAAAGCATTTTAAGGGTGCATGTCTGGTTGGTTAAGAAAAGGCTTTTGACACCATATGCTTAGAGGGTCTCCATCTAAAGCTGATCAGACTTGGCATACGTAAACAACTGCTTTATATGCTTCATGACATGCTGACTTGCAATGTAACTTCTATCACCAAATTTTTCATTAAGAATGGTCTGCAACACGGAGCGGTAAGCTCGCCGATTCTCTTCAGCATTTTCACCAGTGATATGATAGCGTACAGAACAGCCCCTACTGTCGAGGTTATTCGAACTCATTTGCTGCGGGACTTCGACAAGATACAGAGATATTGTGACGACTGGTAGTTGAAAATCAACTTGCAGAAATCGGAAACTATCCTGTTTAGGACGCCGTTGTCTAGGGCCTCTAGGGATAGGAGAAACAACTGGCGAAAGCTGGTGATTGTTGGACCAAACGGACAGCCACTGGCGAGTAAAAGTGTAGTAAGGTACCTTGGCATCTGGTTAGATCAGTATCTATATTTCGAAAGACATGTATATGCCGCTCTGGCGAGAGCTAGGGGAGAATTTCCCCTGACAACACGATTGTTTTATAGCAGTCGTCTTGACAGCAGGGTGAAGGTGATTTGCTACATGTCCCTCATTAGGCCGATGATTGCCTACGAGTGCCCGGTGTGGTTCAACGTTGCCCCATCTCAAATGGAAAAGATACGGGCGTTTGAGAGGCAGTGTCTGAGGAGCTGCCTTGGACTTCACAGAACACCAGTATCTGACTACACAAAATACTTTTCCAAGCAGGTCCTATACAACGGGGCCAACATAAACAGAACAGACAACTTACTGGTTAAACTGATTCAGTTTCACGCTGTAAGAGCGATGGCTTCGAACAATAGTCTCATCTTTGGGGTCTTCTACTCCGATGATGAATATTTTGAGAATGCCCGTGTAAGCAGCTTTATTCCGCCCGAAGCTTTCCTATATTTGGATGATAGATCGGCGGTTTCGCTAATCTACCACGTCTTCCGACGAACTATGGATAGGCGGCTGCTGTACGACCGAGAAGTCGTCGCTCAGGCCAAGGGAGATAATGTAAAAAAATGTCGAAAGAATGCCATCGCAAGAGACCTCAAAGGCCTTATTAGAACGCGTATCCCTTAACCCAGCACCAAATGTCGAAAGACAATAGCGACGATTTCAATAAGTCGTAAGATCAGCCACAACTGATGTGGTAGGTTTCTTGCGCTCACTAACTGGAAACCCTTGGTTTGGCGAGGAATGCTGACAGATGCTCGCAGTTAAGAATGAGGCCTACAGCAGTAGTTGAAGACAAGAGCTGAAATGGAGCTTTATAAGCTAAGAAGAAGGAAGAACATCGACTTTTCAGAAATCAGAAAAAAGTGTAAGAAAATCATGAAATCGAGGATATAGATAGGTCAATCCAGAAACGATGTTTGTAAGTCTTACCAAAGTTTAAAATGTCAAAGCCAAGGATGCAAGGCTCGACCAGAATCATGTTGAGACAAAGAAACATTGCTTGACTACGACACAGTCTGTGCTGAGGATATGAGAGTACCTCTTCTGTAGACTGTTAAGCGGCGATGACTAACAACATTTCGCTGTCAGTAAGAACCATCCATTCAATATTGGCGACGACAGCAAAAACAACCAACCACCCGACTTAAGTGAAGTGAGGTTAGCAATATCTCAGATCAAGATTAAGAAAACTTCCGGAAAAGAGGACCTTCTCGCTGAGTTTAATAAATCCGACGGAGATGTCTTGGTAAGTAACATCCACCAACTTATAACCCAAATCTGGTCAGATGTAACTATACCTGAAGATCGGAACCTAAGCATCGTTTTTTCGACCCACAAAGAAGTAGGCCTTCTGAACCGCGCCAAATACAGAACATATGTGATGCCTGAAAACGTTCAGCAATAACCTGATCGGCCCGTAACAGTGTGGTTTTAGGCCAGGAAAGTCCACCGCCGCTCAAATCTCCATTCTTCGGAAGGTCCTGGAAAAAATCTAAGAAGTCCAAATTGAACCCCACCACCTGTTTATCGGCATCAAAGCCGCATACGAAAGCATTTAGAATGACGAACTATACCAGAGCCATGTCTAGTTTTGGTATACCATCGAAACACGTCTTTCTGTGCAGGATGACGATGGAGATTTGTTGCTGCTTCATGTTGGAAACGACATCATCGACACATTCACTACCAAAAAAAAGGAGACGATGCACTGTCATGTGAGCTATTTAATCTCATTCTCTAGAGGTTTGTGCAGAACTCCAGAGGCAACACCAGAGGCACAATATTCCAAAAATCAGTGCAACTGATAGAATACGAAGATGATATTCACAGCATTGGTCGGACTCAACGGGATGTCATAGCCACGTTTGTTAGAAGAGAGAAAGAAGCGGTAAAAATGGGTTTAGCAGTAAATGAAGATAAGACTAAGTACATGCTGTCAAGACGAAAGGACGCAGAACATCGACGAATTGGATAGAACGTCACCATTGACAGATATAACTTTGAAGTAGTGCAGGCCTTCGTCTACCTCGGCTCCGCTATTAACTCTGAAAACAACATCTCGTCAGAAATAAAACGAATAATTACCCTCCCCCATCGCTGTTTTTTCGGTCCAAGAGGGCAAGTTAGTAGTAAAGAACCCAATCGAACTACTAAGGAGATCCTATATAAGACCCTGATCATCACAGTTCTGCTTTACGGCTCTGACGCATGGGCCGTATCAAATATGGATGAAGAAATCCTCAGTCGATTTAAGGCAACACTTTTGAAAAATCGTCGGTCCCGTTTGCGTTGACAGGCTATGGAAACGTAGATTCAACTATACGAGCTTTACAGCGACATGCTCCATGGCAAAAAAATAAACTCCGCATTTAACGTTTAAGACGGCTGGGGCATATAGAACGAATGGATACTTATACTCCGGCTCGCAGAGTCTTCGATTTCCACCCAGACGTTGGACGCAGTAGAGGAGGACCTCGTCTTAAGTGGAGCGCACAAGTAGAAACCGACCTTAACATACTTGTAGTGCGCAACTGGAGGTAGTTAGCTAAGGACCGGCTAATTGAAAAGCCACGTTGGTTGTGGCATAGGTTTGTTCGGCATTTCAACAAATAAGGAAATAAGAATGGAAGCAACAGTTAGTTACCCGGTAAGCGAGCCTTTTTGACGGTTGAGAATCCAACATAAAGCTCTCAGAATTTGGCCTAAATCGCGTGGCTATGACTATTTTCACTGAGTCGGCTGGACCTTGATCCTAAATCGCCAAGTGGAACGAAACAAAGTTCACCCCTAACCATATAGCGACCTTAGCATCGCAATGCAAATATTTTCCCAACACTTCTTGCTTCATCTCAGGTAAACGCGTTTATTATTTAAAAGGGCTACCATCCAACCTTGTTGCGAACTTACTCACCACCACATCTCACATGGTGCTGAAGTCCCCCTCATCCACGATGAATTATTATAAAATTTTAATAAAAAAACAATTTGTTGCAGATTTGTACTTTGTCCCTTAATAAGTTCATTAGAACCTTTTTTTATACATCTTGCCCTTGCATGCGTTTTACTTCTACCAGAAGTGAGAAGGTGTCAGATTTGTTTTTTTTTTCTTCATTTTAGCTGGAAGCGTATATCTCGCAATTAATTGTTTCAGTGTTAAGCCGAAGGTGGAGCCCCACGGGACTAAGAAGGTGTGAGCTGGGGCGAGAGAGCTTGTGAGAAGTGGTTGTTAGCGTGGCATACAGAAACAACAACAGTAGTAGCGTAGAGGGAGCGCTCCAACTTTTTTTTTTTTTGCAGTATACTTTGTAAATCGAATGCAAATGAGGTAATTTGAGTACCCGATCGTTGGATATGATTTTATTTTTTTTTTTTTAATTTTTTCTT
Organism: Rhingia rostrata; assembly: GCA_949824845.1. NCBI lineage: Eukaryota > Metazoa > Arthropoda > Insecta > Diptera > Syrphidae > Rhingia > Rhingia rostrata. Next base: position 21,300,269 of record OX463758.1, read on the forward strand.
TTTTTTTTAATTTGTTCACATGTGCCAACGGCATATGAGGGGAATTATCGCTCAAGTTGTTTTTTTTTTTGTCAGGTTGCACGCCATATAGTTTTGCATTTCTTTTTCATTGAGTTGAGGTCTTAGTTTGTTTTTATTAGTCGCTGTCTTGGTGGGAGAGTGGGTGTGGTTGATAGTAGCTTGGGAATTAATCAACATATGCACTGCAGTTGCTTTACCCTATTTGGTGATGGGGGATGAAGTGAGGCAGAACTGAATGGAGTTGAGTACTAATTAGTTGGCACTTTTATTAGTAGATGCTGTAACTGGGAGTAGACATGTTTACTGTTCTGTTATTTGGAGAAAACAATAATGCAGATCTAGAGAAAACATCGAACTGCTGGATGATTCCTATACTTTGTTGCTGTAGGTTGTATCCGGGTTCGGGTTAATTGAACATTGGTACGCATATTTGTAAAATATACGAACAAAATATTTTATTTCAACAAGGTAATTGTTTTTTTTATAATTTACACGCACTCAAGAGGTTATGAAGACCCTTAAAATATTTTACCACAGCATGAGCGTTAGAGAAGGGGAAGTAAGAAAGTGATAGGAACGATTTTGAATGTAGTGGAGACTTACTCCATGGGTGGTGTCCGAACTAACTTCGAGGAGTACAATTCTGTTTGTTGGTTTAATTCGCAGAACTTTCAAGAATGGTGTATACCTTAGGAGTAACTACCGAACTTTTTTTTTATTTCTTTAAATAAAAGTTTCATGGGTTTTGGCTGCGATTGAATGCGCAACCTAAAACTACGCCGCGGTCCCCCACAATGTTACTATTGAATGACGTTCAGACCTAGAAAAAGGACGATATCCATGTTCAGTCCTAATTTATCACTGATTTGAATCAGACTTATTGTGGAACAAGAGTAGACATTGAACGGCAATGCTCAGTCCTTGTAGCAATGACTACACCTCCATTGAGTTTTTTTCATCTAATGTCGCATAGGATATTGGTTTCATATAGCCGGAATTTACTTTGCTAATTAATGCGTGCAAGTTTGAAATACAGAAAGCAAATAGCAAAAATACAGGGTGGGCCAAATAAGACCTACCAAAGTTGAACGCGTATAACTACATTCGTTCTAAAATCTAACGGGTGTTTATTTCAGAGGTTGGTTTTTCAAATAAAGATAAAACTGACATTTTGTGGTCAAATCGAGCAACTCAAATGTCATTTATGTTCAGTTTGGTTTGCCATTTCATCATGAATAGGTTGACAAATGCAAACGCATGCAAATCGTGCAAATTTATTTCGAAATTAATGGTTCAGTTCGCGAAGTTTACCGCAAGCTCCATTTATTTTATGGTCGACATAATCGTCCATCAGAGCAATTAATTCGGTTAACCACGGATCGTTTTCGCACTATGTTTACTCTTTGTGATTATACGCATCCGCAGATACGTCGAACAGTGCGACGTAAAGAAACAATCGCCGCTGTATAGCAAAGTGTTGAAGAGGACCAGTGCACAGCAATTGGAGCTTTGTCCATCAACTTTATGGAAGATTTTGCGCAAAGATCTTGGCTTACGACCTTACAAGATCCAGCTTGTGCGAGAATTAAATCTGCGAGATCATGCAATGCGTCGTGATTTTGGTGTATGGGCCGAAAATGTGATTGATATCGATGCTGATTTTCTTCGCAAAAATTTGTTCAGTCTTTAGGCTCATTTTTGGTTGAATGGCTACGTCAACAAGCTAAATTGCCGCATTTGGAGTGAAGAGAATCTACATGAGACCATTGAGACGTCATTACATCCACAAAAACTGACTGTTTGGTGTGCTCTAGGGGTTGGTGGAGTCATTCGGCCATACCTCTTCCGAAATGATGCTGGAAATTATACCGTTAATGGATACCGGTATACATGATATGATAACCGACTATTTTGTTCCCGAACAGGATGGCATGAATGTGAATGAGATGTGGTTCCAACAAGACGGCGCTACATGCCAAACAGCGCACGTCACAATCGATTTATTGAAGAAAACATTCGATGAGCGCACAATTTCGCGGAATGGACCTGTCAATTGGCCACCAAGATCATGTGAATTGACACCATTGGATTATTTTCTTTGGAGATATGTGAAGTCGCTCGTCTACGCCAACAAACCAGAGACGTAAGGGGACTTGGAAGCCAAATTTAGTGGGGTTATTGCCGACATACGGCCCCAATTGCTCGAAAAAAGTGGTTGAAAATTGGACCTCTAGACTTGGCTTCATTCAAACCAGCCACGGCGGCCACATGCCCTAAATCATATTATTATCCTTCCAATAAAGTCAACTCGATGGACATTGAAACGATTTTTCTTGTGTTTTATTTCAATTTGAAGCTCTTTGCCTCTAAAACAAACACCCTTTACATGTCCTTGCCATCTTAAACGTCCACTGCGTCACTGTAGAGCTCATATAGTTCTTGATTGAATCTTCGAATGAACCTCGAAAACGAGAACATATGTTTCGAAGAATTTTTCTCTCAAACCAATGATTTCACCATCCGTAGAACAGGACTGGGATGATCAGGGTATTATATAGGATCTCCTTAGTAGCTCGATTGAAGGCTTTGCTACTGAATTTCCTTCTTAGCCCTGACAAACAGCTGTTGGCAAGAGTAATTCTTCGTTTAATTTCTGACGAGATGTTGTTGTCTTAGTTAAAAGTGGAGCCTAGGTAGATAAAGTCCTATACTACCTCAAACCTATATCTGTCCATAGTCCACTTTCTTTCAAATTCGTCGATGTTGTGTGTCATTTCGTGTTGGCAGCATATCATTAGTCTTGCCCTCATTTAGTCCCAAAGCCATTTTCGCCGATTTATTCTCTAGTCTAGCAAACGTGGCTATGACATCACGTTTAGTCCTACCAATGATGTCAATATCATCGGCGTATGCTATAGTAGTTGCATCGATTTTTGCAAAATTTTGCCTCTGGTGTTCGCTCGGGAGTTCTGCACAATCCTCTCAAGAATCAGATTAAATAAGTCACATGAAAGCACATCGCCTTGCCTAATTCCTTTCCTGAAATCGAAAAGCCGGTGACGTCGTTTCCGATCTTGATTTGGCACCTAGAATTCTCCTTCGCCATCCTGCAAAGAAGGATGAGTTTGACCGGTATACCACAACTGAACGTGGCTTTGAAATCGATGATTAGGCGGTGTGTATCGATTTATTGTTTTTTTTTTCATGATTTACCGAAGAGTGAAGATTTGATCAGTTAGGAACTATCCTGGCCACACTGATAAGGGCCGATCAGGTTGTTGGTAAACAGTTTCCGGCGTTCGCACAGCACGGCAGATAGGATATTGTAGGCCATATTGAGAAGTCTTTTGCCTCTGTAATTGACGCGGTTCGGAGGGTCTCCTTGCTAACGATGCTGATTTTCCATTCTTCAGGCATACTTTCATCCGACCAGATTTGGCTTATAAGTTGGTGGATGTTACTTACCAAGTCATCTCTGCCGGATTTATAAAGCTAAGCGGGAAGACCTCCATTTCCGGTGGCCTTGTTAAGTTTGAGTTCAGATTTTGCTATCCGGCCTTATCTAGATCGTGTTTGGAGGTTTTCGGTGTTGTCGCCAATATTGAATGGATAGTTCTGACTGACAGCTGGAGATTTTACGTCATCCCCGTTTATCAGTCTGCAGAAGTGGTTCTCTTATATCCTCAGCATCGACAGTGTTTTAAATGCGATATTTAAGCATTCATCATGATAGAATTCTATTCAGGCTTTGACTTCTTACACTTTGGTAAGACTTGCGAGCACAATTTCTGGGGTGGAATCTCTCTATATTCTCTATATCGCGCTTTTCTTTCACTTCTTTCTGAGAAGCCGGTGTTCTTCCCTCCTCCTTTGCCTATATAGCTCAATGGCAGCACTCGTCTTCACTTGGCTACATGGCTATGAGCATCTGTCGGCATCCCTCATCAAACCAGGGATTATATGATGGTGGGTGCGAGAAACCCAGCACATCAGTTGCGGCTTGTTGTCATCATTGCTGTTGTTCTTCGAAATTCGATGCTGGTGGTATAGTGTTAATCAAAAGGTTAAGGGTTAACCTTCTTAGAATGACTTAGTGCTTTCTTGAGATTGATGTCTTTCGAAACTTAATTTTTGACCATTATTCCCGACTTATTGTGGTGGATATCCGCATTTTTAACTTGGTTGCAGCAAGGTATTGGTCCGAGTCGATGTTAGCCCCTCGGAATGTTAGAACATCCAAAATACTGGATAGATGCCACTTGTCTATAGCAATGCTATCAATTTGATTGACCATTCGTTGATCTGAATACCGCCATGTGTCTTATGAATGTCGAGATGGTGAAATCGTTTACTGGCTATAGTGGCATTTCTTTCCGCAGGAAAGTCGATTCGCCTAAGTCCTGTGGCTGTGTTTTCCGACAATACTGCTCAAGATGTCTTCTCATCCTAGCGTTGCATTTAAATCTACCATCACGACTTTAACATCGTACTTCGGTAGTCGTTCATAGGTTTTGTCAAAGAGCTCGTAGAAGCCGTCTTTCACTGTTTCAAACTTTTCTTCCGTGTCGGGGAGTGAGCGCATATAAGGCTTATCTTGGCGAATCTGGCCTTGTTGCCAATTGCTACAATGCGTTCGCTATTGACTTGAGAACATTAAAGTTCTTGTCTAATTCTGGCACTTATAACAAATCCACATCCGAATAGTAAATTTCTCTGCTCAATATAACAGGGTCCGTAGCAGATATCACAGTATTTCATCCTCTTTTTGCCCGACCCATCCCATCTTATTTCCTGAATGGCAGCAATTTCTGCTTTTAAGCAGCTTAGGGCTTCACTTTCACCAGTTGTTCGGCTGCACATCTACTGTTAAAAATTATCGCATTCCAGGTGATACGAACTTCGTTGTACGAGAACAAGAGAAGACCCTCTGAACTAAGGCGAACTGGCTTATGTTCACCCATTTTCTGAAGAACTTGATGTTGAACAGTAAATGTTCTTGAGAGTGGCAGCTTTTATATTTCAAACGAGCTTGCCTTTAACATTATAATCGATATGGGTGTAGCCTTGTAGCCTTGTGTAGCCCTATCATTAAATTTCTTGATTGAATGTTAGGCAAACTTACTTTCAAAATGCAAATTCTGCAACAAGGAGATTAGCAAGTTGTCACATCCGGCTTGAAATGAAGTGGTATACACCTCGTAAAAATTAAATGAACCAAAGTATTGATAAGCCCGTGATTAGTCTTCTTCGACTGCTGTACATATACAAATAACCTGCAATTGTATTTGTTAACCATTCTGCCAATCTCAAGACGGGATTTCTATTACAACCTAAGTACCTCCTAATGCTGTACTATCACACATGGTAAAGTTTCTGCGAATTGGTTAGAGACTAAAACATGAGACTATTATAACGTAATTCCTGAATGGGCAATTATTTGTATCCTAACCTCAACTAATTCTATTTAACAAACACAAACCCTCACTGCGGACTGTTGATTTTGAAAATTGCAAACCAAATCCATCCCCATCAGTTGCTATCCTTGCGAATGCAAGCCAAGAGCACCTACATGTCATTTTCGTTTTACTCCTCACGTCAACCCGGCTGTCGTTTGTCAGTGAGTTTGTATTTGCACTCACTAACACAAGGGTTCCGTCATTTGTCAAGAAATGTAGTCGCTCAGCAAAAGACGACTTCCTTTCTATCACTGTTTGACGGTCTGTCATGTTGCCTTTCTGTTGCAGTCTTCACGCAACTAAACATACCTACTATGGGAGTATGTAGAGCCAACATGCACGCACGCAATCCTCACCACCCGACCCGTCCGCAACATCCGCCAATTTGTATACTCCTCGTGCGCACGATTGCTGTTGGGCTTCTGACATGTCCATGGGTTGGAAACGCAAGTGGTCGTAGTTGTTGTTTTGGTCGGTCTTCTGCGGTGACTGGTGAACATGTGAGTCGCCAACTAGACCAACTCCAATGTTTTCATGTTTCTTGCTCGACGACCCATAAGACATGTGAGTTGCACTCGCATCGCGGTAAAACGCAATGCCACACAAACCAAACATACCTATGGCTGCCACAGATACACCGATACAGGTGTAATTATCGTTTGTCCAGGGTACATTGGGAAGACGAGCCACCAAAAGAACAAAGAAATTTCCCTGCGGTTTTCCTTGCGTGGTAAGGTCGAAGATGTACCCATGCACCCGGACCACGTAAAGTGTACAAATCTCTGGACGTTCGTGATACCAAATGATATAAATAAAAGGAAACTAAAATCAAAGTAGAGGCCTATCCCCTATGCCATATGAAACATCCTCATCCGGAGACAACAGTCAGAGATGCTGGATGCACTGGGAAACAGCGACAGCGCTCTGTAATTATGGGTGCGTCTCACTATTTCAGGTACCACTCCAGCGATACACACAGGTAGAGGGTCTTTCTTTTCGGATGACAAACAAATAGGAAGTATCTATCAGAATATTAAATATTTTCGGCAGATTGCCGACAAATTTTGTTCATTGAAATGCCGAGCATCTGAATGATTCCATGGCAGTGCATCGAACACGCCCTCCTCGGACCTCACCACGGAATCTTCTATTTCCAGAGCAATGAGCTGGGTTTGACTCTCTAATTGCTGCCGGATGAATTATTGAAATTAATTGCCCAGCAATTATAGGCTCACAGGATAATTACAATTTGTGCATTCGACTCGGTGTGTGTGTGTCGTTTTTGTGTGTTTTTTTGCCGACGGAATTCATTCATAAATTTTTGAAAGAAGTCAATTTGTATTGTTTTCGGGTTCTCCATGTCTGACTGATGCGTGCGCAAACGAAAGGTGGCTTAATCGAGCATGGTGGTCCGATGTTTGACAGACATTGCCATTCTGGTACTGGACTTTGTTGATTCTTTGGTGCACATAAAAATATTGCTCTAGATAAATAACTGCATAATTATTAACGGAAAATAAATGTTCTGCGTCAATCATCTAACATTCAGATTTTGAATGTCCAATACTCTACGTGTACTGATCTTTTGTTCTAATTTGATCACAGCATGACCTTATACTAACTGTCGACCATTCGTCCAAAACCTTGTACGTGGTATTTATTTGCGTCTGTCTAACTCTCTGCTCGAGAACCTTTTATCACTTGACTTCCATTTCGTTATCGAACGACTTTCTTACCCACCTGGTCATTCTCCCAGAATGGCCGCCTTATTTTTCTCTGAAACTACGTATGTACAATACAAGCAACAATTTACACATGACCGACACTTCTCCGTACCCAACTTTTCTCGAATTATGATCTTTTCCTTATACGTCCTTGAAATGAAGCGAAATAAAGTATCTTTCTGGCATTTACGGCATATAGAGCCACAAACCTAGCTTGTCCCCTTATTTGTGTGTGCGATGTTATTGATTTTGAAGCAAAGAAGAGAACTCCCTGTAGCCCCGAATCCGAACTTCAAACTTGAAAAACTTTTCATGACAGTGTTACTCCTGAATATTTGTCAGACTTTCGCAAGAGGTGGAGCAATGGAAAAACTTGGGCCGCAACTGATACGCTAGGGTTCTAGAGCACAGCAGCAAGAAACCCCAAGTTTGATGAGGAATGATGACAGATGCTCGCAACCATGAACGAGGCCTACAAGGATAAGCTGCAAGGAAAGAGCTTCCATTGAGCTCTGTAGGCAAGAAGGAGGCAAGAACCCGGCTTCTCAGAAAGAAGTAAAAAGAGCAAGAAAAGCGCGCGATCGAGGATATAGAGAGGTGCTACTCCAGAAACGATGTTCGCAAGTTTTACCAAAGTGTAAAACGTTAAGGCCAGGGATACATGAACAAGCAATTATCGTAGATGAGACACAGTCGATGCTGAGGCTATGGAAGAACCATTTATGCAGAGAGTTAATATGTGTTGGCGAACAACATTCCGCTGTGAGGCAGAACCATCTGTTAAATTTTGGAGATAACAGTTAAAACTACCAACCCCCCAACAAACAAACCCAAACTGATCAGCGATACACACAGGTAGAGGGTCTTTCTTTTCGGATGACTGATCAAGGATGCCGGATATGAAGGAAATTCCGCTGAGCTTTATAAAGCCGTCGGAGATTGCTTGGTAAATAACAACCAGCAACTTATAGGCCAAATCTGGTCGGATGAAAATATGCCTAAGGAGTGGAACCTCATCATCGTTTGCCCAATCCACACAAAAAGGCACCATCTGAACTACGCAGATTACAGAGGCATTAGTCCGCTCAACATCGCCTACAAGATCCCGTCTGCCGTAATATGTGAACGCCTGAAACCGTTTTTAATAAACCTGATCATCCCTTATCAGAGTGTTTTTGTGCCAGGATAGTCCACAAACGATCAAATGTTCATACTTCGGCAGATCCTGGCAAAAACCCAAGATTTCCAAATCGAAACCCACCACCTATTCATCGATTTCAAAGCCGCATACGACAGCCTATACAGATGAAGTATACAGAGCCATGTCTAGTTTTGGTATACCAGCTAAACTCGGAGAATGCTCGCTGTTCCATCAGATTCGGAAACGACCTCACCGACACATTCGATACCAAAAAAGGATTAAGGCAAGGCGATGCGCGTCATGACTGACTTCTTCAATCTGATTCTTGAGAGGATTGTGCAAAACTCACGAGCCAACACCAGAGGCACAATTTTCCAAAAATCTGTACAACTACTAGCATACGCCGACGATCATTGGTAGGACCCAACGTGATGTCATAGCCACGTTTGCTAGTATAGAGAAATAAGCGGCAAAAATGGGTTTAGCAGTATATGAGGGCAAGACGAAGTATATGCTGTCAACACGAAAGAACACACAACATCGACGAATTGGCCAAAACTTCACCATTGACAGATATAACTTTGAGGTAGTACGGGACTTTATCTATCTCGGCTCCGCTATTAACTCTGACAGCAAAATCTCGTCAGAAATTAAACGAAGAATTACTCTTGCCAAACGCTGTTTCTTCGGGCTAAGAAGGCAATTCAGTTGTAAAGCCCTCACTCGAACTACTAAGGAGATCCCATATAAGACCCTGATCATCCACTGCTCTACGGTGCTGAAGCATTGACCGTATCAAAAATTTATGAAGAAATCATTGGTCGATTCGAGAGGACAATACTTCGAAAAGTCTTCGGTCCCGATCGAGTTGTAGGGCTATGGAGACGAAAGTTCAACAAAGACCTCAAAGAGCTGAACAGTGACATGCCCCTGGTCAAAAAAACTCCGCATTGGAGTTTTAGATGGCTAGGGCATGTTGAACGAATGGACACCAATACTCCGGCTCGCAGAGTCTTCGATTCACAGCCAGATTTCGGACGCAGTAGGGGAAAACCTGGCCTTTTGTGGCGCTTAAAATTAGAAACCGACCTCAACCAAATAGGAGTGCGCAACTAGGAGGCTAATTGGAGAGGAACATTGGTTGAGGTCCAGATTCTTTCCGGACTGTGGCGTCACTTAAGTAAGTATCTCATCGGGTGAGTGGGAAGTATTCGGTACATGGTTTAAATTTCTTTAGCTTTCCTGGTGGATATAATGTCTGCATATCTACTACCATTTTGTAGAAGACTCACTCAGGAATACATTTATACAGAGCTCTGAAGTAATTTGTTGGTAATTTAATGAAAACGCAAGTAAATAGACTCACTTTGTCCCCCGAAAAATGCGTGCGGTCATGCTGACCTACGAGCTTCGTTTTTATTCCAACGACGAAATGAGCCATCATCACTGAATATCTTCACGTCCTATGAGATTATTGTTTTATTTGTTAAAAAATGCAAAACTTAAGATCACCCACAATCACTGAACACTTCTCAAAACAACAACAATGTTGACTAAAACAAAATATTGGAAAATATTTCATCAAACACTTTACATTGTCCCTCGAAATTTTACTTTTTAAAAGCCGCTTGCAAACTCACACTTGTGTGCAACTTTACTCGCGAGGACTTAAGTCCTTCGTCGACATACCAAGCTGTCCAATCGCAACTAAAAATAGGACCTACACCTGCAGGAAAAAAAAAACTTCAAATGCATTTTTGCACGAAAATGCCGCCGACATTGGCTTTTTATTTGCATGCATTTCCACGTCCACCCGCACTAAAAAAAACCACGCGATTGCGAATACTTGATTTCAATTTTTGTAATATTACGGATTTCTACTAATCGCGGGTCGAAACACAAATTTTCCACATGTTTCAGAGAATATTTAACGAAATTTCCAGAATTCACTTTCGCGTAATTGCTAAATGTCACATGAAATGTCTGTGATGACAGCCGGATTAATTGGCAGCTGAGAGCAATGAGCTTACGGATGGCAGGGTGGTCGTGAGGAATATTTTGTGATAGGTTGTGGTTTATGGTGAATAAATGGTTGTGGTAATATTGTAAATTTAAAACGATTATTTCAAGTGAATACTTGCAGGAAAATAAACATATTGAGCATTTACGCTAAAAAGGTTGTAAAAAGTTTTTCAATAAGAGCGCTACAAAAGTTTTTTTTTTAAATAAAACAAAAACGGTTATAGGATACCAATGAAATTCTTTATTCCTGTGAAAGTACGTTCGATGCCATTATGTATGGAACTCGATTTCTTTTGCATGGCCACCACGTGCACGTTTGCAGAAGTCCAGACGCTGAACACAATTTTCGACGGTTTTCAAGCATAAATCGGCCGATACTGCTGCAATTTCACGTTCGATGTTCGTACGAACTTCATCAATCGTCGCTGGCTTGTTGGCATAGACCATAGACTTGACTCAGCCCCACAGGAAATAGTCTAACGGCGTCAAATCGCACGACCGAGGCGGCCAGCGAATGGACCATTTCGTGAAATAACACGTTCTCCAAACTTGGTTTCCAATAAATTGATTGTGGCATTCGCTGTGTGGCTTGTGGCGCCGTTCTGTTGGAACCACATGTCCTCCAAGTCCATGTCATCCAATTGGGGCCAAAAATATTCGGTTATAATTGAACGGTAGCGATTCCCATTCACAGTAACGTGCCGGTCTTGATCATCACAGAAGAAGTACGGCCCAATTAAGCCGCCGGCCCATAAACCACACCAAACCGTAATTTTTTCGGGATGTAATGATGACTCATGGAGTACGTGTGGATTGCTGCCTGACCAATACCGCATATTTTGTTTATTGACGAAGCCATTCAGCCAGAAATGAGCCTCATCGCTGAAGATGATTTTTCGATGAAAATCCGAATCATTTTCAAGTTGTTGCTCAGCCCAATTCACGAACATACGACGCTTCTGGTGGTCAAGCGGCTTCAGTTCTTGCGTCAATTTAATCTTGTAAGGATGTAGGCCAAGATCTTTTCGCAAAATTCGGCACAACGACGTCACAGAGATGCCCAACGCTTGAGAATGACGTGTGGGAGAGAAATATTCTCGACACTACGAGCACTTCTTTGTCTCACTGGCACGGGAACATTTTATACTGTGCCTGTGGATTCAAATTTTTCCACTAGACGCTCAATTGTTGATCTGCTAGGACGATTATGACGACCATAAATCGGACGTAGAGCTCTTAACGTTGAGGCCACTGACTACGAATTTCCGTTGTAAATTTTAATAATTTCGACTGCTTGTTGGATCGCATATCTTTCCATCATGAAATGGCAAACCTTACAGAAGAGAAATGTCAAAAGAGCGGCAAGAAATATGGCGTCGTTTGCTGTCCCTGTTGGTCAACTTTTGTAGCATCCCTGTTGGAAAACCCGATAAAAACAAAGGAATTTACTTTTTTTTACCATTTGATTAAAAAATGTATGTAGACATTTTGTTGATATTATAGGGATAGGGAAATGGTAGTTGTAATTCGATCGGTTTGTCAGTAAAGACATTTTAAAGCAAAGAATTTCCGAAACGAAAGTCAGTTTCGACAAACCTAGGTTTACCATCGAAGTATCCGTTGCGGAAAGTAAATAAATGAAAGCATACATTCGCGTACGTTTGACAATCTGTCAGCTGTGTAATTTTATAAATGTAAAAAGTGAGTGAAAACAAATATTTAAACAAAATTTTCTTGTTGCTTTCTTGTTGCTTCTAGAGCTCGATTTTGTAATAATACACAAAATATTTGTATTTATTATTTTACTCACAGTTTTGGGGTGGTTTTCATTTTCTTAAGAAATCGACAAAAATTTTTCTTCGGAGAATATTCGAAGAAATTCAACGCGTTTCTGTCAAAAATTGTTGACTTAACGAATTCAGCCGTGATGCGATCATGTGCGACGCATTTCGTCGGAAGATCTGCTCCAAATGCAAATCCCAATGGATACTTCGGTACAAAATTCTCCGAAATCGAACAAATCGGAAAAAATTTTGTTTACGGATACCTCAATAGGGGTGACTATTTTAGGCCGAGAGTCAAGTGCATTAACATTTTACCCAGTGGATTCTTTTCACATTAGTTAGTTAAGTGGCCCTTCAGACCGGAATGAACTAGGGCATCAACCAACATGCCTCTCCAATTAGCCCGGTTGAGGTTGGTTTCTACTGGTGCGTGCCTTCGAGGTCTTCTTCTACTGCGTCCGACGCACGTCTGGCTGCCAATAGAATACTCTGCGAGCCGGAGTATTGGTGTCCTATAGATTGGGATGATCAGGATCTTAAATAGGATCTCCTTAGTAGTTCGAGTGAGGGCATCACTACTGAATTGCCTTCGTAACCCGAAGAAACAGCGGTTGGCAATAGTAGTTCTTCGTTTAATTTCTGACGAGATGTTGTTGTCAGAGTTAATAGCCGGTCCGAGGTAGATAAAGTTCCGGTACTACCTCAAAGTTATATTTGTCAATGGTGACGTTCTCTCCAAATCGTCAATTTTGTGTGTCCTTTCGAGTTGACAGCATATAGTTAGTCTTACCCTCATTTATTGCTAAACCCATTTCTGCCGCTTCCTTCTCTATTCTAGCAAACGTGGCAATGACACCGCGTTGAGTCCTGCAAACGATGTCAATATCATCGGCGTATGCTAGTAGTTGTGCCGATTTTTGGAAAATTGTGCCTCTGAGGTGGTGAGGTCATTTCTGACCCTGATGGAGCAGCGAGATTTCTCCATCTTCATCCCACACAAACGGACGAGCTTGGGCGGTATACCACAACAAGACATGGCTCTGTATAGTTCGTCTCTATAAAAGCTTTCATGTGCGGCCTTAAAATCGATGAATAAGTGGTGGGTATCGATTTGGGGCTTCTAGGATCTGCCGAAGTGTGAAAATTTGATCGGTTGTGGACTTTCCTGTCCTAAAACCACTCTGATAAGGGTCGATCAGGTTGTGTGTAAACGGTTTCAGGCGTTCGCATAGTACAGTAGCAGATAGGATCTTGTAGGCGATGTTGAGGAGGCTTATGGTCTCCGTTTTTGTGGATCGGGCAAACGATGCTGAGGTTCCATTCTTTACGCATACTTTCATCCGACAAGATTAAGCTTATAAGTTGGTGGATGTTACTTACCAGGTCATCTCCACCGGCTCGTATGTCACTGATTTTTTTCCTCCTTAAATTTGGTATATAGACTCTCAATCCGACGGAAGTGATGACATTTTTGAAATCCACCTACAGCCACGACCACTTTTTTGAAAAACATTATTTTTGGCCAAATATCTATATTTTGATGATTTGTCAGATCGTCACGAGAGGAGGGCCAGTGAAAAATCATTTAGGTATTGCTAAGGCTAAAAATGGAACCCAGACCTTCCGCGTGGCAATTCATCGCACTTACCATCGCACCACTGAGCCCGTCAACTCACCGGTTTCTCAAGGATTCTTTTGAGCATTTACGCCTGCTATATGATAGGTAGTCCGCATTTGCGATTGCCCTGAAGTAATGCGGAGAGAGCCGGACTCTCGGGGATGGTCAACGCAAAACCGGCTTCCTTATGGTGTGTAAAGCCTTTTGCCCCAATAGGAAAAACAAAATTAATATCCACCATGTTTGATCCCTGATCGTGATTGATGTTTTTTAGTTTTTTTTTATGGATATCGGATCCATCTCATTGTACATAATCAAGGGTATTTCCCAGTATACCATTACAGTACTTGGATTCACTTCTAGTCCGAATATTCCATATGAAGATCCTTGAATCGTTTCGTAATATGTTTAACTGTGCTGTGGGAGTCCTCAGTTAAATCGGTCCGCTTATACCAACCTTGCACTGTATTCATCTATCAATGTTAGCCTAATATGACGGAAAGCTAATCTTAGTCCGGCTATTCATCGAACATCTTTGCTGAGGCCGGCTTAATAAAACTCAAATGCACAGACATTTAATTAGCTTGGTATGATTTTTTTAGGGATATGCTGAGGAAACACCTTGGAGGAATTTTTTTAAGTGTGAGCCCTATGAGGACATGAGAGCAGCGTGCATGAAATAGCTTAACCTCATGGAATGGAACATCAGGATCGTTTGCCCGATCCACAAAAAATGAGACCCTTTAAACTACAGAGGCATATAAGTCTCCTCAACATCGCCTACAAGATCCTGTCTGCCGTAATATGTGAACGTCTGAAACCATTTACCAATAACCTGATCGGCCCTTATCGGTGTGGTCTTAGGCCAGGAAAGTCTACAACCGATAAAACTTTCACACTTCGGCAGATCCTGGAAAAAACCAAAGATGTCCAAATCGATACCCACCACCTATTCATCGATTTCAAAGCCGCATGAGACTGCATTTATAGAGACGGACTATACAGAGCCATGTCTAGTGTTGGTATACCGCCCAAACTCGTCCGTTTGTGTAGGATGACGATGAAGAATTCTCGCTGATCCATCAGGGTCGGAAACGACCTAACCCGACACATTCGATACCAAAAAAGGATTTAGGCAAGGCAATGCGTTGTCCGGTGATTTTTTCCATTTGATTCTTGCGAGGATTGTGCAAAACTCCTGAGCCAACATCAGAGGCATAGTCTTCCAAAAATCGGTGCAAATACTATCATACGCCGACTCATCGGACTCATCGTGATGTCTTCGGGCTAAGAAGGCAGTTAAGTAGTAAAGCCCTCACTCAAACTACAAAGGAATATACGACGCTGATCATCCCAGGCCTGCTTGAGGATAAAAGTCGCTGGCTTGGATTCTTATACCTACCTATGGTCCAACTATTTATTCAACCACAACATCGAAATGAGTTCATATCCGCTGTTGGTCAACACAAATACACTCTTGCTAATCCATAGATCCATACATGTCGGGTACGAGAAGAGGAGTGTTTTACTGAACATGACACGATATTTAAAAGATCGAGAGTGTTCACAAAACAAAGCACAAACCTATAACTACCCCCTTAAGGGATAACCTGACATTAAAAAATCACTTACTCGACGAGCATTGATCACTGCAGCTGAAACACGAACCAGCGCTAGACCATGTTACCACCGCTTACCAACTGCAATACCTGCAATTGGCCAAGTACAGCAAAACAACCCAAGCGCACAGTTTACCGTGTCATGAGGTATCCATATAATTAATGGGGCTGAAGGAAACACACTCATAAGCCATGGCATATATCCCCCAACCAAGCGAAGATCGTGAGCTGACAATTATACCTTGAAGACATCGCGGCGAGACAGTTGATTGGTAGTCTATTGCACATTTTCGACAGTTTTCATGGCAAGCTGAATCGTGTGGGAAATGTCCTTGTGGTGATGGATTCTTTATTAGTTGCGCGCGTATTTGCATTCCCTCCCTCTGGGGTTGGAGGCTGACTAACGAATGAGGGTGCAGACAAGCCACACAATGCACACATAATATGACTGAACTCTTTCAGCGAATGTGTACTCTTTGGAATTCTTTTCGAAGTTGAGGGGTTATAATATTGCGAAAAGCCAGGGACGGACTTGAAGGACATACTACGGCGCAATGAAGTCTTTAACGTTAAACCAAGCAGACATTATATTTCTATCTCTGATAACAAAACAGTGCTGGGAGATTTTAACACTAAGGAAGGAAGAGCAGACAAGTATTTCCGGAAAACACAGACTATATGACAAATGTCTGGCAACGGACTTAAGCTAATTGACTGCGCTGTGCAACGAAATGTCACTATAGCCAAGATAAGGCTTCCAAAGCTCGATATCCATAAGGGGACATGGCGGTCAGATTGATCACAATGCGATATACAACAGGCAGGCATCCAGTATTTTGGATTTTGCAGGATTTCGGAGGGGCTTACATCGAGTCAGACCAATAACATGTTGCAGCCAAGGTAAGAAAGCGGAAATCCACCGAGCCACAACAAACCAAAAATACTGTGAAAATTTTTAATGTCGAAAGACTGGAAGCGCAAGAGACCGCCAAGGCCTTCAAGGAGTGCGTATCCCTTAATCCCTCGATTTACATCATACCACCAGCATAAAATGTCGAAGATCAATGGCAACGACGAAAACAAGCCACTAGGTCAGGCTGCAACAGATGTGCTAGGTTTTTTGCGCCTTCTAGCAAGAAACTGACGAATGCCGACAGAAACTTGAAGCTAAGAGCGTGACCTGCAAGACTCAGCTGCAGTTGAAGACCAGAGCTGCCATTCGGCTATTTAGGTACAAAATGAGGAAAGAAAACCGGCTTTTCAGAAAGAAGAAAGAAGAGCAAGAAAAGTGCGCGATCGAGGATATAGAGAGGTGACACTCAATGAACGATGGTCGTTAGTTTTACAAAAGTGTAAAACGTCAAAGGTGCAAACAGAACCCTTTCGAGATGAAAAAGGGAATATTGAGACACAGCAGATGCTGAGGATATGGGAAACAACTTCTGTAGGTTGTGAAATGGCGATGACGAACAACATTCCGCTGTCAGGCAGAACTAAACATTCAATAGTAGCGACGACAGTGAAAACTACCAACCACTCTACCTAAGCGAGCTTCAGAAGGCTGCCGGAAATGACGACATTCCCGTTTAGCTTTAAAAAGCCGATGGAGTTGACTTGGTAAGTTACATCCACCAATTCATAAGCTAAATCTTGTCGGATGAAAGTATGCTTGAAGAATTGAAACTCAGTATCGTTTGCCCGATATACAAAAACTGCGCCACCTACAGAGGGATAAGTCTCCTCAAAATTGCCTACAAGATCCTATCTGTCGTAATATGTGAACGCCTGAAACCTTTTACCAACAACCTGATCGGCCCTTATCAGTTTGGTTTTAGGCCAGGAAAGTCCACAACTCATCAGTCTTTCTACTTCGTCAGATCCTGGAAAAACCCCAAGAATTCCCAATCGATACCCACCACCTATTCATCATTTTAAAGCCGCATAAGATTGCATTTATAGAGACGAACTATACAGAGCCGTGTCTAGTTTTGCTATACCACCCAAACTCGTCCGTTTGTGTAGGATGACAATGGACAATTCTCGCTGCTCCACAAGGGTCAGAAACGACCTCACCGACACATTCGATACCAACACATTCGATACCAGAAAAAAAGGATTTAGGCAGGGCTATGTACTGCCATGTGGCTTCTTTAATTAGATTCTAGAGAGGATTGTGCAAAACTCCCGAGCCAACACCAGAGGCACAGTCTTCCAAAAATTGGTGCAACTACTAGCACACGCCGACGATATTGAATCATTGGTAGGGCCATCGTGATGTCTTCTGGATAACAAGGCAATTGAGTAGTAAAGCCCTCACTCCAACTACAAAGGAATATACGATCCTGATCATCCCAGTCCTGCTCTACGGCACTGAAGAATGGACCGTATCAAAAGTGGATGAAGAAATTCTTGGTCGATTCGAGTGAAAAATTCTTCGAATAATCTACGCTCCAGGTTGCGTTAATGGGGTATGGAGACGAAGGTTCAACCATGAACTATACGAGCTGTACAGCGACAT
Organism: Rhingia rostrata; assembly: GCA_949824845.1. Classification (NCBI taxonomy): domain Eukaryota; kingdom Metazoa; phylum Arthropoda; class Insecta; order Diptera; family Syrphidae; genus Rhingia; species Rhingia rostrata. The sequence goes on from OX463758.1 coordinate 21,318,172, forward strand.
GCCCCTGGTCAAAAAAAAACTCCTTATTGGACCCTTAAGATGGACACCAATGATCCTGCTCGCAGAAAGTGGATGAAGAAATTCTTGGTCGATTCGAGAGAAAAATTCTTCGAAAAATCTTCGGTCCCTGTTGCGCAGAGTTGTCGATTGCCAGCCAGACGTCGGACGCAGTAGAGGAAGACCTCGCCTTAAGTGGCGCGCCCAAGTAGTAACCAACCTCAACTAACTTGGAGTGCGCAACTGAAAGCAGTTAGCTTAGGACTGTGGGGCCAATTAAGTAAGTAAATAAGTACTGGGGCCCCAAAAACTGCAAAAGGTCGGCCTTTGTTAAACCTCCGTCCATGTTCTAAGAACCCCCTTAAAACTCAGCCGCCTTCAGCTACATGGGCTGTCAAAATGCGGTTTCTCTTGTGTAATCAAGCCTAACAAGGGGTGGAAATTCCCCCCCTGTAACAACATTGTCATGTCACGGCAATACATCGCATGTTGCGGTTTCAATGTATGGTCGGGTTAGACACAAATAGGAATCCCACAACATGGTCTGAGATGTCAATTGCAAATGCAACAACAACACACATGGAAGTTGAATACCTTTCAATGCGGCTTAGGTAAAATGGCGCAACTCGCTCCCACGCCTTCAAAACTGTCTTCAAGAAAAAATGGCAAAATAACAAGAGACACCGCGAATGCCAAGAACAAACGGCAAACAGAAAAAAGTTTTAAAAAAAAATTCTCTGAATCACCTCTGGGCTCGGGCGGCATTTTGTGTGCTGCGATCCATGCATGAAACTGTGCACAGAACGTGATCCAAGATTCCAACAAACGATAGTGCACCACAGCACCTCATTGGATTGGAGCTGGATTGACTGTGATGTCGATGACGACGTTGCCGCTGCCACGCCGACTTGGACCTGCAGAACTAAAACGCGTTTTACCAGCGCGTTTTCTTTTATTTTTTTTGTTCATTTGTATGCTTGATGCTCGAGATGGAGAGATACATCAGGATCAGCATCAGCCAATAATGCAACACGATGCCGTGCATTCACAAGACACATAGCCACACGGGTGTACATTCATTTTTTCCCTTTTGGTTTGGAGAACAGACAAACGGACCAGGGATATACAATTAAAAGTTTCAGATCGTTGGGGATCTCTTGGTTGGTGTTGGGTTGCCTGTGTCGGTTGGTATCGTCGTGGCTTATTCCACCATTGTTGGATGCATGATTTAGTTGGTCTGAGATATGAATCTCTTTTGGAGCTGGTGCGGGCGATCACCCAGTGATGGAGCTTCAAAATGGTGGACCTAGGAGGGACATAGGTATATAATACTGTGTACGTTGGTTGATATATTGAATAACTCTGTTGGAAATACGATCCGATACGATGGACGAAATATTTTATTTTATTAACAACTGCTTATTAGCGTTGAAGGCAGTGAAGCAGAGATTTAGTGAATCACAGGAGGAATTTTTAAATTATAGGGCTTTGCAGGTACCTTGCATTGTATATGAGATTAAGGACTTTTTACTTTCTTTTACAATTTTAACAAGAATAAGAAATCATGGAAAATAAAAGATTGGAGATGTAAGTACATAGAGGCTAAATGGGAAGGATACAATGTAAGGATATTTTGTTTGGAGGCTTAAAGAGAAGTTTTTTTTTTAAGAATCCGAATCCAAGAATCGGAAAGAAATGGTTGCCATCTAAATAATTTTTCCAAAACTTTTTTAAGTAGGACCTAACAGCTGGACCAAACTTTTTTTTAAACGAAAATGTAAGTTATTTTGACTCAAAAAATTGATATATTTTAAAATTTTTTTGTCATGTAAAATTGAAGAGGGTATTAAAAATTAAAAAAAAGTATTTCTGAATTTTCTAACATTTTTTTATAATTAAGGAAAATATTTGATTGAAGCAGTTCGTGTCATCAAATTGACACAAATGAGCTGTTAAAAAAAAAAAACTTTTGTATGATAAAAACACCTTCTCTTGAAAAGCCCCCAAAAATTGGGCGTAGCAAAAAAACCTAATATAAACGAAATATAGGTATTGGGATTGACGACATATGGGGTTCTGTCACTTTCTCAAAATTCCCTAATGTTTGCCCATACTTTAGCTAAATTATTTCGTTTCAAACTATGTATCAAAACTAATATACCCCTATGGGATAGGGTATACAAAATATTGGAACAAGTTTTAATTTGCTTCACTTTCTAGCAAGTAGTGCTTAGTGACACGATGTTTAGTGCGATGAACTGCCGCGCAGATGGTCTGGGTTCGATTCCCAGCCGTAGCAACACCTAAAATGATTTTTCATTGGCCCTCCTCTCGTGATGATTTGACAAATCATCCGAGTAGTATCAACTGTCAAGAATAGCTTCTTTTTACAACTATCATTGATGTCTTTAATGTAAGCTTCGCTTTAGAAGTGACAGCAAAAATAACATTGTTAACAGGATAACGGTATAATCCCTCTGAGAAGTTTTTCACTCACTGGTTTTGTTAAGTCCGACTGTTTGGTCGTTGTTAAAGCAGAAAATCGAAGTTTTAGATAAATTCACATGCCTACGAAGAAGACGATAAAATGTCCGATATGTCCGATAATGATAAATACAAGGGTAACAGCATTTTTTCTTTGGAAAAAATTCACCGTTCGCACCGGCATTATTTTTAAAGAAATGTGGACCGATGATTCCACCGGCCCACAAACCACACCAAACCGTTGTTTTTTCTGGATGAAGTGGCAGCTCTTCAATCTCTTCAGGTTGCTCTTCGTCCCAAATGCGGCAATTTTGTTTGTTTACATACCCATTGAGCGAGAAATGGGCCTCATCGCGAAACAAAATTTGCCTCTAAAACGTCGGATCTTCTTGGAACTTTTCAAAAGCCCATAGAGCGAAGCGATGTCGCTTGGGAAGGTCGAGCGGCTTCAGTTGTTGTACGAGCTGTATTTTGTACGCTTTCAATTTAAGATCTTGACGTAAAATGCGCCAAGTCGTTCCATACGTCAGTCCGAGTTGCTTCGAAAGGCGCCGAATCGACTTTTTACGGTCTTCGTGTACACTCTCAGCTACGGCCGCTATATTTTCTTCACAGCGTGCTGGACGTGGTCTATTCGGTCGAATATTATCCAATAATGAATGCTGGGTCTCAAAATGGGTGATGGTGTTGCGAATAGTACGCTCAGTAGGCCGATTATGTTGACCATAAGTTGAGCGAAGTGCACGAAACACATTCCTCACAGAACGTGAATTTTCATAACAAAGTTGAACAATTTGTAAACGTTGTTCACGCGTAAGTCTTTCCATTATGAAATGCCAAACAATACTAAACAAAAATAACATGACAGCATGACACGACTCACACGTGATCTGTCAAAAAAGACTATTGAAAAAAGTATCTCTACTTGGATCACCCTTTATTAACAAATATATTAATAAATAAATAGATGAACAATAAGTATTTAAAAAAACATTGTAATATGACAACAGATTAACATAAATATTAAATATAATTAATTAAGAAAAGTGGTGGTTATTTACCAGGTTTTTATTTTTAAACAAATAAACTAGATGCATTAAGTATTTAATTGATTGACAAGGGGATTATCAGCAAAGCTGCATCTTGTTAAAAACGTACTTCTAAGTCGGTCGATCCTATTAGAAATCAGTTCAACATTAGCCTTTTCATGGAGGTCAATAGCTGAATACCTCCATGGTAAATTGAGCATCATTTTTAAAATTTTATTTTGAGAAACTTGCAATTTTTTAATATGGCAGTCAGCGGAGTCGCCTTATACTTGTCAACCATACAATAATATTGCCTGAAAAACTAATTTGTGGAGAATTATTTTATTGTCTATAGAGAGTAACGATTTACCATTAATAAATGGATATAACATTTTAATCGCAATGCCGATTTTGTTTATTGTTTTACTAACGTGGTCTTTAAAAGTAAGTCTTGTATCCAAATAAACACCCAAATACCTAACCGATGGCTTCCAATTAATATTGCTTCCATATAACCGAATGTGTCTGCTGGGAAGAGCGCAAGCTTTTCTTTTTCGCGTGAAAAAAATCGCTTGAGTTTTTCCTTCATTGAGTTTGATTTTCCATCTGCTATAATACTTTTGTAGTATATCCATTCCTTCTTTTAAATTCCTCTCAATGTTAAGAGCGAATTGATGGGATGAATACATAGCAGTGTCATCTGCAAAAAATAGCAACCTCACAGTTTGGTAAATGTGGCAAATCGGATGTGAAAATATTATAGAGGACCGGTCCAAGAACTGAGCCTTGTGGTACACCTGCACTAACATCAATTAATTTTGAAATGCTACCATTTATATGAGCATTGAAAGAACGATCGGACAAGAAAGACAGTACTAACGGGTGATCCAAGTAGAGATACTTTTTTCAATAGCCTTTTTTGACAGATCACGTGTGAGTCGTGTCATGCTGTCATGTTATTTTTGTTTAGTATTGTTTGGCATTTCATAATGGAAAGACTTACGCGTGAACAACGCTTACAAAGTGTTCAACTTTATTATGAAAATTCACGTTCTGTGAGGAATGTGTTTCGTGCACTTCGCTCAACTTATGGTCAACACAATCGGCCTTCTGAGCGTACTATTCGCAACACCATCACCCATTTTGAGACCCAGCATTCATTATTGGATAATATTTAACCGAATAGACCACGTCCAGCACGCTGTGAAGAAAATATAGCGGCCGTAGCTGAGAGTGTACATGAAGACCGTAGAGAGTCGATTCGGCGCCGTTCGCAGCAACTCGGACTGACGTATGGAACGACTTGGCGCATTTTACGTCAAGATCTTAAATTGAAAGCGTACAAAATACAGCTTGTGCAACAACTGAAGCCGCTCGACCTTCCCAAGCGACATCGCTTCGCTCTATGGGCTCTTGAAAAGTTCCAAGAAGATCCGACGTTTTCGAGGCAAATTTTGTTTAGCGATGAGGCCCATTTCTGGCTCAATGGGTATGTAAACAAACAAAATTGCCGCATTTGGGACGAAGAGCAACCTCAAGAGATTGAAGAACTGCCACTTCATCCAGAAAAAACAACACTCGACCAAATTGATCAAGTTGCGATAGACAAGAGGCACACATACAGTATTCTGGATGTCCGAACATTCCGAGGAGCTAACATCGACTCGGACCACAACCTTGCTGGAGCCAGATAAGAATGCGGCTATCAACCACCCCACAATAATCTAGAAATGCTGTGAAAATAAAATTTATCTCGAAAGACAATCGCAATAGACCGCCAAGGCATTCTTGAAATGCGTATCCCTAAATCTCTCGATTAACACAATACCCCCGGCGTCTAATGTCGAAGAACATGGAGATGGAGAATTATCGCTGCTCCATCAGGGTCGGAAACGACCTCACCGACAAATTCGATGCAAAAAAAGGATTTAGGCAAGGCGATGCGCTGTCATGTGGCTTCTTCAATGTGATTCTTGCGATGACAGTGCAAAATTCATGAGCCAGAGACACAAATTTTCAAAAATCGGTACAACTAATAGCATACGCCGACGATATAATCATCATTGGTAGGACCCAACGTGATCATAGCCACGTTCGCAAGTATAGATAATGAAGCGGCAAGATTGGGTTTTCGCAGGAAATGACAGTAACACTGAGTATATGCTGTCAACACGAAAGAACACACAACATCGACGAATTGGATAGAACCTCACCATTGACAGATATAACTTTGATGTAGTACGGGATTCGGCTCCGGTACAACATTTCGTCAGAAATTAAACGAAGAATTATTCTTGCCAACTGCTGTTTCTTCCGGCTAAGAAGGTAATCTAGTAGTAAAGCCCTCTAAGGCGATACTTTATAAGACCCTAATCATCCCAGTCCTGCAATACGCCGCTGAAGCAGGACTCTCTCAAGAGCGGATAAAGAAATCCATGGTCGATTTGATAAGAAAATTCTTCGAAAAATCGTCGGTCCCGTTTGCGTTGACAGCAATGAAGACGAAGATTCAACCCCTGGTCAAAAACTCCGCATTGGACGTTTAAGATGGCTAGAACATGTAGAACGAATGGACACAACACTCCGGCTCGCAGAGTCTTCGATTCCCAGCCAGACGTCGGACGCAGTAGAGGAAGACCTCGCCTTATGCGGCGCGCACAAATAGAAACCGACCCCAACCAACTTGAAGTGCGCAACTGGAGGCAGTTAGCTAAAGACCGGGCTAATTGGAGAAGTATGTTGGTTGAGGCCCAGATTCATTCCGGACTGTAGCGCCACTTAAGTAAGTAAGTAAGTAAAAACAAAACTAAAATAATGAAATATTTTCGGAAGGACTATTTGCGCAGCCTGCAATTTGCTTCTATAAAGCCTTTTACAGCAAACAAAGTTTTTTGGAAGTATTTATAGAAGTCTTATAGAAGTAAAAAGCTTCCTAAAAGTGCGCCAAATGTTTTCCATAAGACTTCTTACAAGTAATATTGCAGGGAGGGAAATAGCTTCGATAGTGCTGCATCGAAGCGAAATTGTTAGTTAGACGGACGATGGCAACGTAAACGGGGAAGAAGACCATATCATCGACCATATCGATGATGTTGAGTGCCAGGCGCTCCGGACTATTGAAAAGTGTCTGCGAAGTGATTTTCGCTAACAGGAAACGCTTGCAGGGGCATAGTGAGGAGGATGAAATCCAAGAAATTTTTCATCAAATTGTCGAATCAGCTGAAAACATTGAAGTTGCTGCGTCATCAACAAGCCCAGAATTGGAGTTACAGCACAGTTTGCTCAAATCTCTTCACGTTCCTAATTCCCTGTGAAATTATATGACCTGAGCGCAAAATATAGACGAAAAATGTGCAATGGTGCATATTTTCCCCAGAGGCCAATTACGATTGCTGCGAAAATCTGAAAGAAACCACATGAGCAGTTTGAAAAGTTTGTCGACGAAGAATTTATTCCCCACATGCGAACGAACAAATTTTTATGCAGTGAAAAATAACAAAAAAAAATTTACCCTGTCTACTTTTGATAAGAAAAAGACTTCGAAAGTTTTCTTAAAAATTGTGATAAATTTATAGAAGTCTTATAGAAGTAAAAAGCTTCCTAAAAGTGCGCCAAATGTTTTCCATAAGACTTCTTACAAGTAATATTGCAGGGAGGGAAATAGCTTCGATAGTGCTTTATCGAAGCGAAATTGTTAGTTGGACGGATGTTTAGATTGAAAAAAAAACGGATTAAAGAAACCGATATTTCAGGGCCGTGCGACAAAATCAACACTGATTTCTTGCAATGTTCCAGGTCGAAGTACAATCAGCCAATATTACGTCGGATATTACGTTTTAGTTTTCCCCTTCGAAAGACTGAATATGCTGCTGTTGTTGGTAAAGTAAATAATGAAGAAGTTGAACTAACAAGGCTTAACTGAACATTTGGCGACACTAAGGGCCGCTTGTGGAAAATTTTACGTTTCTGATGTCAGTTTTGACCAAACATTGGTGAAGTTACCAAATCCGAATCTAACCCTTAAAGGGAGAAGATATTTCTACTATTTTCCATTAGCTGTACCGGTCTTTGAGAGATAAGTTAATTTAAGAAATTCCTGGAGTGTAATGCTAAAAGACTGATTTTTTTGTAGGGATTAATGGAAGATAGTGACTTTAATTTTAAATTAAATAAAAATTCGGTTTTTGTTGGTCTTTGACAGTCCCGTGTCAAAGTTTTGGAAAAATACGTCGACCACTGATGAATAAAAACTATAATGTGTGAGCTTTTTGAAGATACCTACGCATTTGATTTGCTTTTGCCCTTCATTGTATTGAAATATTTTTTCAACATTTAATAAAATTAGCTTGGGACACTCTTGTATGGGCTTATTTCCAAATAGTAGAGAAATACCCACATAACTTAAAATTTATGTGGAACTAAGCTAATAACAGGTTTAATGACTCAAATCAGCAAACGAGCCTAAGAGTATCTAAGAGTATAAAACTGTCATTAAAAATGTCTAAAAATGAATAAAAATTCCACATAAAAACCCTTCAAAACTCATTAAAACTATTTTCGCAAAACATATCCTACAAGTTTAGCAGAAAATTATCCTTTTGATTTCATATTCTCGTTATATAACTGCACGCACAGTACTCCTGTTAGTTGCCATACTACAATACGCAAGAATCTCCTTATTTCATAAAAGTTCATCTATCAATAATAAATGCAATGAATCCTTAATCTTCTCTTGTCCAGCGTTGACCCTAACGACCATCCATTTAAGATCGTAGTCGGACTCGCTTTAACCGCCCATCCATGGAACAAAAAAAAAAAAAAAAACCCAACAAAACCATCATCGAAATGGCAATCAAGGAACAAGTACATCACCGTGGCCCACAATAACGCAACGCGATGGACAAATGATTCATCCTTGCCGGACCTCGAGGGCATGCAAACATGGGCGATCGTGAAACTAACGCAATCCGTGAATACATTTTCCTCCTTCGTTTTGCTCCTTTTCCGAATAAAGTTGTATATCATTTTTATTGCTGCCATTTTTCGTTTATATTGCAGGAGAAAAAAAAAAAAAAACTCCTAAGAAATGTATATGAAAATTTATTATGAAAATGATGAACGACTTGTGAGTGCAGATGGGGATGTGTGCATGGAGCACATTTGACTTTTGGTTACTATCACATGCACTTATTTATCAGAACGAACAAGAGAAGCCTTTCATATTTTTCGTTTGGAAATGGCGCGTCCTTTATCTGTAGGTCATATTTTTCGTGGCAAAGTGATAGCTTCACATTCACAAATGAATGGGGAAGCACGATCCTTGTGGGTCGTATATATCGCATATACCGTGCGGTTCACATGGTTACCCGCACCATGTTTCTCTCAATAAATTGCAGTTTTTCTGTTTGTTTTTTTCATGAACTACCAAACAATGCATTTATTAAATTCTCTTCGAAAAAAAAATAAATTCAAGATTAGTGAGAGACACTTAATTTTGATCTCTTTCTTCCCACTTAGTCCAAAAAAAGCTCAAAAAAATCGGTTCACTTAGTTAGACGCACCTGTTAAAAGTTTGAAAAAGAATAAGTTGATCGATTGCCATCTTTTTTTTTGCTTTTTTATTATTATTTTAATTATTTTGCACAATTTCAATACTTTGTACAACCTTCGTGACTTGAAATGACATCAAATTCTACTTTTAAGCGATTCATACAATATTTTTAAATAGTCTAATGAAATCTTAGACCAGGCTTCTTAAATTGCTGCAATAAGCTCCTCACAGCTTTCATACTGCTTGCCTCCTTCATACATTTGACGGGTTAGCCATCCCCAAAGGTTTTCAATAATGTTTAGATCAGGTGAGTATGGTGGCCACGGCAAAAATTCCACATTTTCACTAGCGAGAAATGCTTTTACAACGTGCGCGTTGTGGATCGGAGCATTATCTTGTTGTAAGATCCACTGGATTGGTTCAAAAAGCTCTCTTATGGCTGGAAAAGCTGTTTGCAAAAGGGCTTTATAAGACATTCCTGTCATTTTGTGAGACACAAAAACCAACTCAAAGGCACCATAGTATGAAATGGCCCCTCATACCATTACTCCTCCTTTCTTGGAATGGTTGTGATTCCAAAAGCATTCGTCTTTGCGGATATCATGAAAATAAAAATTATACCCATCAGGACCATCTGGGTTGAACTTTTTCTCATCAGAAAACACCACAGTTCTCCAATTTAAACACTCCCAACCTGAGTATCCCATGCCATATGAAGACGCGCGAATTCCAACCGAAGTTCCTTTCTTGCAGCGTTTAGTGGTGTTTTTTTTTTGTAACTTTTTGAATTTCAAGTGTGGAACACCTAAAATAGCTCGACGAACCGTTGATTTGCTGGCTTGCTGTATAAATTCGTGCGTCTAACCAAGTGAACCGATTTTTTTGAGCTTTTTTTGGACTAGTGGGAAGAAAGAGATCAAAACAACCGTTAAGTGTCTCTCACTAATCTTGAATTTAGTTTTTTTCGAAGAGAATTTAATAACCTTTCCAATAAATGCATTGTTTGGTAGTTCATGAAAAAAACAAACAGAAAAACTGTAATTTATTGAGAGAAAAATGGTGCGGCTAACCATGTGAACCGCACTGTATGTGCTTTTTGAAATTGGCCGTGCTCCAGGTTTTAGTTTTACAAAGTTAACTTTGCCGATGCACTATTCTAATTGGCCATCTAGCATTTTTAGGCACGAGATTGACCAATGAGAACAGTGCATCGGCAAAGTTAACTTGAGAAATCTAAAACCCGGAACACAGCCATTGTAAGGTAACTCGACGTGGCAGAAATGTTAGGCCTTGGGCGTTGACCTGAATGATTTTTGTTTTTTTTTATGTTAAATTATGAATGTTTTAACTAATATAAGTGTTGTTTATATTTAATTTAATATTTTAGGAACTTAACTTTACAAGAAGTATTAGATATTCTTGAGGATTAAGATTTCGATGACGAAAACTATGGTGACGATGGCAATGTTAGCGGGGAAGAAGACCATATCATCGACCATATCGATGATGTGGAATGCCAGGCGCTCCGGACTATTCAAAAGTGTCTGCGAAGTGATTTTCGCTAACAGGAAACGCTTGCAGGGGCATAGTGAGGAGGATGATATCCAAGAAATCTTTCATCAAATTGTCGAATCAGCTGAAAACATTGCAGTTGCTGTGTCATTAACAAGCCAAGAATAGGAGTTACAGCACAGTTTGCTAAAATCTCTTCACGTTCCAAATTCCCTGTGCAATACCACAAGACAGCGCTATCATCGGATAAATTTAATAGAATGCCACATTATTGTATGACCTGAGCGCAAAATATAAATAAAAACAGACAAAACATGTGCAATGGTGCATATTTTCCCCAGAGGCCAACTCTGAAACCACATGAGCAGAATTTATTCCCCACATCTGCGAACGCACAAATTTTTATGCAGTGAAAAATAACAAAAAAAAAATTGACCCTGTCTACTTTTGGTAAGAAAAATACTTCGACAGGTTTCTTAAAAATTGTGATAAATTTAAAATATTCGTTCCTAAAATTAGAGCTTTGAGTTGTCATCGCAATACTGATAGTTACAAGCCAATTCACGTTCCGAAGTATATGGTCTACAATCTCTGTTCATGATAAACATCAATACCCACCCGTGAGGTCAGCAAAGCAAATTCACTTGTTGACCACTGTACAGAGTACTAAAAGCAACAACGCTATTGTTTACTTTGGGGTACATACCACTATATATACGGATTATTGTTGTCAGAATAAGAGATGAAATAAAAGACTTTTTTTATAACGTTGAGAAGAGCGGGTCTTTTAATTTACGGATTTGGTAGTTTACTGCATTAAATAAAACAGTGCAACTTGAAACAAAGAACTTTAACCCTTTCCATCTATTTTCCTTTGTTCAACGCCCGAACAGACTCTGAGCTACGAAATTAAATTGTTTTTAACAGCATGCGTCGAAATCGGATAGAATTATTATTTTGAAGAAAAGAATTACATGCTCCCAAAGATATAACCGACAAAATGTGGAAATTGGGGTCCTTAACTGATCGCATCAAAGCAAACATGTTATAAAAAAAACTTGATGAGAGCATGATACCCTACCTAGAAATACATGGGTGCAAGGAGTCCTTAAAAGGCGATGCGATTCGTATAAAAAAAGTGTGGTCCCTTTGTACTTCCTCAGGATATATGCTAAGTTTTGAAATCTACTAAGCAAAAAATATTCGGGGTGCACCTGAATGCGAAAAACTTGGCAAGAATGCAGCGCCATTGTTGAGCACGGTAGATGACTTTTCGGAAGAAGTCCAGAAGTTACCGTTTTAATTTTTTTTTATACAATTTGTTCACGGGCTTCAATTTACTAATGCATTTAAAGAGTCGTGGAATCAATGGCACAGGTACGCTAAGAGACAATTGTATCCCCAAATATTGCTGCCTAAGAAAGGTGCAAAAAAAAAAAAGTGGGTATATGGACTCTTAAAAAAATGGGTATATGGACTCTAAAAAAATGGATGAAACCGGAATGCATTAGAGCATTTTGTTTTTTTACGACCAAAAGTTTTTCCTACCTTTGGGACATAGAAGAGTTTTTTGCCTCAACTTTTGGAAGAATTTGACACGCAACATAAGCGAACGCATTGGAACAATCAGCATCAAGACTTAATTCGCCAACATAAGCTTTATATGCGTTCACTCCCCACAGGAGGAAAAAGATGATATAGCTAAGGATTGCTTCTACTAGATCCTTGACAAAGCTATGAGCGACTACCGAATTACGGTGTTAAAATCGTGCTTGGAGATTTTAACGAAAAGGTAGGAAGGGAAGACATCTTTAGCAGCATTGTCGGAAGACATAGCCAACACGACAAAACGTCTGGTAACGGACTTAGGCTAATTGACTTCGCTATGCCATTATAGCCAGCACAGGGTTTTCTCACCTCGAACCTTCAGCTTAATTGCGATAGACAAGAAGCACGTATCCAGTATTGTGGATGTCCGAACAAGCAGAGGAGCTAATATTGGCTTGGACTACTACCTCGCTGTATCCAGGGTAAGAATGCAGATACCCACCATACCACAACAATCCAAAAATCCTATGAAAAAATGTAACTGCGATCACAAGAGACCGCCAAGGCCTTCGTGGAACGCGTATCCCTTAACCTCTCGATTTACATCATACCACCAGCATCGAATGTCGAAGAACAATGACAACGATGCCAACAAGCCATTAAATCAGGCCGCAAAGGAAGTGCTAAGTTTCTCGCGCCCACCAGTAAGAAACTATTGGTTTGATGAGGAATACCAACCAAGCCGCAGCTACAAAGCTAAGCTGTACGTGAAGACGAGAGCTGCCATTGAGCTCTATAGGAAAAGAAGGGAAGAACACTGGTTTTCCAGAAAGAAGAAAAAAGAGCAAGAAAAGCGTGCGATCGAGAGTATAGATAGGTGCCACTCCAGGAACGATGTTCGTAAGCCTTACCAAAGTGTTAAACGTCAAAGTGTCGAGATGAACAAGCAAATATCGTAATTGAAACCCAGTCGATGCTGAGGATATGGAAGAACCTCTTCTGCAGACTGTTAAACGGCGATGATAACAACATTCCGCAGTCAGGCAGAACGAACCTTTGGACATTGGACATCACAGTACTTCGCACATGAATGCAACGAACTACAGACACGTAATAGCACTGGCGACTGAGGCCATCGGCTTCAATAATGGCAACGACAGCGAAAACTGCCAACCACCCGACCTGAGTGAAGTTAGGATAGCAATATCTAAACTCACTAAACTAATAAGGCTGCCTGAAATGACGGCCATCCTGCTGAGCTTTATAAAGCCGGCGGAGATGACTTGGTAAAAAACATCCATCAACTCATAAGCTAAATCTGGTCGGAAGAAAGTATGCCTGAAGAATGGAACCTCAGAATAGTTTGGAAGATCCACAAAAAAGGAGACCCTCTGAACTGCGCCAACTACAGAGGCATAAATCTCCACAACATCGGCTACAAGATCATATCTGCCGTGATATGTGAACGTCTGAAACCGTTTACCAACAACCTGATCGGCGCTTAACAGTGTGGTTTTAGACCAGGAAAGTCCACAAACGATCAAATTTTCACACTTTGGCAGATCCTGGCAAAAACCCAAGAAGTATAAATCTATACCCACTACCTATTCATTGACTTCAAAGCCGCATACGACTGCATTTATAGAGCCATGTCCAGTTTTGGTATACCGCCCAGACTCGTCCGTTTCTGTAGGTCCCGTTTGCGTTGACAGGCTATGGAGACGAAGATTCAACCAAGAACTGCACGGCGACGTGTCCCTCAAAAAACTCCGCATTGGACGATTAAGATGGCTAGAAAATGTAGAACAAATGGACACCAATACTCCGACTCGCAAAGTCTTCTAGACGTCGGACGCAATAGAGGAAAACATCGCCTTAGGTGGTGCGCACAAGTAGAAACCGACCTCAACCAACTTGGAGTGCGATACTGGAGGCAGTTAGCTAAGGACCGGGCTAGTTGGAGAGGCATGTTGGTTGAGGCCTATGTTCATTCCGGACTGTAGTGCCACTTAAGTAAGAAAGTAAGTGACTATTCCAATCAGGCACCTTTAGTCTTATGGTCAAAAGTCATGGGCCAATTGCTAAACTTTTTGACAGAAATAGTTCCAATTAATCTAGTCATTGGGTGAAGTCAAATTGGACTTTTAAGATGGCTAGACATGTTTTGAGAATGGCGCGACCAGTACTCCAATTTACAGAGACTTCGGTTGCCAGTCAGATGAGAGACGCAATTGAGGATCTCAACCAACTGCAAGTGCCCAACTATGCGCAATATTATATCGTGGCTCAGCGGTCAGGGACTAAATATCGCTAGAAACTGAATTTATTTTAATAGCCTTCGTGATCACCTCAATCAGCCGACTGGATTGCTCGCTCTTCCTATTCCAATATTGCCAGAATCAAAATGTTGCCAAAAGACAGCTCTACTGCGCAACTGAAATAAAGTTCCGTACAACTAATGTTGGATTAAAAAAAAACTTGCAGCTTTCAACCATCTTTAGGAAACCAAGTGTCTGAAACCACAAAAGCACTCCTAAGTGTTGTAGCGTTTTTTTTTTTTTGAACTTGAAAGGTGCTGCCACGAGCCTCACCAACTGCCACCCATTTCCTTCGATCATTCCTAGGAATCGCAAAAGTACAAGAGGGAGAAGAAAAAAAAAAAACTCCTCATCAAGAACACAAAAAAATCCTTCACCATCATGTTACCCACAGATGAGATCCAGCAATCTGTTGTTGGGAGCGAGGCGGAATAAATGTACATGGCGACCGAGCGCACCAATGCACCACACCACCAGTTCACATAAAATGATTTTTTTGCGAGGATTTTGGCGCATCCATCTTGGCGAGTAATTGAAAGGTGTGTTATTAGAGGATCGCGAATACTCTCTCAGATATAGCATATGCCTCGCATGGTCTCTTCCATCTGCTGTCCCGATGCTGCCGCCATCGCCATTGCTATCCCATGTCCATCAATTGTGGTATATAATTTAAATCCAGAGATCATAAGGTAAAAAGGATGCGATTAGCATGGGTATGGGTATACAAGTCGAGGCATTTCGGGATTCTGTTGCACTCAATCTGATGCAATAATTAACACGTGAACCTGTGCATTATCCGCGAGGTTCTCAGAACACGCCATCATTTGGCGGAACAACAAAATAAGTTATTCACGTGAGTGACGGGCGACGACGACGACGACCACCACTACCAGCACCACCGACCGCACTAGGACACACCAAATGGCATGCAGGATAATTTGTTTACCCTGAATAATTGAATGGAATGGAGAGTCCACATGTAAGTGATGTTGTTCTTGTCCATATACCAGCCGAACATGGAATTAGGTTGTTCAAGTCAACAGAGGAATGTCCTTATAGCAATTGGGTGGGGGATGAAAAATGGAAAAAAAGACATTTGTCGTCGTCGCCAACGTTGGCGTTGTCCACCACTATGGCACACAATAAATGGACTATTCCGCCCTAGGAATTAGTTATGTAGATGTCTGGTATTGTCGCATGTCGTCCATCAAGGAGTCGCGCAAGTGGAACTGTTTGTGCTGTGCTGTGACCCTTCCAATTACAAGAGGACGGTCTTTTCTATATGCGTACATATATAGAGATCGTGTATAGGGGACCAAGGTGGTGGTTGGTCTATTCGTCTATGAAATATTCAGGATATTCAGGATAAGTAAATAAAAGACAAGGACTTAGACTGTGCAGACCAAAGGAAAGGACATTCTGTAAAAAGGAACAACAGAGTGAAATTACGTGACCTCCATATGTCATGTTGGCGGGTATCTACAGTCGATGGAGGGGTTGGGTATTCGGGTGTACGTTTTTCTTAGATATCCTGTTGAATTTGTAATGGCGGAAAATGTTCATAAGAGAGCACGCAACGCGGTGTACATCGTGTGCGGGATATCCAAACGATTTGGATGGATAGGCATAGGTTCATTGGTTAATTAGTGCAACATACGATTGCTGATGAGGTTTTCCAAGGTTTCATTTATATCGACGTTGAGTTTTATTTTAGGGGAGCGCCAATACGAAGGGAATTTTGTCACATGTGTATTGCAATGAAAATTGGAATACACAATACCTTTCCTTAGATAAGTAAACATCAAATCAAAATTGGAAGGACTATTGCTTAAATTTATTATTTGCGAAATCATATAATTCAACCTGCACACGCAATTTCGGAGCGGATCGTGCTGTGCGGCACAAGGTAACGAAATAATTAATTCAGTGCTTAGCAAAATATTAAGCTATACAAAGCCAGATACCCATGAAATATAGCTAGAGGTCTATGGGTCGCTATATTATCTTCATTGTGACAGCTACTGGTCTATGCGGACAATGTTGACATCATCGGTCGCTAACAGCAGCGTGCCGCGATAGAAGTGCTCACGGCGATTGAAGAACAGGCGAAATCCGTTTGCCTTGAAGTAAACGAGGACAAGACTAAGTGCTACAAAGCCAGATACCCATGAAATATAGCTAGAGATCTATGGGTCGCTATATTATCTTCATTGTGACATCTCTTAACAGGAACCTAACCTCACTGTTTCCAGCTGCTGGGCTATGCGGACGATATTGACATTATCGGTAGCTTCGAGCGTGCCGCGATAGATGCGATCACGGTGATTGAAGAACAAGCCAAATCCGTTGGCATTAAAGTAAATGAGGACAAGATTAGGTACATGCTATCAACAAACAAACAAGCATCTGTCCACCGCCTAGAACAAATAGCAGCGCTATATAGCAGCTATTGATAGCAGCTGTTTCGAGGTAGTTAATGAGTTCACCTACCTCGGAGTAAACATAAACTCCACCCTAATGGAGATCCGGCGAAGAATTACCCTAGGAACCGGTTTGACAAGACAACTGGCTTCAAAACCCCTAACTCGAAGGACGAAATGTGTGCTTTACAGAACGCTTATCCTGTCAGTTCTGCTTTATGGCTCCGAGTGCTGGACGATAAGCAAGAAGGGAGAATGGCTACTGGGCTCATTCGAAAAAAAAAAACACTTCGGCGGATTTTTGGTCCTATGCGCGACGAGGGAAAATGGAGGAGAAGATACAATCGCAAACTCTATGAGCTGTACCAAGATGTGGATTTAGCCCAAAAAGCCTTCCTCAAAGCATTTAGGTCAATGTAGACCTATTTTGATGCCAGTTTGTGGGTAAATGTTTGACGGAGAATGCCGTCAGCTCACAGAAGGTGCGAAATGTTTTCCACCTATCCTTTGAGATATCCAGCATTTTGTGTGCCTTCCGTGATTAAAGGTCGCATGGCGATTTAACAGGTTGTTCTGAATGTTCGTTTGCCGGATCCATAAAAAAGGAGACCCTCTGAACTGCGCCAACTACAGAGACAACTCTCCTCAACAGCGACTATAAGATCCTGTCTGCCATAATATGTGAGCGCCTGAAATCGTTTACCATCAATCTGATCGTCTCTTATCAATGTAGTTTGAGGCCAGGAAAGTCCACAACCGATCAAATCTTCACACTTTGGCAGATCCTGGAAAAAACCCAAGAAGTCCAAATCGATACCGACCACCTATTCATCGATTTCAAGGCCCCATACGACAGAATTTCTAGAGACGAACTATACAGAGCTATGTCTAGTTTTGGTATATGGCCCAAACTCGTCCGTATGTGTAGGAGAATTCTCTTTGGGTCGGAAACGACCTCAACTACGAAAAAAAGGATAAAGGCAAGGTGGTTCACTGTCAAGTGACCTCTTTAATTTGATTCTTGAGAGGATTACCTATGCAAACCAGAGTCACAATCTGCCAAAACTTGGTAAAACTACTAGCATACGCCGACGATATTGACATCATTGGTAGGACTCAACGGGATGTCATAACCATGTTTGCTTGAATAGAGAATGAAGCAGCAAAAATGGATTTAGCAGAAAATGAGAGTAAGACTGAGTAAATGCTGTCAACACGAAAGGACACACAACATCGACGATTTGGACAGAACGTCACCATTGACAGATATAACATTGAGGTATTGCCGGGACTTTGTCTACCTCGGCTACGCTATTAACTCGGACAACAACATCTCGTCAGAACTTTACCGAAGAATTACTCTAGCCAAGCGCTGTTTCTTCGTGCTAAGAAGGCAATTCAGTAGTAAAGCCCTCACTCGAACTACTTAGGAGATCCGATATAATGCTCTTATTATAGAAGTTCTGTTCTACAGCGCATGGACCATATCGAAAGTGGACACTCCAGTTCGCAGATTCTTCGATTCCCAGCCAGAAGTCGGGCGCAGTAAGGGAGGAACCGAATATTTTCATGAAATTGGGGAATACGACAGTATCCTTGAATTTTTGAAACATTCCATGACTCTCAATCGACTTATTACAAATCTGGAACACAATTCGCCCATTATATCTCTCTTTCTCTTTCAATTAACCGATTGATAGATAATTTACCTTTCAAAGCACACTCGTTCATTCAAAGTTCTACAATCACCTCCTACTCTCACATCACTCCGATATGCGTTCACTTTTTGCTATCCACACTGTGCATACTGCATTACCGGCTCAAACCAATTCACTATCTCCCACTAGATGTCCGTAGTTGTATCGTTTGCGATTTTCCCATTCTGCATCCACTACACCGCCATTGGACATCATCCCTTCTTCCTCTTTCCTTATGAAAAAGAACACACACCAAACGCAAAAAAAGGAGGGATTACCATCGATTTCCAGTTCCACAAACCAACACACTGACACACTTTGGTGTTAGTGTATCGAATATTTCGATGCTAAAAATAAAAATTTAATTGTAACTACAGGAACTCAAAAAAAAAACTTGTGGGGGACAAAGCGAAACCACAAAAACAACGCAATTTAAATGAAATCAAAAGTATCTTCTCCTTAGTATCTCTTCTTCACAACTCGTCTCGTTTCAAAACCTGGCTAAGGATACCCTTGTACAAACCGATTCATCAAACTTCCACTCCATTATCCGTTAATTGCGGTGTATCATGAGAGCATTGAATTTGAAAATTAAAAATTTAAAAAAAAAAATCTAAATAAACTGTCATTAACCGTAATGTGCGGCGTGAAGTTGGTGGGGGTTCAATTCAGCAGGCGCGACGTCATCTAGAGAGAATTATGATTCTTCTATATCAAAAGTCACCACATCGACGTATGTGCTGTCTGTCACAAGACTGTCAATTACGAGAGTTTGATACGAATTTTCAGCATTTAGGGGAACATTACCGTTAATAGGTGACATGATAACTGTTGATTGTTATTATTACATCATGTTAATTGGTCTTGTTGCGATTTATGGCAGCCGGTAGAGGTTGGCGGTGGTGAGGGTGTAATTTGCGCACGCCAAAGCGAGGCAATTGATGGTGGTGTTGCCGGCTCGGTGTCGATGAAGTCAGTTGCAGTTGGTGTGCGGAATGTATTTGATAACCTAATTAACAGTAAATTAGTGACGTTTGTTTAGCAGCGGTAATTATTTTGTTTTTTTTTTTATTGTTTTTTGTTGTCATATTAAACGCGGCGGAGGATCACTTTATTTTCTGTTCTCAGGAGTAGAGTTGTTGGAGCAATTATTGTGGGACTTGTGTAATACAAGTGCTGATAGAATAATTGCAGACATCTATCGAATTGGTGGTGGGGAGAGGATTGTGTGTTGGGACTTAATCTAATCAATTGCGTTTGCGGAAAAAGAGGTAAACAGGATTATGTAACTGCGTATGGGACAGGTGATAACATATTGCGTTGCAATTGATGAGGCAATTATCGAGAAGATATGGAGACGGACTAATTCATACCTTTAGATGTTTATCGCAAGTATTATTGAAAACAACTTCCGGTTATTAATAACGTACATGGGTATATCAATGCATGGTCAAGGCACTTTTAGTCCGCGTTCAATGGGGGTAACTTGTTTTGATACATCAAGTGGTTTTTTTAAACTTGAAAGCTTTCTAAAGAAGCAATTTTTGATAAATTTTTTGAGGAATACTTACTTACTTAAGTGGCGCTAAAGTCCAGAATAAACCTGGGCCTCAACCAACATGCCTCTCCAATTAGCCCGGTCCTTAGCTAACTGCATCCAGTAACGCGCTCCAAGTTGGTTGAGGTCGGTTTCTATTTGTGCGCGCCACTTAAGGCGAGGTCTTCCTCTACTGCGTCCGACGTCTGGCTGGGAATCGAAGACTCTGCGAGCCGGAGTATTGGTATCCATTCGTTCTACATGTCCTAGCCATCTTAAACGTCCAATGCGGAGTTCTTTGACCAGGGGCATGTCGCTGTACAGCTCGTATAGTTCTTGGTTGAATCTTCGTCTCCATAGCCCGTCAACGCAAGCGGGACCGAAGATTTTTCGAAAAATTTTCCTCTCAAATCGACCAAGGATTTCTTCATCCGCTTTTGAGACGGTCCATGCTTCAGCGCCGTAGAGCAGGACTGGGATGGTCAGGGTATGATGTAGTATCTCCTTAGTAGTTCCAATGAGGGCTTTACTACTGAATTGAATCCTTAGCCGAAGAAACAGCGGTTGACAAGAGTAATTCTTCGTTTAATTTCTGTCGAGATGTTGTCAGATGTGTCCCGTACTACCTCAAAGTTATATCTGTCAATGGTGGCGTTCTGTCCAATTCGTCGATCTTGTGTGTCCTTTCATGTTGACAGCATATACTTCGTCTTGCCCTCATTTACTGCTAAACCCATTTTTGCCGCTTCCTTCTCTATACCTACTAGCAAACGTGGCTATGACATCACGTACAGTCCGACTACTGATGCCAATATCGTCGGTGTATGCCAGTAGTTGCACTGATTTTTGGAAAATTGTGCCTCTGGTGCTGGCTCGTGAGTTTTGCACAATCCTCTCAAGAATGAGATTGAAGAAGTCACATGACAGCGCATCGCCTTGCTTAAATCCTTTTTTGGTATTGAATGTGTCGGTGAGGTCGTTTCCGACACTGATGGAGCAGCGAGCATTCTCCATCGTCATCCTACACAAACGGACGAGTTTGGGCGGTATACCAAAACTAGACACGGCCCTGTATAGTTCATCTCTATAAATGCTGTCGTAAGCGGCTTTGAAATCGATGAACAGGTGGTGGGTCTCGATTTGGAGTTCTTGGGTTTTATCCAGTATCTGCCGAAGTGTGAAGATTTGATCGGTTGTGGAGTTTTCTGGCCTAAAACCACACTGATAAGGGCCGATGAGGTTGTTGGTAAACGGTTTTAGGCGTTCACATATTACGCGGCAGATAGGATCTTGCAAGCGATGTTGAGGAGACTTATGCCTCTGTAGTTGACGCACTTCAGAGGGTCTCCTTTTTTGTGGATCTCGCAAACTATGCTGAGGTTCCATTCTTCAGGCATACTTTCTGCCGAACAGATTTGGTGTATGAGTTGGTGGATGTTACTTACCAAGTCATCTCCGTCGGATTTATAAAGCTCCGCGGGAAGGCCGTCACTTCTGGCAGCCTTATTAAGCTCGAGTTTAGATATTGCTATCCTCACTTCACTCAGGCAGGGTGGTTGGCAGTTTTCGCTGTCGTTTCCAACATTGACTGGTTCATTCTGCCTGACAGCGGAATGTTGTTCAACATCGCCGTTTCACAGTCTGCAGAATTGGTTCTTGCATATCCTCAGCATCGACTGTGTCTCAACTACGATATTTCCTCTTCATCTCGACAGGATTCTGTTGGAGCCTTATATCCTTGGCTTTGACGTTTTAAACTTAGGTTAAAACTTGCGAACAACGTTCCTGAAGTGGCACCTCTCTATATCCTCGATCGCATGCTTTTCTTGCTATTTTTTCTTCTTTCTGAAAAGCCGGTGTTCTTCCCTTCTTCTCTGTCTATAAAGCTCAACGGCAGCTCTCGTCCTCATCTGCAGTTTAGCGGGCCTCGTTCTTGGCTGCGATCATCTGTCGGCATTTCTCATCAAACCAGGGGTTTCTAGCTGGTGGGCGCTGTGTGGTTTCATCTTGAACAATATTTCGAGCAAAATCATCCTAAGCGATGTGAGTTTTCCTTGATGGCTTTCTTATCGTCAAAATTGACTCATTTGGAGTGAAGCGCTTTAAAAAGGTTTCCTTGCTATTATTATTATTATTTTTTATTAATAAAATTGCAATGTAATATTAAAAAAAAACATATGAGCCTGGCTGTAAAGACTATTGTTTCGGTTTCCTTTACAATCCTTAGAGATAATGCATATAAAGCCCTTATGAAAGCTAAATTAATACTTGGGTAGGATTGTACCATATAAATTATTTTCCTTATCGTATCTTACATTTAAAAAAAAATGCATTAATTAGCAAATTATATGCGTCTGCAGGAGCTCGACATCGCCAGAAGTGTCGGCTCACGAAAAACGAGACTCTGTGGAAATTAAAAGCCTTGGGGACGAAAACGACGTTCTTCGAACTAGGCTAAACAAAGTCGAACTGCTCTGTAAAGAGCTTCGGAAAGAAATTCTCCACCTTAAGGGTGAAAACATGACCCTAAAGAATTCATTAAAATTAAGTAATGAACCAAGACCGAGTGCAAACTGCCCGTAATTTCGAGTACCATACCGACGAAGAAGACCGCAGTCCGAAACCGACTTGATTCTTAAGAAAAGACCGGTGAAAAAATGGAAAGCTATGTCCTCACCTGAATTAATAAACCACGATAAAGAGAATACTAACAAAGAGAAACAGCTAAAACAACGGCCCCCACCGCCAATTAATGTAATCTTTATATACGACTATTACAAAATGCATACCTTGATAAAAACTTTACCATTATCAGGCTACCAAGTAACTTCACTTAAAAAAAACATGGAAAGTCTGCGTAAAAGATCCAGAAGTCTATCGTATATTATCTCGCAAACTAAATACCGATAAAATAGAACGGTACTCGTTTGAGAATAAAATCGAAAGGCCTTTAAAGCGTTGTAGCCAGAGGGTTACATGCGTCGTGCTCAAAGGATGACATTGTTAGCGATATGTAAAACAGACAATATAACGTTATAGATGCCGTTAACATTGTCAAGCGAAACAACAGCGCTGCCAAGGATATAACCATCAGCAAACTTATTGTCAGAAAAAGCCGCGGTGTGTAAAATGTGACGGAAATCATCTGAAGGTAGACTGCTATTTGCATTAATTGAAAAGGCAACCATCCAGCAAGTTACCGCGGCTGCGAAGTGGATAAAGAGTTGTAAAAATGACGGATGAAATTTACTAAAAAGCCAAAAACTTCGCCTAAACTTATCTCAAAGCCAATGCAGGCAGCAATCGAAAAACAAAAAATTAAACCAACACCTCGGCCAACAGAAATACAATCGGATCTTGTACATCCAAAACCAAATGTACAAACTTATGCCCAAGCTACAGTACCCGATAAAAATATTTCACCAGACCCCGTTTCCAGCGTTTTTTCGTTTATTTTTTCAAAACTTGAGGAACAAACGACTAAACCTATTTTCGACTGGCTAGTAGAGCTTGAAAATAGTATTCGCAACAGACGTAATCTACATTCAACATGAAGAGATTTCTTAAAATTGTTACGTGGGATGCCAATGGCCTTTGCCAAAAAGCTTGGAGAACTTGAATTGTTTATGCAGGAAAAAGATATCGACGTCTGTTTAATATCCGAAACTCAAGCAAAGAGTAAATCTCACTTAAATATTTAAGGTTTTCTTGATTATCATTCTCTACATCCATCAAACAAGGCTAGAGGTAGACTGCCACTATATAAAAGAGTGTATCGAACATTCGATACACAAGTCAAAAGCAGACAATCCTTTCTGAAGATATCCACCACGATGCAAGGTTGAGAAAATTGACTATGAAAACTTGCTTAATTCCCTTAGACAGCGTTTTGTCATCGGAGGGGACTTTAATGCAAAACATACATTCGGGGGATCTAAATGCATATCACAGAAAGGTAGGAAGCTTTACGATGTTGGTAGGAAGTACAATACCGAATTTTATTCTATGGGAAAACCAACTTACTGGTACCGGATTTGATCGATTTTTTTCATCATAAAAGGTATGTCGTCCAATCGAATAATAGTTGAGGAATGCTTTGATCTTTGCTCTGATCATTCTCGGGTCATTCTAACAACGAGCGAGTCAATCATTATAAATGAAAACCCATTCAAACTAACAAAAAACCAACTGCGAAGGCTTCAAAAACGATATGTAAAATAATATTCGACTGGGTGTAGCGCTTAGATCCCCATTAGAACTCAAAGTCGCGATGGCACCAAACTCAATCGGTTGAGTAACCTGCTAACTCGATTAAAAACTTCAAAAACCATGCAGTAGAAACTTATCTGCAAAGCCTTACCGCTGGAAAAGAATCGAATTATTCACTTTGGAAAGCGCAATTAAAGTTATAAAACGGCAAAAAAAAAAACGCTGTGCCGCAAGTTAAAGTAACCCATGACGTTTGGGCAAAAAAGCGAGAAGGAAAAAGCAGACGTTTTCGCCGCACATCTTGAAAAAACGTTTAAACCATTTGATGGTCCAGAAAAGATTAATTTTTTCGAGACTACAAACCGATAGTAATCGAGTTAGATATGCAAGCATTGCCGAGATTAAACGGAAAATACAGAAATTAAAGCATAAAAAAGCTCCGGGTTATGACCTAATTACAGGAGAACTTCTTAAAACGTTGCCCGTAAAAGCATTAACTAAACTCCCCATCATTGTAAATGCAGCAATTAGATTAGAATATATACCGAGACAGTGGAAAGTCGCGGAATCAAACCATTCGATGATGAAATAAAATCTTACAGACCTATTTCACTTCTTCCAATAATTTCAAAAATTTTTGAAAGCATATTACGCGGTCGCTTACACCCCATGATTGATCAGAAACGCCTTTTACCTGACCATCAATTTGGGTTTAGAAGTAAACATTCGACTATGGAAGAAGTACATCGAATTACAAACGTAATTAAGAAAATTTTCGAAGAAAAGAAAATTTGCTCAGCCGTGTTTCTTAACGCGTCACAAGCTTTTTGCAGACCTTCAATACAAATTAAGACAAAGTCTGCCTGACCAATTATATAAAATTCACGTGTCGTATCACGAGCATTAGACTCATCCGTGTGAAATTTGGAAACGAATATTCAGAATTCAAAGAAATAATGGAGGGAGTACCCCAAGGAAGCGTCCTGGAACCACTCTTGTACCTCCTGTTCACTTGTGATATCCCAACCCAATCTTACTTTGCCTTAAAGGGTAAAGTAGTTCCCAGTCATTTGTTGCGTTTGTACTGAGTGTGAAATCTTACTTCACTTGGTAGCGAAATTTCACGAAAACAAGCCTAATGACTGATATCGTTGAAGTTATCCATAAATAAAGCTTCGGATACCTGCAACTGCATCAGTTCCATTGCAGATTGGGTGGCCGCGGTGTAGTGGTAATGTGTTCGACTGTTGAGTGGAAGGTTGCGCGTTCAATCCCAGCCAAAATCCATTTCACTTTTATTTAAAAAAGAAATAAAAAAGGTCGGTGTAATACCTAAAAGTATGCACACCATCTTGAATTTCTTCAAATTTAACGAACACAAGAAAAAGTGACTCCCCGAAGTTAGTACGGACACCACCCACGGAGTTAAGTCTCCACTACATCCAAAATCTTTCCTATCACTCTCTTTCTTCTCCTTCTCTAACGCTCGTACTGTGGTAACATATAAAGGATGTTCATAATCCCTTGAGTACGTGTAAATTATAATACGGGAATATAAATTATTTTGATTGAAACACAAACATCAAAGTTGTTTAATTAAATAGTTTTATTAATTGTAACCTTCAAATATTCCGTTTTCTCTATGAGAATTTATGGTCAACCGTCGATCACTGCTGAGTAGCGACTGACTAAGCTTAACCTTCTAATCGCACAATCAGATAACAGCCTGCATCCAAGTGTTTAGCAGAAGGTAAAGAGATGCTAGACGAGGAGAGATGCGAAAGTTTGTTGACAAGCTGTAATGTGACAATAATGCATTACCGTTTGCAATGCCAGCAGTACAGTCACCAACAATCCAAGTATGGGTTAGTAACGATCCATAACTATCCCTCCTTCAAGTAAGGACGTCCACGCCTTCATTTTTACATAGTTTGTAATACAAGATACTTAAAATAATGTTAACAAAATTATTCATTCATTTTTAGTTAATGCTAATCCAAATATTTACATATTTCAATTTAATTAATTTTATAAATTTTAGCAAAACAATTGCTTTATTCTTAATAGACTTATTTCAATGATTTATTCAATTTTTTTATAATATTTCGATAAACATTAAATTATAATAATTTAAAATACTGCCTTAGAAAAAAAATAGAATTATTTAATTATTAATTAATTTTTGTAAATCATTTTCAGCAATTTTAACAGATTTCAACAGTCTTCAACAACACAAAAAAAATCAACAATACAATAACTGATGCTTTTACAACCATTGATTATAACATGTTAGTTAAATTATTGGGAAAATAACATCCACAGGGTTTATGTTAATCGGTTTATATTATTGAACCAATTTTAGATAGCAACATAGTTCGTAGTCAGTAGATTCACCTAAGGTTACTTTTGTGAACCTTCCTGTTATCAATCAAAACCGCTGTCCCTAAATCTTTTTGAACAATTTTTTCGATAAAGAGTTTACTAAATTTATTACCTATACGTTTGTTTGTTCTAACAAATACTCTTTCTCCAGGAACAAACATTCGTGTTTGTCTATCCTTATTATGATATCCAAGGAACATTTTTTGGTTTCTAATTATCCTTTCAATGATTTCATCTCTTAACGCAGACGAAATCGAATGGATAATATCAATTGGTCTATGATTTGTGACTGAATGAATCGTCCTATTGTACTTAGCTGTAGCAAGTAAAAGGAGTTCAGCAATATTACCAATGTCCTTCTCAAGCTTAATACATCTTGCAATTTCAGAAAGAGTACTGTGAAACCTTTCCACCTGTCCATTGGTTACACTGTGGAAAGCTGGTGTTGTAAAGATAGATATATTAAAATTATCCCTAAGCAATGATCTTATTGTTTCTGAGGTAAACGATTTTTCATTATCGCACACCACTGTTTTAGTGTTTTTAAAAAAATTAAGCGTTTCCAAAAGTGGCTCTTTGATGTCTAATATGGCTCGGGATTTAATGGCTTTTACAACGGCAAATTTGGAGAATTTATCCACACACGTCAGAAAATGAGCACCCGAGGTTGAATAAATGTCTATATGAAGAACCTCTCCCGGATGTCGTGGTATAGTTGTTTTACCAATTTTAGGCTTAGGTGGATGTCTTTGGTACTTGGCTTCGAGACAAATTTTACAACGTGATACTATTTCTTTCAATCTTTTTCTGATATCTGGAAAATAATAGTCCTTCAAAACCTGCTGTGTATTTTCTCGGGAAGACCGATGGGCTCTGCTATGTTCGGTCGCAAGGATTTCTATTTGATCATTAGGATTGAAAATATCAGTAACAAATCGTGCAGTGTGACAAAACTTTACCGAGGGATAAGTGGTAATAAGTTTGTCCTGAATTTGGGCTAGTGTTGGTAAATCGCAAAATATTGCGTTGACAACATTGGGGTTTATAATATCTTTCAAAACCAAGAAAATATTACTTATTTCAACAAAGGTAAGTGTGTGACGTATCTGCGTTCGAAAAATAATCTTAGTTGTCTTTACAAGCTCGGCTCCTTGTCTAAGAATTAATTGATTTTTAAAGCAGTTTAAAGGATTTTGAACGCTAGGTATTGTTTCAGTTAGTGATGACTCACTATTCACTAAGCTAGAATATGCATCTACAGATTGCTCTATTGCATTTATATGTTGGCGAGACAAAGCGTCAGCAACGAAATTCTCTTTGCCTGGCTTATAAAAAAATGTTGGGGAAAACTCCTCTATAAATGATCTCCATCTTTTCATTTTTGCGTTTGGATTTTTGTCCGAAATAGCAAAGGTTAACGGCTGGTGGTCTGTATAAATATTTAACCGATTAACTCCATATAAATAGTTTCTAAGCTTCTGTAGCGCCCACACTATGGCTAAAAGTTCTCGCTCATTTGTAGCGTAGTTTTCTTCGGTAGAAGATAACGTACGCGAAATCATAGTAATTGGCCTACCTTCTTGAGAGAGGACAGCGCCAAGCGCATATGATGAAGCATCGGTCGTGAGGTCAAATGGTTTTTCATAATCCGGGTAAAGCAGCAAAACATCTTCCGATGCCAGTATTTGTTTAATTCTATTAAATGCATCAATTGCTTCTTCGTCGAAATCGATTTTAATACTTTTAGATTTTTTTGTACCAACGTTGCCATTATCGCCCCTTAGGTACTTCGTCAAAGGTTTTGCAATGTGAGCGTAATCCCTAATGAAGCGCCTATAATAACCTGATAAACCCAGAAAGGATCGTAAGCTGCGCAAGGTCAATGGAACTTCGTATCCCACAATATCCTTTACCTTATCAGGGCAGGTTTTCACTCCCTTATTAGACACAACAAAGCCCAAAAACTCCAATTCTTGTTTAAAAAATTTTGATTTTGCTGGCTCTACCCGCATATTAGCATTAAAAAGCAGTTGTAATACTCTGTCTACGTCTTCTAAGTGTTTTTCCTTTGTTGTTGAATAAATGATGACATCATCGATGTAAACGTAACAGCATCTACCAATTTCCTCCCTAAGAACATCATCTATTGCCCGTTGGAAAATGCTGGGCGCATTTTTTAACCCAAATGGAAGTCTGCAGAATTCATACTTTCCATTGTTGATTGAAAATGCAGTCTTTTCCCTATCCCGTTCAGACAAATTTATTTGATGAAACCCAGATTTTAAATCAAGTGTTGTAAAGACGGAAGCGTTTCCAAGATTGGCGAGAATAACACTTGTATCTGGAATTGGGTATTTGTCACTTATCGTCTTAGAGTTCAGTTTACGAAAATCTATGACTAGACGCATTTTTCTTTTTCCCGTTTCATCAATACCTTTTTTGTCAACAATCCATATTGGATTATTATAGGGAGATCTTGAAGACTTTATTATTCCATTTTGGAGTAAATTAGCTATTTCATTTGATACAAAATCAGCTGCGGATATGGGATATTGGTAGGGTTTAGAATATACCGGATCGTTGTCAATCGTCCTAATTGTGGCAATGACGTTCGTATTAAAAGGAAGTGCCTCGTTTGGATTTGCGAACACTTTACTGTGTCGTGTCATCAGTGCATTAAGCTGTTCATTTAGTCCTGAAGGTATAATTTCCTTTTCTAAGGATGTGTGGTTAACGTCAGCACAATAAAAATAAAATAATTTTTCCTCTCCTTCATTATAAGTAATAACTCCTTTTTCCAAATTTAATTTCGCGCCTATATCTTTTAAAAAATCAAAACCTATAATGCCATCAAAAGTTTTTAAATTTGGAAGTAAAAAGAATGTAGCATTTCTGTTGAATAAATTAATAATGCACTTAGTTGTTACCACGTTTGTTCCGTGTATTGACTTCACAGAAAATGGCTTGTTAATTGGCTTAATGGCCTTTAGAGCGCTTAGATTTTTGACATAATTTTTAGCGGCACCTGTGTCGACTAGAAACTTTATTTCCTTTCCTGCCAAGGTTCGACTAACGTACGGCAGGAGGGACTTTCCCCTTAAAAAATTGATTTCATCAAAAGTCTCCGGAATGTCATTAAATCTTGCCTGCCCATATTCGGCATTATTATATTCGTCAACATATTGCTCTTCTTTCTGTCCCTCTGGGTGGCTATAACCTTGGTTTGTGTGGTAATATTCGCAAGGATTTTCTAAAGAAGTGTCTGGCATAAATGAAGTATGATTGAAATGGTTTATTCTCTGCTGCTTAGGAAGTGTTTGGCGGTCAGAATCTCGAAGTCTTTTCAGTGGGGTGGAACTATTAAAATAACCTTGGGGATTATTGACGGTTTGATTGTGTTTTTGTAATTGATTGGGATGTTGCAACGATTGCTGAATATTATTGGGGTTCGATGTCATTGGTGTGTGGAAACTATTGGGATTTTGTACAGGAATTTTAAAACTAGTTGGATTTCTATATTGTGAAAGTGATTGATCTATTTCCATTGGAGTTGGCTTATGTCGTATTTGGTTTACAGGGATTTGTCGGTAGTGGGGTGAATGATTTGGGTTATATTGATTGTTATTGAAATATTGGCTAGTTGGGTATTTTTTCAAACGGTCGTTGGCACTCAGGAAAGAATTTGCAAAATTATACCTTGCTTGATTTGCTTCAAGCTCCTGTGCAAGAGCAAGTGCACCTGGCATATCATTGGGTCGAGAAGAGAATAAAATGTCGCACATAGGTTTCTGTAAACCAGAAATGAAAATTCTTAGTGCGTCTTGCCGATATTTTAGAGAAAATGATTCAATAAGGCTTTTATTCCCCTCATGAAGCATTATTGTTTTATTAATTATAAGTGTTAACTTTTTCTCAACTTCGTCGTAAAATTCAACAATTGACAATCTCCCTTGACGTAGAGTGGACATTTCCTGCTCTATTAGATAAATAGGTCTCTTATCGGAATAAGTAAAGTCTAATCTTGCTATTATTGCTTTAAAGTTGAGAACTGTGTTGAACGAGGATAAAACCTGATCCGCAGAACCAACAATTTTATTTCTCATAATAGCTACTGCCTGATAGTGTCTTGAACTTCCCTCGTGTAATTCGAACAATTTGTAAGCAGCAAAAGCAGCTTGACGCCATGAAATGTACCTAATTTGCTCTCCACTAAATTCGGGCAAAGATTTTATTAAATCCAATGACTCATCGCAGATTTTACCGGGTTCTATTGTAACAGGTCGATATTCCTCAACAACCGTAGGTGTCTCTAATGCCTTAAGACGATTTGTTAGTTCATTTATTGTGTTTCCGAACGATTGCTGTGTTTGCTGGGTTGCAGCTTGAACCGCCGCGGTAACTATCATCTTTATCTGTTCTGCGTCCATTATTTACTCAGTAACAAAACAATATTATACTGTATAACTTTTTATCCTTGCGTCTTATACTGTTTTTAATTTGAATTATTCAAAACAAATAAATTTGAAGACTCAATCTTTAAATGATTAGCAAAATTCTATACAGATTGATACAAAATAGTAATATTCAATTGCTATTTAATTTGTAATTTTTGTTCCATTTACGATTTTCAATTCAATTCAAAAAAACTAACATAACATCAAATGAATTTAATGATTAATAATTATCTAAAGAAAACAGTAATTTCAAAATGAGATGATACTTATCTAGCTATATGTACTACAGTCTAATACTACAATATTTTGCTCCTCTTCGCTCAGGTAGTTTTTACTTCCTTTACTCCAATCGCTGATGATCGTAGAAATGATAAGACGAAGTTCAATTTGTATTTTTTTCTTTTTTTCACTTCACAATTTGTTGTTTACTAATCGTTTAAAACGTTAGTTTAACATTGTTTAATTTTCACGATTTATGTCGACTACACTTTTTTTTGGATTACTCGATTTATATCGATTACGGTTTTTTATTTGCTCGATTTATTACGAGTACTGTCTTGATGCTGTTGTTTTGATTTAAACGATTTCACTTTTGTTTGTGTTTCGATTCACTCGATTTATGTCGATTACACTTATTATAAATGAGTTCGTGCTATCAGCAACGCCTATTAATTATTAATATAAATGTTTTTATCGCGTCACTATATGGAAGTTGGGCGCCAATTATTTTGATTGAAACACAAACATCAAAGTTGTTTAATTAAATAGTTTTATTAATTGTAACCTTCAAATATTCCGTTTTCTCTATGAGAATTTATGGTCAACCGTCGATCACTGCTGAGTAGCGACTGACTAAGCTTAACCTTCTAATCGCACAATCAGATAACAGCCTGCATCCAAGTGTTTAGCAGAAGGTAAAGAGATGCTAGACGAGGAGAGATGCGAAAGTTTGTTGACAAGCTGTAATGTGACAATAATGCATTACCGTTTGCAATGCCAGCAGTACAGTCACCAACAATCCAAGTATGGGTTAGTAACGATCCATAACTTATACAAGGTGACGCAAAAATAACCTTCCGATGTTTTTTGGCTGTAATTTAAAAAAAAAAATGAAAAACTTTGATTCTTCTTGTGGATTATTTTTATTTGGTCTTTTAATTTTTTTTACATCAAGTCGAGAATATGATGTCATGTAAATGGCCGCCGCCACAGTTGATTGTCATTTGAGCACTTTTTATGGCATTTTCCATCACTTTGGCCAAAACTTCCGGCGACAGGTCCTCACATTCTTGACGGATATTGTCTTTAAGAGCTGCAAGAGTCTGAGGCTTGTTGACATAAGCTCGCGACTTCAAAAAGCCACACAAAAAGAAGTCTGGAGCGGTCAAATCAGGCGATCTTGCTGGCCAGTGCAAATCGCCAAAACGGGAGATATCCTTCAGCATATCGGTTGTGGCACGTGCAGTGTATGCCGTTGCACTGTCCTGTTGGAACCACATGTTTTCCAATCCCAATTCATCAAGTTGCGGCAAAAAGAACTCGTTGATCATTGCTCTGTAGCGATCACCATTCACAGTAACTGTTTGGCCCGCGACGTCTTCGAAGAAAAAAGGTCCGATGACTCCTCCAGCGAAAACAGCACACCATACAGTGACTTTGAGCGGGTGTAATGGCTCTTCATGGGTTACACGCGGATTTTCAGTGCCCCAGAAGCGTAAATTTGACTTATTTACGTACCCGCTAAGATGGAAATGGGCTTCATCACTCATGATTATTTTTGATGAAAAATCATCTTCCTCTTGGTGGTGATTAAGGATGGCTTGAGCGTATGTTAGACGCGATTGGCGGTCAGCAGCTAACAGCTGATGCACCGTCTGGACTTTGTACGGAAACATCTTCAAATCTCGTACCAAAATTCGCTGTAAAGACCGTCGACTGCTACCCATTTGCGTGGCACGTCGTCTGGTCGATATCGACGGCGCTTCCATGACATCTTCGGCTACAGCAGCAATATTCTCTGCAGAACGGCTACTCCGGGGTCTGCCACGCCTGGCAGCATCTCGTGTTGTGTCAGTCTCTTCGAGGCGAGCGGCTAAACGTCGCAGTGTTGCACCAGTAGGCGTTGGACGGCTAGGAAATCTGCGACGAAATTCACGTTGTGCCAAAGTCACCGACCGATTATTGCTCAAATAAATAGTCACCAATATTCCGCGTTCTGGAGCAGTGAAGCGTAACATTGTTTATTTCGTGTATTTCGCATGTGTTTACTACACAAATGTCAAAACAGAACTGACATTAGGGGCCAATCGCAAAATTTATAGCATTTTCTGACAGGAGGATTACTTTTGCGCCACCTTGTATAATGATAGCTCATGCGGATGGAAATCCTGAAGCTGAGGAGGGAAAGGGCGTGGTGCCAAAACGTTCTTATACGAAGGAATCCCTTGACAGGTTGAACAGTATGGAGTAACAGGGTATAGGAAGAGGTTTCATCCTTTCAGCCCATCAACTAAGAAAGCAGGCTAACCAACATCGAACCCTTATCATTTTAACGACCCCTGGTGGTCGCCTCAACTGTCCTAAGACATTCGCTTATGAACAAAACAAGGTAATTAACGTTGATGACGAATTGTCTACGAAACTACAAATATCACATGGATACCCACAAACCAATTACAAATATCCTCGGTAGGTATACGTACAAAAGTAGACTCAAGGGCTGGTGAACTCTTTAAAAATTCAACCACCACTCGAATGTAGAACAAACTACTTGATTAGGGCACCTTTAACCATCTACCATTCAATCCAAAGAAACACGAATTCAACCCACCACCACCACCAACAAAAAAAAAAAAAAAAGGATAACACGAACAATATGCTGAATAGGACATTAATGTCACAAGGCAATCACAACATCACAGCGGGATGAAAAGAACGCACACAGGATCTTCCCACAATCAATAACCCAGCCGCATAATAATACGGGATAACTCGTCTAATGAAAGGGGATGGTGAATTGTTGACGCCACCATAGCCGCGTCGCCATCAAAGGCGATACAACAACGATGACGATGACGACCGACATAGACTAGCTGCTAACGACCATGGTCTGTTCCTCTCTTCTTCTTCTTCTTCTTTCTTTTTTGTGTTGGATGTTTCAATTGCAACATCGTGTCTGGATGCAATTGTGTGGCCCGGGGCTTAATTATTTGACAATGGCATTAAATTGAGGATCCATTGAAACGTGTAATCTATGGGAGAGCACGTGCTCTCTATCCATCTTCAAATAGAGTCAGAGAACCGTCGAGTGATACAGATTCTTGGATGCAAATCAAGTGGATGGATGATGGATGAAACGATTATGTACATGCCATGGGAAAGGTCGTTCAGTTCAACGAAAACGTTGAATCTGTGCGCGCCTCAGTGTTGTCGTCATCGATCGTGTGCAGGAACATAGGAAGTGGCC
This sequence comes from Rhingia rostrata, assembly GCA_949824845.1. Taxonomy (NCBI): domain Eukaryota; kingdom Metazoa; phylum Arthropoda; class Insecta; order Diptera; family Syrphidae; genus Rhingia; species Rhingia rostrata. Next base: position 21,352,775 of record OX463758.1, read on the forward strand.
CCCTCCACAATGACACAATCCTAATCTCATTAGGGAATCATCAAAATCCCATTAAATATTCTCAAATCATTCGAGTGAAAAACGAACTGTTCTCGCACATTGGCATCCAGTTGAATGGGTCGATTCTGGAATCCTTCCTCTATAGCCCCTGTGCGAACTGTTTCGGGAGAAATTTATCCTCGTTTACTCGTATTAGAACGATAACGACACACGTTGTCGTCAAAAGTCACGCGGCAATCGATGATGTCGAACATCAATCGACGGAAGAGATTCCTTCGCTTGTTCGGATTATAGGATGGCGGACTGTTGGGCCCTTTTGTGTGGACTCTGTGAAGTGACAAAATTTCGCTGCCACTGCACCTATTCAGAAGCAGTGAACTGATATGATTCAATGGGAACAACTGACACTGTGTCAAGACGGGCGACGCGGAGTGTGGGATCCGCTTTGTGTGTAGCTCGACGATACGCAGCAGGACATTGGTGTTGACAAAATAGTGGGAAAGCCTGAAGCCACTGCATAGAAGGAGGTGTCGAGTGGCCGGAGACGAGGCAACACGGAATTAGAGCTGATTGTTGTGATTTGAAGCTGAAGGATTCAACAAATTGAATGGAACTGATTGTGCGGTGTGTTCGCTTTTGTAGAGGTTGCTGCTTAGCTACTGCGTTAGGGTAAGGTTGAAGAGGCATCTTGAGAGGACATCAATTTATGTGGTCAGCATATTGTTGTACATTGGTGATAATTGAAATATAATAAGGCGGGGGTGTGGTGCTATCAATATATTCATTTATGGCGTTTAATTGGTACTTAGGACAGATTTAAGCGAGCTTACGTAGAGCCAACTCATTGTTTTGAGCTCCAAAGGCTTAATATAAACACAGAAATGAAGAACGAGGGTGGACGGAGCGGTGATGAGTGAAACGGGAGGGACACTCACTGCTTAGTGATATATTCGGACAACATGTCACCAAGGATATTCAAGGGTTAGTCCCACGATGGAGCTCAGTGGCGCGATGGTTAGAATCCCAGTTTGGTGTTGCTACGTGGTGATCTCGTGATGATCGGACAAATCATTCGAGTAGTACCAATGGTCGGGAAAAGTGTATCTCGTTCGGAGTCGGCGTAAAACAGGAGGTCTTGCGATCGCACAAGAAGTATGTGTACGTGCATGAATGGTTCTGAGAAAAAAAAAAACTAAGGCTCTGTGTACTTATAAGCCTGTTGTGCCACATTATTTATTTATTAAGTCCAACGATAGCACTCAATCCTGTAAGGATTGTTGATGCCACCATCCAAGAGTTATCTAATAAATTGGAACTCACCTTTAATTCGGTTTGTGACCATTTGGTTGTGATGTGCATTAGAGCAGCATTTTGAATCATCAACCTTAAGTTGGATAACTATGCTCACCTTGGGATAACGATTTCATTTGTGAATTTCAACGAAAAAATCTTGAAAGAAAAAATCTTTGGTGGGTTGGTTGGAAAGCATAGCCCCCGAAAAAGTATAAGGAAATGGGGTCCAACTAACTGACCTCGCAAAAATATAATAATACTGTTTTTAGAAGCAATAATCTGAGAGATTTTTTTATTTTAAGAAACGGTAGTGATCATCAACCAAGTCTGAATAGATTTACGCCCCATCTACAAGCAAGGTGCATCCATATCTACTGAGGCATATAGCTGCCAAATGTCGCATATGAGATCTAATTTACCGCGTAAGAGTCTGAAGCCTTTTAATCGTCGACAAAATATTCTTCCTAAGGTAAATTCTGGCACGAAAAACGACCTTAAGGTCGTGTATGAAAGCATCTACTGCCTCGAGCTATAAAAAGCGATCACTGAATTCGGGATTCCAGTTTTGTGAAGACAGTCTTAAAACAGCTTATCTGAACTTTTTTTTAACCTTTACCGGAATCCGACAAAAACATGCGCTATTGCAGATAGATAGCAGAAACAGCGACTAATCGGATGCGGATTTGTTGTGCCAGACTGTGGCAAGAAGTCGTATGCTTCCAAGGCATTGTCAAAAGCATTGTAACAATCCTCATCAAGGTCAAATTCACCAACATAAGCCTTAGCGACGGAAGAAACAGATGATATATCTAAGGAGCTTGTAGATGCAGCTCCTTGAAAAAACCTAAGAGCGACTACCGAAGTACGATGTAAAATCGTACTGGGAGATTCGCTACTTCGCTATGGAATGGTACGTCAATATAGCCAGCACACGGTTTCCTTAGCTCGATATTCATAAGGGGACATGGCAGTCTCCAGATCAACGACCGGTCAACCAAATTGATCACATTGCGATAATCATGAGGCACGCATCCAGTATTTTAGATGTCCGAACATTCCGAGGGCCATCGACTCGGACCACTACCTTGCTGTATCCAAGGTAAGAATGCGGATATCCACCACGCCACAACAATCCAGAAATACCATGAAGAAATTTAATGTCGAAAGGCTGAAATCATAAGAGACCGCCAAGACCGACCTTTGCGCAACGCCTATCCCTTAAACTCTCGATTAACACCATGCCACCAGCATCGAATGTCGAAGAACAAAGGCAGCGATGCCAATAAGCCCTTAGATCAGCCGCAACTGATGTGCTAGGTTTCTCGCGCATACAAGCAGGAAACCACTGGTAAGATAAGGAATGCCGACAGATGCTCGTAGCCAAGAACGAGGCCTACAAGGCTAAGTTGCAGATGAAGACGAGAGCTGCCGTTGAGCTCTATAGGCAGAGAAGAAGGGAAGAATACCGGCTTTTCAGAAAGAAGAAAAAAGAGCAAGAAAAGCGGGCGATCGAGGATATAGAGAGATGCCACTCCAGCAACGATGTTTGCAAGCTTTACAAAAGTGTTAAACGTCATAGAAGGATACATAATCCTGTCGAGATGAACAAGGAAATATCGTAGTTGAGACACAGTCGATGCTGAGGATATGGAAGAACCACTTGTGCAGATTGTAAGCGGTGATGACGAACAACATTACGCGGTCAGGCAGAAATAAGCATTCAACATTGGCAACGGCAGCGAAAACTGCCAACCACCCGACCTGAGTGAAGTGAGGATAGCAATATCTAAGCTCAAGCTTAACAAGGCTGGCGGAAATGACGGCATTCTTGGTAAATAAAATCCACCAACTTATAAGCCAAATCCGGTCGAATGAAATAATGCCTGAAGTGTGGAACCCCATCATCGTTTGCCCGATCCACAAGAAAGGAGACCCTTTGAACTGCGCCTACTACAAAGGCATGCGTCTCATCAACATCGCCAATAAGATCCTATGTGCCGTGATATGTGAACGCATAAAACCGTTTACCAACAACCAGGTCGACCCTTACCAGTATGGTATTAGGCCAGGAAAGTCCACAGCCGATAAAATTTTCACACTTCGGCAGATCCTGGAAAAAAACCCAAGAAATCCAAATCGATACCAACCACCTATTCATCGATTTCATAGCCGCATACGACAGCATTTATAGAGACGAACTATACAGAGCCATGTCTAGTTCTGGTATACCGCCCAAACTCGTCCGTCTGTGCAGGATATCGATGGGGAATTCAGGGAAAAGACCTCACCGACACATTTGATACCAAAAAAGGATTTAGACAAGGCGATGCGCTGTCATCTGATTTCTTTGAGCTTATTTTTGCGAAGATTGTGCAAAACTCCGCAAAATATTCCGAAAATCGGTGCAACTACTAGCATACGTCGGGGATACTGACATGATTGGTAGGACTCAACGTGATGTCATAGCCACGTTTTCTAGTATACAGAACAAAGCGGCAAAAATGGGTTAAACAGTAGATGATGGTAAGACTAGGTTAATGCTATCAACACAATATGACACACAACACCGACGAATTGGACAGAATTTCACCATTGACAGATATAACTTTGAGGTACGGGACTTTGTCTAGCACGGCTACGCTATTAATTATGACAACAACATCTCGTCTTCGGGTTAAGAAGGCAATTCAGTAGTAAGGTCCTCACTGATACTACTAAGGAGATCCTTTATAAGACCCAGATCATCCCAGTCTTGCTCTACGGCGCGGAAGCATGGACAGTGTCAAAAGCGGATGAAGAAGTCGATTTGAGAGGAAAATTCTTTGAAAAATGTTGGTCCCGTTTGCGTTGACGGGTCTTGGAGACGAAGGTTGAACCAAAAACTATACGAGCTGTACAGCGACAGTCAAAATTCTTCGCATTAGACGCTTTATATGGCAAGGACATGTAGAAGGAACGAACGAAAATACTCCCCCGCTCGCAGAGTCTTCAATTCCCAGCCAGACATAGAACGAAGTGGAGGAAGACCTCGGAAGACCCAACTTGGAGTGCGCAAATGGAGGCAAATAGCTAAGGACGGGACTTATTTGGGAAGCATGTTGGTTGAGGATCATCCCGGACTGTAGAAATGTGTGTAAGTATGAAGTTGTGGTAATACCTCCTAAGGTGGGATAAGTATTTTCGACGCTCAGTAGAAATTCACAACTTTGCGCAATTCGGAGTATGGCTTCACCAAGCAGGATCATTAGTAGAAATTGTTGCCCTTAATGATCGAGGGTTACACTGCCTTAAAGTGTTTGTAGGCCCGTTCATCAAACATTCTTAACACATCCTTCACTTGTTTCTCTTCTGATAAAATTTGAAATAAGAAAAAAGAACTTCCAACGCAACAGGAACTGCATTCCTATTTGTATGCTCATATACAGCTGGTTTCCTATTCAGATATTCTAGAGCTTCATTCTACATAACAGTCTCATGCCGTAAATCTCTGATAAAGGAATCCAGCTAACCTGTCAGTTTTATTGGTTTCATCTAACAAAGTCATTATTGCTCCTTCCCGGTACATTCAACTTCCAGCTCAGCCTACGCGCTACTTCAAGAAAAATATTTAGCATACCGACTCAAATTTTTTTTTTCCTTTAACCACTGCACCCGTCCTAGAACCAATTCGCTCTGCAAAGCCTTCGAACAAGAGATGGCAAACTCACCTTGTCCCATTGATTTACTCATCGCTTGCTGTCAGTCGTGCAACAGCCACGTCAGAAGGCCGCCAGAGTGCTTGTCAACTATAGGCCCAGTGGTAGGCATAAGGGGTCCGCAATGGAAAAACGCAAGGAAATTCAAAGACTTCTGTGTTTTCCTTCGGTTTCATTGGAAAAGTATCTGCGCACATAAATTGGCGTCTATCCGTCCGCCGTCCATCCGCTAATTCCATCTGTCTCTCGGCCGGACTGAGTGATAGAGGCTACAACCAGTCAGTGGGGGTCGAAGTGTGGGCTTAGGATTTTCGCATAAATTCGCGCGGGGTATAGCCGCGATGTGAATGTGTGGGGAAAATGTGGGAATTTCCTTCTCTCTTAATCCATGGTCGCGACGGTCGTCGGTTCTTTGTGCCAAAAGGCCGTGGTCGGAAATGGAGAAATATTTGTTGTGTCGCGCGGTGAGCTGCACACAAGAAGAAAACAAAACAGCATGCCTTCGGGAAGCCGTCTTTGCCCTCGATCGCGATCTCGAATGATGTGACGCGGTCACTTGGTGCAAGAGAAAGAACGACCAGTAACAGCCTTCAGCTTTTGACGATTCAGCGATGTGCGGAACGGCATCACATCAAAGAGATCCGTCAATGTCCGCGGTGCTATGATAAGAATTCCACCGGTGTTCCTCTTGGTTGAGAGCGCACTCTGTTTGACGAATGCCATAGAGTCGAATGACAGAATGGCCAATGCAAAAAAAAAGAAGAAAAAAACAGCAAAATGCCAAAGAAAGTTACAATCGAGGACAGTAGCTGTGCAGCTGTCGAGTAGGTTTGCGTTTTTATTGAACTACCACGCACCACCATTTCCTCCCATCATAGGTGACAAAATTAATAACCTTTGGCGATTGCAAGATGTCTTCTTCGTCCTTGTTCGATAGACATGCCGACCGCATCTGTCCCAAATTATTATCCAATCCAAGTCAATCCGGCCGACTCAATTAATTTTCCAACCGTAAGCATTCCGCTGCACTGGCATGGGACAGAGTTCGGTATGCGCGCTGCACCCAGGGTTTTGTTGCAGCGCCATCCTCAACCGCTAAGCAGTAATTAACTTGGTCAACTAAGCGGCAAAAGAGATATGTACAGATAGAGAGGGAAGCACTGGGATGTTCCCATCAAATTGATGGGTCATTTGCCCAAAATTGTGCAGATCACAGAGGAACCTATATGTGCGTCTTCCTGTTCGTCTCATCGTCTGTGCATGGATATTATGGGCGAATCCTTCGACCGTAATTAGTGTTAGACGAAAGTCACATTTGAAGCGAGCTAGAGAGAGGGTGTGCGACACGCCCCACTTCTAGGTATAGAGCCTACGAATTCCATTCATCTGTACGACCATTTGTTCATTCAGTGAGGATAATGAATGTAATTACGCTGATAGGTGGCACAGGGGATGGGGAGAGAGCATGGTTCACAAAAGGACGATAGTCTAGGTACACACCGTATAGACATTTCCGTTGAGTAAGGAAATGCAGCACGCAAAGTGGTCAGGTCACTTGATTTCGGAAATAAATTTGTTGTTTTGTTTTGGAGGTCCTTTTCATAAGAATGACTGAAGTAGGCGTGAAGTGAGGCAATGAGAGTTAATGGGTATGAAACGATTTTGGTACGCATTTGGTGGAATCTTTTTAAAATGAAGCTTCACCGAATGGGATGCAGGTCATGATAATATGTAAATCACCATGTCGCTTAGAGCTGCTGTTGTTACTGCTACATTGGGATGCACTTGATGAAATTTCCACATCCTCTAGCTCATGTTCAATGCTCTCGATTATTCAGAATACGTTTTGTGACCTTTTTTCTGACTGGTAACGGACTTAGGCTAGTTGACTTCAGTAAAGAACGAAAGACCACTATAGCCAGCACACGGGTTGCTAATCGCGATATCCATAAGGAGACATGGTGGTCTCTGTATCAACGAAACGAAAGGTCAACTAATATGATCACATTGCGATAGACAAGAGGCACGATGTCCGTTCATTCCGAGGAGCCAACATCGAATTGGACCACTTACCTTGTTGCAGCCAAGGTAAGAATGCGGATATCCACCACGCCACAACAAACCAGAAATACTGTGAAACAATTTTTTGTCGATAGACTGCAATAGCAAGAGACTGCAATAGCGAAAAACAATGGCAACGGTGCCAACATGACATTAGCCTTAACTGATGTGCTTAACTTGCGCCCGCCAGCAAGAAACCCTTGGATTGATGAGGAATGCCAACAGATGATAGCAGCCAAGAATGAGCCCTACAAGGCTAAGCTGCAGGGGAAGACCCAAGCTTCCATTGTGCTCTATAGGCAGTGAAGTAGGGAGGAAAACCGACTTTTCACATAGAAGTGGAGATAGAGACGTTACACTCCAGGAACGATGCTCACAAGCTGGGGATATGGTACAACCACTTCTGCAGACAATTAAACGACGATGACGAACAACAGTCTGTTGTCAGGCAGAACGGACCATTCAATATTGGCGACCACAGCCCAAAATGGCAACTAGTCAGTGTAGGTGATGCAATGTCCTGTGACTTCTTCAATTTGATTCTCGAGCGGATTGTGCGAAACTCCTGATCAAAAAGCAGAGACACAATCTTTCAAAAACCAGATCAGCTACTAGCATACGCCGAAGATATTGACATCATTGGTCGGACTCGACGTGATCTCATACCCACGTTTGCCAGAATAGAGAATGAAGCGGCGAAAATGCGTTAAGCAGTAAATGAGAGAAAGACATATATGCTGTCAACACGAAAGGACACACAAGATCGACGAATTGGACAGAACGTCACTGTTGACAGATATAGCTTTGAGGTACGCTGCTTTGTCTACCACGGCTTCGCTATTAACCCTGACAATATCACGTCAGAAATTAAACGAAGAATTACTCTTGCCAACCGCTGTTTCTTCGGGCTAAGAAGGCAATTCAGTAGTAAATCACTCAATCGAACTACTAAGGAGATCCCATATAAGACCCCGATCATCCCATCTAAGGGGCTGATGCATGGACCATCTCAAAAGCGAATAAAGAAATCCTTGGTCAATGCGAGAAGATATTTTTTCGAAAAATCTTCGGACCCGTTGGCGTTTCGTGGTCTATGGAGACGAATATTCAACCCAGAACTATACGAGCTATACAGTGACATGCATTTAGTCAAAAACTCTGCATTGGGAGTTTAATATGGTAAGGACATGTAGAATGAATGGATAGCAATACAATGGCTCGCAGAGTCTTTGATTCATAGCCAGACATTGGACGCAGTAGAGGAAGACCTCGGCGCGCACAAAAACAATCGGACCTCAACCAAATTGGAGTGCGCAACTGGATGCAGTTAGCTATGGAACGAGCTGCTTGGAGAGCCATTTAAGTAAGCATCTCATGTGGAGTGTGGGAAGGAGTTGGTACATGGCTTTAACTTTGTAGCTTCCCTGGTGGATATATCTAATGTCTGCATATCTACTAACATTTTTTTAGAAGACTCACCCAGGAATACATATATACAGAGCTCTGAAGTAATTTGTTGGTAATTTAATGAAAATGCAAGTAAATAGACTCACTTTGTCCTCCAAAAATCATGTGTGGACATGATGACCTACCAGCTTCGTTTTTATTCCCACGACGAAATTGGCCAGCATCACTGAATGTCTTCGGTTCCTGGTTAAGGAACACAACACTTCACTTATTGTTTTCTTTGCAAAAAAATGCAACACTGAAGATCACCCACTTTCACTGAACATTTCCTAAAACAACAAGACTGCTGATTGAAACAAAATATTGGAAAATATTTCATCAAACACTTTACATTGTCCCTCGAGATTTCACTTTTCCAAAGCCGCTTGCAAACTCACACTTGTGTGAAACTTTACTCGCGAGGACTTCAGTTCTTCGTCGACATACCAAGCTGTCCATTCGAAACTAAAAATAAGACCTACATCTGCAGGAAAAAAAAAAACTTGAAATGCAATTTTTGCACAAAATGCCGCCGACATTGGCTTTTTATTTGCATGCACTTCCACGTCCACCCGCACTTAAAAACCGCACGATTGCGAATACTTGATTTTAATTTTTGTAATATTACGGATTTCTACTTATCGCGGGTCAAAACACAAATTTTCCACTTGTTTCAGAGAATATTTAACGAAATTTCCAAAATTCACTTTCGCGTAATTGCCAAATGTCACATGATATGTCTGAGATGACAGCCAGATTAATTGGCAGGTGAGAGCAATGAGCTTATGGTTGGCAGGGTGGTCGTGAGGAATATTTTGTGGTCGGTTGTGGTTTATGGTGAATAAATGGTTGTGGAAATGAATACTTGTAGGAAAGTAAACATAATATTAAGCATTGACGCAAAAATGTTTTACCATTTGCTTAAAAATGTAAGTACACATTTTGTTCATATCATAGGGATAGCGAAATGGCAATTGTAACTCGATCGGTTTGTCAGTAAAGATTTTTTAAGCACGATTATTAATTTTTTCATCATTTTTTGAGATTTTTTTCACGGAAGTTTATCGCCATCAATTTAATTAGGTAATTTATGACCTCCTATAAGAATTGTTCCATATTAATTTTTAAAAAAAAGTAGCCTTGATCACAATGCCTTGTAATGCGATTTCAAGACGGGGCATGACTCTATTTATTCCGCCTCAAAACTGGTCTCTTATTAAACCCTATCCCAAAAGGATATATTAGTTTTGACATACAGTTTGTAACATAGAGAAATAATTTCGATAGATATACCTAAAAATGTACGGAACGACTCAGAATCGCCAGATAAGTCGATCTAGCTTGTCTATCTGTCCGTCCACCCGTCTGTCTGTCACTCATTTTCGCGCCTTAAATTTTGAGGTAGAGTGTTGAAATTATATAGACTCTCTGTCCGACGGAGCAGAACAGGTGAAAACATTTTTTAAATCCGTCTATAGCCCACTTTTAGAATAACATTGTTTTTGGCCAAACGGTAGGGTATTTTGAAAAATCGACTGACGCCAAGTGTCAATTGCCTTATGTTCGGGGGTTAAATTTTATCCACTAACAAATTTTTGACATTTCTACAGAGGTAAGCAAAAAATTCGATCTTCGCTGTGTCAATTGGATTAAATGGGACTTTATTTAAATAATATTTTCAATAATTTCCCAAAAGGATTGAAAAAAATTCCTTTCTGTATATTTTCTTGTATTACAAAAAAAGCGAATAGATTTCAGAGAGAAGATCAAAAAGCCTTAATTATTTATTATTATCAGTAACAAAAATATGGTTGTATAATTTGTGTTCACGATTAAGGGTGCAGTTATAGCTATCATTGAGAATCATCATTGGAAATTTTCTTTTACTTCTTGCGGATTTCTTATAAATTCAATCATTGGCTAGTTCGTGTCAAAACAGAGCTTATGAATTTTAGAACATGATTATCCAAAAATATTTAAGTTTTTAACTAAATTTTCCGCAGAAAATCGTTTATTATTTTTCACTGATCAAGACATATTTTCGTGAAGAAATGTTTGTCGTTGCGCCCAAATGAAATGGAATTTTCTAATGATTCCCATAAGCCACTATGGAGGTGAAATTTCAATTCCATCATGTTTTTGTTCCAATGAAATATTTCAATGATAGCCATAACTGCAGCCTACAACTTTGTTCAAGTTAAACATATTTCGCATATAAAATATAGCGAAACGAATGAAATCCAAAAACCCATTTGTAATTTTATTTTAAAACGTTTATTATATTTTCTTGTAAGAAAATATGGGTTCTTTGGCTTTTATTTTATAATCTGAATTATGCGCTATTTTCCTATCACATGTGAATACTGGTAATGACGATTTATCCACGATTGTGCTTTAATTTCTCAGTAGGTATACCAAATGTCAAAAGTTAGCCACTGGATAAATTTAAGCGAGCTGTTTAGCAGGGTTCGATTCCCAGCCGTAGCAACACCTAAATGATTTTTCACTGGTTCTCCTCTCGTGATGATCTGACAAATCATCGCAGTGGTATCAATTGTCAAGAAAAGCTTATCTCGAATACGCCGTTCGGAGTCGGCATATAACAGGAGGTCCCACCATCATGCAAGAAGTCCTATCGCACACATGAATGGTTGTGAGAAAACTCAGCCCTGGAGCCTGTTGCTCCAAAAATTTATATTCTTATTTTGTTGAGCAGATTAAAATGTTGAAGTATCTATTTACCACACTAATGTCAGAAAAATATCCACTGGCTAAAAATTTAACTCAAAGGACACACGGCCTGAACAACATATTTAGACAATTCTAATATCTATATTTTGCCTATAAAACGTCTTTTGCCACGCCCACTTTTTGAGTTCATGTTCTGTCAAAACGGTTTTCCGCGTTTTTTTAAGAAAATCCGAAAGAAATCTTTTGATGTAAAAACATTAATAAAGTTAATTAAAATATTTGTTCCATAGCTAACTTTAATCCTGGCCCACCTTTTAAGGGCGTTTTCGATACTGTAAGAGAGAATCTATCTAAAGCTGTTCACACTTGGCATAAGTAAGCCACTGATGTGTTATGATTGATGGGTGTCAATGGAATCTCCGAATCTCTGCAACAGGTAGCGGTAAACTTGTCGATTTAGCATATACACCAGCTATACGATAGGTAGTCCTACTTAGGCATGATCGAATATGGACGAAGTCGAGGTTATTAGAATTCATTTTTAGTGGGACTTCTATATATTTATCTTAAGTGCAACTTTTAAAATCTGAAACCATCTTCTTTAGGACACCGTTTTTAGGGCTTCAATAGTTACGATAAAGAACCGGCAAAAGCTGGTGACCGTAGTACCAATCGACTTTTCGAAAATCGACATTAAATCAGCAAATCGTACCCAACACGTTTATTGCCTTTATGGGTGTCCGCTGTGGCTCAACCATTTAAAATATAAAACAATCATATGTTTAAGGAGAATTGTCTGGAATACACAGAACACCAGAGCCATAGCACACAAAATATAGGTCTGTTCTAGTTCTTAATTTATTTTAGGCAGGTAATTAGTACTTAGTATTTTTAATCAGTATGTTGGTTTCATACTAGATTACTGGCCCGAAAAGGATTGGTACTACGTTGTTAGAGAGCCATCTAGGGCTAAGTTTTTTTTAGCCAAGTACAAAGATGGTCGATTTATCGATAACTATTACCAGCAACTGGTTATTCTTCGGCACCTGTTATAGCAGGTTACTCGATTTTAACGTTATTATATTTTAATTGGGTATTCCAAGAACTACTAAGAAATAACTGATAAGTAATGATATCTAGTTATTAATGTGTTATCCAGTTATTGTAATATTCTATGAACTGATGAATATTAGGGGTTTTCATGCAACGTCGGAAAGTCCTCGTAAACGTTGTAAACGTGATAAAATTACGGCGTAATGAATGAACTGTCAAGACTTGCAATGGAAATCTTTTTCAATAATATCGGAATTTTATCACAGGAATTGGGTGTGTAACCGTTGTAAACTTTTGAAATGCTATTTTGACATTTAGTCAGTAACTTTCGCACATCATACGTATGCGCTGAACTGAAAAAAAAGATCGACAACGTAAAGAGTATATTAGGAACAATTTTTTATCAATAAATAAATTAGTAAAGTGAGCCTTAATTCAGTGGGCTAACGCATTATTTAGTGGTGCACTTTTAGCAACGTTCATGAAACGTCGTATTTAAATTACAAGCTTTCGCATGTAGTAAAATAACGACGTTACATGAATACCCTTAATGAGTTATCCAGTTATTCTAATAACGTATTAGTTATAATTGAATACCAAAGAATCTAAAGGTTAGCTGTGTGATATTCAGTTATTCTTATAACTGATGAACATTATATTTTGTTTTTTTGAGAAATTTTACGGCTATTAGATAGATAAAATATTCACATTTGGATCATAATACTATTTCAAGTAATAAAGATTAACTGTCAACTTTAATCCAAGGATGGGTAAGATTTCGATGGATTGCAAACCATCCAGTAAATCAGAAAAAATCGATTTTATTTTTATCTTCCGGAAAAGGCGATTTCTTTGCTTTCTTATGGCGAAAGTAACAAAACACACTATAAAATGTCAAACCCACCGAACAGCCGAACAACTGAAACCGAAGCATTGTTTTTATTTATTTTTTAAACTGCTAATTTCTTCACTTGGTTTTCCAGCCAAAAATACTTCTTAAATAAAAGATATTAATAAACCACACTAATTCAATTTATTTGAATTTCTCAAAATATTTTTATTTATATATAAAACGATTTTATAGTTTTGCCGTACCGAAATTCTACTTTTTCATTTTTTCTTACCGAAAGTTGCAACTTTTCTTTGCCATCGTTGTAAATTCTGTTTGCCGAAGTTGGTAGACGTCACTTTTCCTACATTTTCGTTATTTTGTTTCTGTTTCTGTAAATTTTTCGGTGGGAATAATAGGTCAAAACTGAACGGTTGCTCGGTGGGTTTGGACCTTAAGCGCGAATATATAGAATTTCTTCTATCTGTGAAGACATAAACTGTCAAATTTCATCTAAGGATGGCTGAGATATTGATGAATTAAAAAAGGCTAGTAGTAGTACATATCTGAGATTTGAATTGAATTCAGTTAAACTTGACATTGAAACTGTTATCAATAATTGTTCCCAGTTGCTGTTCCCAGTTTCTGGTACCAGATTCTGTTGGCAGTTTCTGTTGCCAGGTGTAGGTATGTTGTATAGACACTTACCTACTAACACACATAAAGAAATGGGTTATTACACCTATACCTTAACCTTTTACGAGATTAGTAAAAATCGGGTTTTTAATTGTGTGTTCACTCTTCAGTGTTTTTATTTAGTCTGTGCTGGCAGTCTGTTTGTAGTTTTGTTGTGTGCCAAAAACAAGAGCAAATTATTGAATATAAAACGAATCTAAAGCAAATAGCAGTGCATATTTCAATTTATTTAAATGTTCGTACGCTTTTGTGTCAAAAAACAGTGTCGATAATGAAAAGACAAAAAGAAAAAAAAAGTCGAAAAGGTAAGAACAAGTTGAATATGGAACTTATAGCAACAAAAAAAAACATATAAGAGTGCTATAATTCACTGTGCTGATAGTTTTATACCCTATCCCATCCTTAAAATTAAAATCCCAAAAATGTGGCTTTATGTCGGTGAAATTTAGAAAATGTCATTCTCACAACATATTGTTCCGACAGTTTATCAAAACCTTTATGGTTCGACAAATAACAACGTTTTTCACTTGGTTATGTTATGGGGTAGGTTATACAAATGGGTTTTTGTAGACGACGGTTAAGATGATATATGGACGAAATGTTGATATCGTCAGAACCAATGATTTTGCATCAAAGTTTTTTTTTCGATTATTTAACAAGTTGACCGAATAGCAGTTCGGTTGTTCATATACTTTTTCGAAATTCCATTTTGTCAAAAAGAACGGTTTTCTTTAAAGTAGGTGTGGTAGTGGGCGGATTACGAAAATGTTTACACTTGTTCTGCATTCTGCTTCGTCTGAAAGAGAGTCTATATACAAATTTCAACACTCTACCACAAAATTTAAGGCACGAACATCAGTGACGCACAGACGGACGGACGGACAGATATACAAGCTAGATCGACTTATCTGGCGATTCTGAGTCATATTTTTAGGTATGTCTCTTGAAATTATTTCACTACGTTGCAAACTTAATGTCAAAACTAGTATACCCCTATGGGATACGGTATAAGAACCTTGCTACTCAGATTTATTTATTTTGCTATATTTTCCCACGCGGCAGCTTTTTTTATTTGGTTGTTATTTTTCCGCAATTTTGTGTTATAAAGAACCTGATTCTGCTGAACCAATTCTGTTAAATCTTCGGATGTTGCACAATAAATGGATAAATAGGTAATAAAAATCCACTTTCCAAATTTCGAACTGAATTCCGTTTTGACGTTTTCTTCTTTCTATTCATATCCTCTCTTTCTCTCATGTAGGGGATTTCAGATACAGATATTTATTTCGTTTCATTGTGATAAAGAGCGGTGTGGCGCAATTGAAACAGGAGCGATTTCGACCCAACACGCTACACGCCACACTGCAACACAACACACGAGACCAATATGTATCTACGCATATAAAATCCAATAAAGTGATAGCGACACAACACTTCACAACGTTCCATGCGTTACAAGTGAGGTTCCGGCTTTATAAAAATAACATTTAAAATCGTGCCTATAGTGATGAGCATTTTGGTTATTTTTGACTAATGGCTGAAACATAATCACGCTTTGGGACTCCGCCTTGCCAACGTTACGCCCAACTACCTTGTGCACCCTTTGACATATTAACATGCGTTGCGATTTTAACTTCTGCAAACCTCAGCTCAAAAATGTGAGAAATTATTTAAACCTTCGTAAGAAATTCCGTCCTTCACAACCCTATCAGAAAATAACCTAGAAAACACCAACAAATATTCTGACAATTCACACTACTTTATGTTACGTTAAGATTTTACATTTTTCATTTAAGGTTAAAACACAAAGGCAAAGGCAAAGCTACATTGTGATGGATAACATTTGTTTCATATGGTTGAACTGGGTGCGTCAGCCAATGCAACACGCCTAAGCGTGGATGTGTTTCAGCCATAATTGTTATAACGTTTACCGTTATTTTATGGTCACAGTTATTCTTAGCGGTTAGTCGGTAACTGATATTTTGCATATAAGTTCTTAAAATCTGGCCAACGAATGTTTTTTCATAGAAAAAGGTTTTTATTTTTGGTTGCAACCATTGACTTCCTCAAATTTATTTCATATTACAAAAAAAATTAACGAGACTGTTTGGATCGTTTTATACCCTATCCCATCCTTAAAATTAATATCCCTTAAATGTAGGTTGTATGACAAGGAAATATTAAAATTGAAATTGTCGCAACATATTGTTCAGACAAACTTGTATGGTTCTACCAAAAACAACGTTTTTCTCCTGCATATGGTATGGTGTAGGGTATACAAATGGTTTTTGTATGAACATGCCTCTAAAAAATGGGCGTGGGTTAAAATGATGTAAAGAAGAAATATTCATAATTATCATCACCAATGATTTTGCATCATAAAAAATTTCAAAATGTTTAAAATTTTAGCGAAAAATGTTTTTTACTGAAAACCCCTTAAAAAAGTGGGCGTGGAAAAAAACTTCGTATGGATGAAATATAGCAATTAAGATTGTCTAGATATCTTGTTCAGCAACTTATTCAAAACCTATAATGGTTTGGCCTAAAACTACGTTTTTCTATAAAGAGGGCGTGGTAGAAGGCTGATTTCAAAAATGTTTACACTTTCAAAACTCTAGCTCAAAATTTAAAGCGCAAAAAATCGGTGACACACAGACGTACGGACTGACGGACAGATATGGCTTTATCGACTTAGCTAGCGATTCTGAGTCGATCCATATACTTTGAGTTAAAGGGTGATACATTTCGAGGTTCCCTAATTTTTTAAAGAAAAAAACACAGAAAATTCAAATTTCATGGAGAATGTTTATTATCATTTGAAAGAACATTCTTTGGCATTTATTTTTTGAAGATTATGTCTTTCAAATGTTGGCCGTTGCTACGTCGCAGATGGTCCATCCGTTGAGTCCAATTTTCGATCACTCGTTTGAGCATTTCGACTGGTAACTGGCGAATGACACGCGTGATGTTTTCCTCCAAGCCCTGAATCGAAGAGGGTTTGTCGGCATAAGCTTTTGACTTTACATATCCCCACAGGAAAAAGTCTAACGGTGTGATATCACACGATCTTGGTGGCCAATCGACCGGCCCACAACGTGAAATTATGTGCTCACCGAAATGTTCTCTCAATAAGTCCATTGATTGATGCGATGTGTGGGAAGTAGCGCCGTCTTGCTGAAACCAAATTTCGCCGAGATCACGAGCTTCAATTTCAGGCATCAAACAGTCGGTTATCATGGCACGATAACGGTCGCCATTAACGGTTACGTTCGCACCGGCATAATTTTTAAAGAAATATGGACCGATGATTCCACCGGCCCACAAACCACACCAAACCGTTGTTTTTTCTGGATGAAGTGGCAGTTCTTCAATCTCTTCGGGTTGCTCTTTGTCCCAAATGCGGCAATTTTGTTTGTTTACATACCCATTGAGCCAGAAATGGGCCTCATCGCTAAACAAAATTTGCCTCGAAAACGTCGGATTTTCTTGGAACTTTTCAAAAGCCCATAGAGCGAAGCGATGTCGCTTGGGAAGGTCGAGCGGCTTCAGTTGTTGCACAAGCTGTATTTTGTACGCGTAACGAAAGTAACGAACTGACTACACGTTACAAAGGTGTGGTCAGCGAAAAAGTACCGAATATATACGGGTACCTATTCATTTTGTCGTACAGCTTAGTAATTGGCTATTGGAATTTGAAAATAAAAGCTGGTCTACCTTTGTTCAAATCATAAGACGTTGGTGGCCAACTAACGATTTCTCTGCTATAAGGCATAACATTCCAATTTCAAGAAGAAATTTCTTCTATTAAGCTTTTCTGTACTTGGGCACAGAAGTTTAGCATGCATAATAACTCTTTTAGCTAAATGCACAGGCTTTATAGAAGATGATTTGGTATAAGGCTTCTAAAAAGTTTCCGGGGAAGTTTGTACATGTGACATTTGAAGAGACGTTTTGGTAGAGCTTCGGCCGAAGTAGAAGCAAAATGTGTATAGAGCTTGTGAATTAAGGCTTATATCACCAGTGACAACTTGTTTTGTTATCCGATGAACTACGACGCAAGAGCTTTTGGTTTGATTCTCACTTGTTCGCTTTATGGCATGTATTGAGACCAAAAGTCAGCTTAACCAATATCTACTATTTTCGGCAACAACATTTTATGGATCATTGCTTTACAGCGGTATCCATTGACGGTAACACACGCTTCTTCCGCATTATTTAAAAAAAAAGACGGTCCGATGATGCCGCCTGCCGATAAACCGCACCAATTATTGCATTTTTGGGGTTGCATTTGGGAAGATTTCTTCTGGCTGTTCATTGCCCGAAATCCGAAACACAAGTATATAAAACCAAACATTAAAAATAAAAATCCCTCCATCTTGCCAGAAATAATTTGTGTCTAACCTAAAATATTATGATGCACAAGGATAGTTGTGGCCTTCCTCAACGCTGCTTTTAATAATATTGATATTTTAATTTTTTTTGTTGCATGGTTACAAATTTAAGCAAAATGTCACAATACGTCTGCTGTTTTTGTTTTTGCCTTGTTCACGCCCTTTGAATTACAACAACCCGATTGCATTGTGGTCAGGGGTTACCAAATACGTATACAAATGCTCGTAGCTTGTACATACTTGTCACATTTTGACCACAATTCGATTTGGCAGCGAACGACCGTTCCTCACATTACAGGATACCGTACACATAAAATAAGGGATGAATTAATCTATCTCACGACAGTTTCCACTTCCTTGTTCATACCCCATTATGTACATGTACAAGTAGTCCTTTCTCTGCTTCGTTGACTTCCGTGGGGATAGGATCTGCCATTAAATTAATTGCGAGAAAATGGAAAACTTCTTGCGCAACACACACACACACACTAGCTGATGGTAGACATGTTTGTTTCTTTTCTTCGCGCTAGTTTCCTAGTGCGGTGTGTCCTTGTGAATGCGTAAGAGAGTAGTTATATGCCGTAGTGTATCCTTTTTCTTTGTCAAATATTCATAAGAAACTTTTATTATGGTTCCTGGCATGGGGTACTTTTCTGTCTATATGTGAAATTTCTTGACATACTCCAACCTAACACACCACTATGTCCGCCATGTTAAGTTGTGTACGACTTCAGATGTGCGGTCGGAAAACTTGTACAACTTTCTTTTGAGGATAGGAAAAGTTTTTCCTTAGAGTTTGGGAAAAGTTCTCGTTAGAATAGTTTTGGGATTTTGATTTAATGTCTTCTTTGGTTGGTCTTTTCGCTTCTAAAAGGCAAAGTCGCAATAGGGACCGGAAATGTATTCGTGAGGTTTCTTTTAGAAGGTCGTAGGGCGGTGTGTAAGTACAATGGTTGGCAAATCAAGTGGAAAATCTTTAATTTGAGGGCAATTTTAAGGAATTGGTTGAGGAAGTCTTATTTCCATTTCATTCTATGGCCATTTAGTTTTTTTTTTTTTTTGCTGTAGACGAGGCTTTTTGGTTTTTTGTTTGTTTTTTGAACTCCCTAAGCATCAAATGGGATATTTCTATGTTTAGTTGCAATTAAGGCATATTTTTGGAACTTTCCTTAAAATGTTGATAATGACTCTGTGTTTTGTGTTTTTGTTATGCCAGCTTAACACAAAATCCTGAAATTCTCCCGTGAAATAAGAAATAAGTAACTTCACTTCGAAAAGGATATTTCAAAGCTCTTTTTAATAGTGACTGCACAAGATTGCCAGATCGTTTGCCCACAGAACAGGAGACCCTCTGAACTGCGCAAACTACAGAGGAATCAGTGTCCTCAACATCCAATCGGCCGTAATATGTGAACGCCTGAGACTGTTTACCAACAACCAGATCGCCCCTTATCAGTGTGGTTTTTGGCCAGGAAAGTCCACAACCGATCACATTTTCACACTTCGACAAAAAAACCTAAGAAGTTCAAATCGATACCCACCACCTATTCATCGTTTGAAAAGCCGAAAACGACAGCATTTATAGGCACGAACTATACAGAGCCGTGCTAAACTTTGGTATACCGCCCAAAATTTTACTTCTATGCAGGATGGGGACGAAGAGTTCTAGCTGCTCCACCAGGGTCGGAAACGACCTCACCGACACGTTCGATAACAAAAAAAGGTATTTAGGCGATCAAAACTAACATTTTTTCTTCTAAAAGCTAAGAATTTCCAATTTCAAGAAGCACTATTAAAGCTTTTTTGTACTTCTACACAGAAGTTCAGCATGTATCGGGTTTTTCAACAGGGACGCTACAAAAGTTGAGCGACAGGGACAGCAACGGCGCCATATTTCTTGCCGCTCTTTTGACATTTCTCTTCAGTAAGGTTTGCCATTGCATGATGGAAAGATATACGATCCAACAACGAGTCGAAATTATTAAAATTTAAAACCGATATTCGGAGTCAGTGGTCTCAACGTTAAGAGCGCTACGTCCAATTTATGGTCGTCATAATCGTCCTAGCAGATCAACAATTGAGCGTCTAGTGGACAAATTTGAATCCACAGGCACAGTACAAAACATTCCCGTGCCAGTGAGACAAAGAAGTGCCCGTAGTGTCGAGAATATTGCTGCCGCTGAGGCTTCAGTTGAAGAAAGCCCAAATGTGTCTTTCGCACGTCATTCTCAAGCGTTGGGCATCTCTGTGCCGTCGTTGTGGCGAATTTTGCGAAAAGATCTTGGCCTAGATCCTTACAAGATTAAATTGACGCAAGAACTGAAGCCGCTTGACCACCAGAAGCGTCGTATGTTCGTGAATTGGGCTGAGCAACAACTTGAAAATGATTCGGATTTTCATCGAAAAAACAAAATATGCGGTATTGGTCAGGCAGCAATCCACACATACTCCATGAGTCATCATTGCATCCCGAAAAAATTACGGTTTGGTGGGGATTATGGGCCGGCGGCGTCATTGGGCCGTACTTCTTCCGTGATGATCAAGACCGGCACGTTACTGTGAATGGGAATCGCTACCGTTCAATGATAACCGAATATTTTTGGCCCCAATTGGATGATATGGACTTGGAGGATATGTGGTTCCAACAGGACGGCGCCACAAGCCACACAGCGAATGCCACAATCAATTTATTGGAAACCAAGTTTGGAGGACGTGTTATCTCACGAAATGGTCCAGTTACTTGGCCGCCTCGTTCGTGCGATGTGACTCCGTTAGACTATTTAATGTGGGACTACGTCGAGTCTATGGTCTATGCCAACAAGCCAGCGACGATTGATGAAGTTCGTACGAACTTCGAACGTGAAATTGCAGCAGTATCGGCCGATTTATGCTTGAAAACCGTCGAAAATTGGGTTCAGCGTCTGGACTTCTGCAAGCGTGCCCGTGGTGGTCATGCAAAAGAAATCGAGTTCCATACAAAATGGCATCGAACGTACTTTCACAGGAATAAAGAATTTCATTGATACCCAAAACGGTTTTTGTTTTATTAAAAAAAACTTTTGTAGCGCTCTTATTGAAAAACCCTTTATAGGAACTCTTGTAGGTAAGTGCACAGGCTTTATAGAAGATAAATTGGTATAAGGCTTCTAAATAGTTTCCGGGATGTGTTTACATGTGGCAGGTGAAAAGACGTAGAGCTTAGCTGTGACTTTTAATTTTTTTTGCGGTAATCTACCACGCAAAATGTTTGGGTTCGATTCCCAGTTGTGGCAACACCTACATATTTTTTCTCCCCATTTTCAAAAATATTTAGAAACCCATTTCTTAGTATAATCGTAACAAATAAAATGAAACTTTTCCTATATTTTTTTGTACATTCTGTTGATTGCTATAAATGATGCCTATGATTTCTAACTATAAAAAATGAATGTGTAGGGAACATGTGACAGAATCTGACAGCAAGTTTCTTTGTCTTTAAATTGACACACGGCCTCAATGGTTAGTGTTATCGTAGAGATCTTGTTTGGATCTTTTGCATTTCTAACGGGTGATTTTTTAAGAGTTAAGTTTTTTAGGTTGGCATTACTGGTTAGTAATGTCCTCCAAACGTCATCTGTCAAAGAAAAAAGTTTTGAGTATACTCTGCCATTTAATCATGGAAAGAATTATAAACGAGCAATGATTGCAAATTATTGAAATTTATTATCAAAATTCGTGTCTTGTGAAAAATGTGCACCTTTTGTTACGACCATATTATCGCGACCAGCGATGAAGCTCATTTCTGGCTCAACGGATACGTAAATAAGCAAAACTGTCGTATCTGGAGTAATGAACAGCCACATGCCATACAAGAATTACCGATGCATCCTGAAAAAGACAGTTTGGTGTGGTCTATGGGCTGGTTACCGTCAACGGCGAACGATATCAAATCATGAATTCTAATTTTTTTGTTGCCCCCGTTGGCATGTCATGTTGTCATGTGGCTGCCACACAGCTCGAGAAACAATGGAAATGTTGAGGGATGAATTTGGTGAGCAGCTTATCTCTCGAAATGGCCCTGTGAGTTGGCCGCCAAGATCATTGGATTTAACGCCTCTTGATTATTTCTTGTAGGGTTATGTAAAGTCGTTAGTCTATGCCGACAAGCCGCACACGATTGAAGCCTTTCAGGATAACAAAACACGCGTAATTCGTGGAATACAGACCGAAATATGAAGTTGTCTTTAAAAAGTAATGGCAAAGGCCTATTTTTGGATTACAATAAGAATTTTGAACATTTGATGCAAATTTAAGTGTTTTATTCGATTTATAAATTACGCTTACAAAATCACCCGTATGTGGAAAATACGTTAAAATTTAGTTACAAAATGTTTGGCTGTTTTCTTTAAGAAAAAGTTTATTATTGCTTAAGCTTGCGTAGTTTATTGGCGATTTCTAATTTGTTTAACTCTCTTGTTAAGAGAAAAGGTATAGTTGTCATAAAAATTTTCGACCTCTATATTTTTTATTGATTCTAACATTACGGTAATAGCGGAACTCAAAAAAGTGGTTTTTGAAGTTACGACGGTGTGTCCGTCTGTCCTCCTCTTCAAACTTCGTGTCCAGGGTTTTTCTTGGCCATTTTGTTTTACTTTTAGCCCATATATTAACGGTATCTACATGCCATATAAAAATTATATTATACTACAGGCGCATACTGCACAATTTTATCACTACTTTATGACTTAGATACGGTTTTCTGTACATTGAATAACTACCTGTGAACTAGCGCTACTCTGTAGTGTAAATTTATTTATTTGTTAAGGATTTTTTAAAAGTGTGGAGGTTATCATTTAAGTTGTAGCAAAAAATGATTATTAGTAACGGCGTATATAAACTTTCAGCTTATTAGTTCCAACAAAACTGCCAACCTACTTTTTTTTCGATAAAATGTTTACGTTTACGATTTTTAGGTTTGGCCCATATAAAGAATGTTGCCAATTTCTTGGAAACTATTTTGTCAAATTCAATAAAATCTTATTACTTACTTACTGCTATTTCTGTTTATTTCTGTTTCCACATGAATAGTTTTGACCCATCCATAAACGGAATCTTGAGTTTAGGCCAATAGAAAAATCATTATTATTCACATACACACCAATTCATTCAAATTCCGGAATAAACGTATAATCACATGTCGGCATGATTTTCATCATTTTGATCTAATGCCCAACTCGCTGTGAATTAAAAAGGTTCTTACAACCCATATAAAAAAAATTAAATAAAAATTCAATATAAAAAAAAATGTGGTAACCCTACATAATAATTTTTCAGATTTTCACTAGTTTCCTTGCTTCCTACGGAAACCTTGTAAGAGGACTCTTGTTAGAATAGCGTAATTTTTCGCTATTATTTGTATCATTTGGAACTAACACCCAACTCGTTGTGAATTAAAAAAGTTGCTTACAACCCAGTCGCGCACCCATACTACGATTATTTATGAAACAAATTAAGTGAAAATTCAATCTGAAAAAAAGAAGTATGGTAACCCTACAAATTATTATTTCATATTTTTGCTAGATTTCTTGCTTTCTACGGAAACCCTGTAAGAGCACTTTTGTTAGAATAGCGTCATTTTTCGCTATTATTTGTATCATTTGGAACTAACACCCAACTCGTTGTGAATTTAAAAAGTTGCTTACAACCCAGTCGCACACCCATACTACGATTATTTATGAAACAAATTAAGTGAAAATTCAATCTGAAAAAAGAAAAGAAGAATGGTAACCCTACAAAATATTATTTCAGATTTTCGCTAGTTTTCTTGCCTTCTACGGAAACCCCGTAAGAACTTTTGTTGGAATAGCAACTTACGGAAAACGAATGAGAGACAAACATCCCTATCTTCCCTCTAGTGCCAATTTATGTTGGTCAAAGTATAATTAAGTTATTACAGACATTTATTTTAAAGGTCATTTTAACGCACGCCCACTTTTAAAATTTGTTTACCCTACCTCTAGCCAAATGTAATAGAAAAACGTTGTTTTTTGACGAACCATAAAAGATTTTGACAAACTGTCTGAATAATATGTCGTGACAAATGCCTTTTTTATTATTCATCCCTATAACGTTTTTAGCCTCGCCCACCTTTTGGGGATCAATAATGAAATAATTCAATGGGATGGGGTTTTCGACGATTCACACATTGGAATGCAGCCCATCCATATTTTGTTTTATGTCGCTCTTTAAATTACCTCTTGTGCACCCCTGCTTCATTAATTGTCAACGCACTTGTTGAAGCTTAAATAAACGTTTCTTGTGTCAGTGAATATCTTTCGTGAGTAAATAATTTAATTTAAGTGCCAAATTTAATGTGAAATGCAGTTAAATTTATTTGATTTAGTTGTTTGTATTCTGTTTGTCGTCTTTGAATCAAAAAAAATTATCAATTGGCGAATAAATCTGCAATTGTTGCGAATCCCAAATGACGTCTACCAAGAGTAGATGTGTGCAATTTGTGCAGCAAAAATGTTGATGTCTAGTGCAATATATGTGGAAAATGTTTGATCCCGGGTCTTCTTTTGGATTTCGTGTCGTGGTTTTACCAAAATATGTAGGTATTTCTAAAAAAATAAAATCGAGAACGAGCCTATTGCTGCGAGTGAAGTGAGTGAAGGTCTGGAAAATAGTCCTTGAAGGGAACATTTTTATTTAAACTTCAATCGATATTTTGTCGTTGTGTGTCTTGAAAATTGTAGTCTAAGGTGCTAAAGCAACTAATTGCGTAGTTCCGATCCTTAATGTTCATTTTGTTGTATTGATGTCGCGAGTGTTAATGACAAATTTCAACGATGGAATACAAGCGAAGCTGGTAGGTCATCAGGCCTGAACGAGATTTTGGCAGGACGTTCATAGAGTTGTTAAAATTTTAACTTGTTGATATGCTGGTAAGTGATTTGTCATTTGTATTTGTCGGGTCGGGGACAAAACCCGAAATCCCGAAAATCCAACATTTCTCCTGGATTTTTATTCATTTTGAATATAAAAAAAACAAGTGATTGTCCATTACCTTTAGTGTATTTGAATCCTTTGCAAGTCCTGATTTGCATTCAGTTGTGTTGATTGATATCAGTCAATGTGACAGCTGACAGATTTGATTTTTGTGCTGCTGAATTATAATTAGCTAGTGAACATCTTGGTACACAATAAGTTGTAATCGCATAAATTTTTAGTTAAATACAAACACAAATTTTTGGCGCAACAGGCTCGTTAGTGCGCAGGGCATAGCTTTATCAAAACCATTCCTTTGGGCGTGTGTACTTCTTGCACAATGGCGGGACCTGTTTTATGCCGACTTCTAACGGTGAAGTTGAGACAAGCTTTTCTTCACAATTGATACTACTCGGATGATTTGTCAGATCATCACGAGAGGAGGGCCAGTGAAATTGTGGAATTTCCTGCCCTATAACCACACTGATAAGGGCCGATCAGGTTGTTGGTAAACGGTTTCGGGCGTTTTCATATTACGGCGGCAGGATCTTATAGGTGCTGTTGAAGAGACTAATGAATTTGTAGTTGGCGGAGTTCATAGGGTCCCCTTTTTTGTAGATCGGACAAACGATGCTGAGATTTCATTCTTCAATCTCCAGATTTGGCTTATGAGTTGGTGGATGGTACTTACCAAGTCGGTCCCGCCGCCATTATAAAGCTCAGCGGGAAGCTCATTATTACCGGCAGTCTTGTTAAGCTTGAGTATAGATATTGCTACCCTTACTTCACTGAGGTTGGGCAGTTGGCAGTTTTCGCTGTTGCCAATATTGAAAGGTTCGTTCTGCCTGACAGCGGAATGTTGTTCGCCATCGCCGTGTAACAGTCTGCAGAAGTGGTTCTTCCATATCCTAAGCATCGACAATTTTTCAACTACGATATATTCTTGTTCATCTCGACAGGATTCTTTTCGTGCCCTGTTCGAGCCGTTACATACCTTGGCAAAACTAGCGAACATCGTTCCTTGATTGGCTCTCTATATCCTCGATCGCGAGCATTACTTTCTCATTTTTCTTCTTTCTGAAATAGTTTGTTGACCTTTCGTTGATCTGGAAACCGTGATTTTCCCTTATGGATATCGAGGTAAGGAAACCGTGTGCTGGCTACAGTGGCATTTCGTTCCGTAGCGAAGTCTTAGTTGGCGGAGTTAGAACTACTTAGTTGGCGTTAGTTAGGCTAAGTCCGTTACCAGCGTTGTCCTATGGGCTATGTTTTTCGACAATACTGCGAAAGATGTCTTTTCTTCCTACCTTTGCGTTAAAATAGCCCATCGCGGTTGTAACATCGCATAGGTTTTGTCAAGGAGCTCGTAGAAGCAATCCTTAGGTATATCATCTTTTTCCTCCCAAGGGGCGTGAGCCCATATAAGGCTTATGTTGGCGAATTTGACCTTGATGCGGATTGTTGCAATGCGTTCGCTAATGTCTTTGAAATATAAGACTGCTTGCCTAAGTCGGGAACTGTCTCTGCTCATTATAACTCGGTCCGTGGTAGATGTCACTGTTCTTCATCCTCTCTTTGCCCGGCCCATCCCATCGTATTTCATGGATGGCAGTAATGTCTGCTTTGTAGCAGTTTAAGGCTTCCTATAGTTGTTCGCCTGCACCTCTCCTGGTTTATGTTCTCACTGTCCAGGTGCAGATGCGAACGTCGTTATCATTTTTGCGTTTAGTAGGGTCTTCAACAATAAAATCTGTTCTTTCCGGGGATATTGGTTACTTCGTATTAATTGTTTTTTCCATGGGTGGGTAATTAACTAAAAGCACAATCCCCAACCTGGGTCTGTTTCAGTTTATTGGATACCTCTAGAACACAAGGTCATCAGTATCCACTAATGGATTGAGCGCTGCCGTTGGCCTTTCGGTTTATCCGCCAACATTTCTCTTCCCTGACTTGCATTTGAGATTCCTAGATAACCTGTTTTCGGAATATGTCGAAGCAACCCATCTAGGAGCTGATTTCGCTCGACATACCCTACTTTTGCTGTTTAATAAGCAGGCACGCAGAAATGCTAGCCCTCACTCAAACGACTTCTGTAGGAGGAAGAAAAAACAATACTGCATCCCTTTATAACTCCCCGGCCAAAACAAACAATGGGAAGCTCCATCTTGGAGTTTGCCATTTTCAAAATCTCAGTTATTTGACAATACTGGAGAGCCACCTCCGTTTCATTAACAGTTTCTCACATGTAGCAAGGACAATACTTAATGTCCACATAGTATCACAATGGACCAAAAATATGGTATAAGTGTGCTGGAGAACTCGCTGGCAGCCACCCTAACCCAACCTAACCTGGAGGAGAGAGAGAACCTTCCCAACTTTGTATTTTAATTAAAATTCCCAAAAGGTGGGGATGCCGGCCTCTGTTTGTTTTTGGCATTTGTTACATAAAATGTTCCATTCGGTTGCAATTGGATGCCAAGAGCATAGTTCTCCATCACTCTGGTGCTCTGGTACTTTTCAATATTAAAACTCTAATCACTGCCTATCATAGAATTATCAATCAACTGCATCTGGAATGTCTAACGCATCTGAATAAATTAGCCAAGCATTCGTGACTGCACTCGTAATGAGATATGTCAACACCAAATCCGGAGGCAATGCAAGCCCAAGTGCATTCCTTGACATTGCAGTTCAATTATTAAATCACCTGCATAAGCGAACGTGTGTAAGAGGCAAAGCGCACACCTTATCCCCCCATCTTAAGCGATAGAGCATCCTTTTGCCGACCATTACAGCTTCCTCGCATTCAGTCAGCAGTTCAATCCATCGTCACCTTGAGGTATATACGATCATCAGCAGCAACAGCGGCACCCGTCCAACTAATAAAGATACACGTCGGTCGAAGCGTACAGAGCGGTTCAATTAAAAGCGGTGATGATAGGTTCCATGCACTTCTACCCAACCATCGATTGGAATAGGATCTGCATCCGATGAAGCGTAGCTAATCATTTTATCCCTCAGCTGGACCCCCGTCATCGTCTCCGTGGCCCAGAGCATGGCCCATAGAGAGGAAGATGGGATCCTGGAGTGAGCGCCAATTAAATCGAAGGTAAATGGCTTGACATGGAAATGTTTAATCAAATACGTGACTTGATTCCTGCTCCAGGAGATTGCCAGAGATTGGATTGGCACAACAGATGAGGTTGATGCCTCCGTTGCACGGTATACACTCAACACGTTGCAGGTTGATTGATTTTTTTTGTTGTTGTTGCTATTGCTCCTTTCTACCGATACAAGGGATGATGGATGCCCTTTTCAAAGGATTCCTCGATTCTTCGGCATGAGTGACCACTACCCGCGCGCGTCCTTACCCTTTTTGAGGCGTGTATACGACGTGTTGTTGCCTTAAAATTCAAAATGGCGTGTCGAATTTCATCTATTCATAGAGCGATTCATCAGGGACCGAGGAGTATCTGAGTACCATACTCGCATTGGGAATGGGATGTGGGATACCATCGTATGGCGCTGTTGGAGCGCGTTCTTGCTCTGGCGCTGCAAGGCGTGGCAAAATTACAGGGTGGAATATTGTAACCCAACGAAAGCAACTTGTATGGATATACATTGAAAGTGCGCGGCATTTCGACTGCAGGGCATTCACACACCTTTCAAAGTTTTGCTATTCAGCAGGACGGGGGAATATTATGTTAACAAAAGGATGAAGCGATGAGAAATGATTTTGCTAAAACTAGGGATCTTTCGAGAGGAATGGAAGTGGGAAAGGGGTTTTTTCTAAGGTTTTACATACTTGTTTACCTGTGCCTTATATATTAATGCGAAAGGCAAACGGTTATAAAACTGAGCGTACGAATTCCATTTTTTATGATTGAAAATCAATCGATCTTTCAACATCCAACATGCTATCGATTGGACTCAACTCTGCAATAGTGAACAACAGACAACTTAGATTGGGTTAGGTTGGTGGGTTAATGGAGTTAATGAGGGTTAACTTAGGTCAATATAGACCCATTGTGATGCCCGTTGGGGGTCCACGTATGTGGTTGGTTCCTTCATTCATCCCGTTACTGTCCAATGTCCCCTTTTCCAAATGTTGTTACAAACATACAAATATTAGAGAGTGGAATTTCGGATAGAACTGTGAGGTCATAGAAAAATTATTTTCATAAACGATTGTTGGCTGGGCATCCATCCGCTAGGATGGATGAACCGAAAGGCCAACGGCAGCGCTGTCCTAGGGGTAGGTATCTTAAGAATTGGAACTGGCCCTCCAAGTTGGGGGTTGTGTTTTGGGTTAACTACCCACCCATGGAAGAAACTATTATTACGAAGCAACCAATAGCCCCGGAAAGGACTGATTTTATTGTTGACGACCCTGCTAAACGAAAAAAAAAGGACAACGACGTTCGTATCTACACCTTGAATGTGAGAACATTTAACAGAAGTATGCAAGCGAACAACTAGCAGAAGCCCTAAAGTGCTACAAAGACAACATTACTGCCATCCAGAAAATACGATGGGGTGAGCTGGGCAAAATGAGAATGACTGACGGAAGTATCTACTACGGACCGTGTTATAGTGAGCCGAAACAGCGACTACTCGGAAGCGGATTTGTTAGTGCCAGACTTAGGCAAGAAGTCTTATGTTTGGAAGCCATTAGCGAACGCATTGTAACTATCCGCATCAAGGCCAAATTCGCCAACATAAGCCTTGTATG
Source organism: Rhingia rostrata (assembly GCA_949824845.1). Lineage (NCBI taxonomy): Eukaryota > Metazoa > Arthropoda > Insecta > Diptera > Syrphidae > Rhingia > Rhingia rostrata. The sequence continues at coordinate 21,382,631 of OX463758.1, forward strand.
CGCTCACGCCCCAACGGAGGAAAAAGATGATATAGCTAAGGATTTCTTCTACGAGCTCTTTGACGAAACCTTTGAGCGACTACCGAAGTACGATGTTAAGGTCTTGATAGGAGATTTTAACGCAAAGGTAGGAAGATTAGACATATTTAGCAGTATTCTCAGAAAACATAGCCTACACGACAACACACCTGGCAACGGACGTAGGATAATTGACTTCGCTACGGAACGAAGTGCCACTATAGGCAGCACACGGTTTCCTCACCTCGATATCAATAAGGGCACATGACAGTCTCCAGATCAACGAACGGTCAACCAAATCGATCACATTGCGGTAGACAAGAGGCACGAATCCAGTATTTTGGATGTCCGAACATTCCGAGGAGCTAACATCTACTCGGACTACTATCTTGTTGCAATCAAGGTAATAATGCGGATATCCACCACTCCACATCAGTCTACAAATACTGTGAACAAATTTAATGTCGAAAGTTTGCAATCGCAAGAGGCCCCAAAGACCTTCGCGCAACTCATATCCCTTAACCTCTCGAATAACACCGTACCAGCAGCATCGAATGTCGCAGAACGGCAACGATGCCAACAAGCCATTAGATCAGCCGCAACTGATGTGCTAGGTTTCTCGCGCCCACCAGCGAGAAACCCCTGATTTTATGAGGAATGCTGACAGATGCACGCAACGAAGAACGAGGCCTACAAGGCTAAGCTGTAGGTGTAGACAAGAGCTGCCGTAGAGCTCTAAAGGCAGAGAAGAATGGAAAAACACCGGCTTTTCAGAAAGAAGGAAAAGAAGGAAAAGAGCAAGAAAAGCGCGCGATCGAGATAATATAGAGGTGCCACTCCAGGAACGATGTTCGCAAGTTTTACCAAAGTGTAAAACGTCAAAGCCAAGGATACAAGGCTCGAACAGAAACCTGTCGAGATGAACAAGGAAATATCGTAGTTGAGACACAGTCGATGCTGAGGATATGGAAGAACCTTTTCTGCAGACTGTTAAATGGCGATGTCGAACAACATTCCGCTGTAAGACAGAACGAACTTTTCAATATTGGAAACGACAGCGAAAACTGACAACCACCTGACGTAAGTTCAGTCAGGATAACAATTCGTAAACTGAACTGCCGGAAATGTCGGCCTTCCGGCTTAGCTATATAAAGCTGGCGGAGATTACTTGGTAAGAAACATGCAAAAATTCCTAAGCATAATGTGGTTGGATGAAAGTATGCCTGAAGAAGTATGCCTTAGCATCGTTTGCCCGATTCACAAAAAAGGACTCCCTCTGAACTGCACCAACTACAGAGGCATATGTCTCCTCAACATCGCCTACAAGATCCTATCTATCGTTTTATGTGATCGCCTAAAACCGTTTACCAACACAGGAAAGTCCACAACCGATCAAATTTTCACACTTCAGCAGATCCTGAAAAAAAAAAAAACAAAGTCCAAGTCCAAGTCGAAACATACCACCAATATCGATTTCAAAGCCGCGTACGGCACTATTTATAGAGACAAACTGGGCAGAGCCATGTCTAGTTTTGGTATACCGCCCAAACTCGTCCGTCTGTGCAGGATGACAATGAAGAATTCTCGTTGGTCCATCAGGGTCGGAAACGACCCCAACGTCACAATTGAGAACAAGGAAGGATTTTGACAAGGCGATGCGCTCTCATGGGACTTATTTAACAACACCAGATGCACAATATTTCATGAATCGGTGCAACTACTAGCCAACGCCGACGGTATTGACATAATGGGTCTTCGGTCCCGTTTGCGTTGACGGGCTATGGAGAATAAAAAAAAACTTCGCATTGGACGTTTAAGATGGCTAGGACATGTAGAACGAATGGACAACAATACTCCGGATCGCAGAGTCTTCGATTCCCAGCCAGACGTCGGATGTTTTCTACACTTACGGCTAAGCATTCCTAGATTTGCATACCACCATAGAGGATTTTGTTTTCCTCTAGTTTCCCGTTCTTTTAGGCAGTCGGATCTGCTCGGGATATGATCATCCATGTATATCTTACGGTACATATATGCACTTTCAAAACTTCCCTCCATACTCATCTGGCTGTCAAAATTTTACAATTCATACATGTGGGTCATCAAAAAACATCCCTTGCACCGCGGTTTTCAGCAAAATTAATTGTGGACCAACAGTTGCGCTTATAGTCGGCTCATCCTTGATTCTATGTTATGCGGTCACCAAACTGAAACACATAATCACAAAGGAATACCAGAAATTCCACACGGCACAGAACAAACAAAGACAAGACGGCTGGCAAACGAATATTTTTTGGAAAAAAAAATTTTTTTTGCATTGTTGACTATGTCCAAGGGCCGTTTCTGTATCCGGATTCCGGATATCCGGAATTTCATTGTTTCACCATCTTCAACTCCCGAACCGCGAAGGTCCATTGTTACAAATTCTCATTTTCAACAAACAGGCACACAAAAACGCCGTCATCTTCACTTCAGACACTTGAATTTCATCAAAACAAAGAAAAAAAAAACGCGATTTTGTGAAAAATGAAATGAAAACAAAGACGAAGAACGATTTTCACATTTCATTGCGGAAAATCCAAAATAAAGACCAAACCAAACAATAGAACTGCACTTGACACACTTCCTCTCATTGGCAAGTTGCAGGATCTCGTACAATAGCTGTCGATGGCGGTTTTCAGATACTGCCATGCCAATGCGATGGTCACGTCTGGTGCGTGTACAGAGACTGTGTATGCTGCTCCTGCTCCTCAATTCAGAGCTTCCCCCCCCCCCACTTGCTGGTATTGTTTAGCAATAAACAAAACATTTTCTACACACATGGTTCCTTTCGGTGTTGCCATTGTTTCTGGCTCACGGGGGATGCTTGCTTCCCGTTCTGGTGGAAGGTGGAATAGAAACAAAATGAAAATATCGCTGCTTCTCTGTAATTATGCTCAATTAGGGGATGGTATGAGTTACACCTATTGTCTTGGCAGGTCTCGAGCATCACCCATCCATCCTACCCTACATTACAAGCTACATACCCTTGTGTTTCGTGGTGTACACTTGAATTGGGATTTCGATTGTTCTACGTCAAGTCGTTGTGCTTGGCTCTTTATTCGCGTGAATTGATGATGATTATGTACTCAGGGATGTTCTTGTTGGCCGATGTAAACAAATGGGGTAGTCGACCTTCGAGGGAATTACTCAGCGATAATGATTCTACGTCACAACAATGAACCCCCACAAAAATTTAATGCAATATTGGTTAATGAGTTACAATGAATTTTGTTTAGCGAAATAGCAATTAATCAGCACGAAAATAGGGGTGGCTAGAGCACCGGTGGCGCCATTGTTATGAGGTAAGCGAATAGTGAGAAAGGCCGATGGCAACTGGATTTTATACCTTGGGATGGTCCTTAATGGGAAGAACTTAGTTTGTATTGGATTTAGTGGTAAAACCAAATAATCAAATGAAAGGCAAATGATCATCTCCCAGCAGTCGAATGGGATGATACATGTCGCCTGAATCCAAACTCTAGATTATGCTATTCGGGGTGAAGTTTGCAGTCATATTACAAAAAATGTAGGGTGTGCCGTATTGTGGTTTTTATACCCTATATCATGGGTTACATAAGTTTTGATGCACAGTTTGTACGCCGCGGAAATTGACTTCCGCTCGAGATTGAATGGCGAAAGCCTTTCCAAAGTCTGCATCATTTTATGCAGCAAGCTTGTAACACAGCTAAGTTGGTCTTTTCATTTCTGTCTGTCTGCACGTCAAAAAATGTACTCCAGGTCGAATAAATTTGGTTGGCATTTTTGTGTGAATAAAATTTGACATTTCGGATTTTCTAGTGGTGGCGATTGGTCGATTACAATTTATTCAGCCCTATCGCGAAAAAAATTTCCCGGGAATTTTTCCCATATCAGCAATGTAAAACAGATTGCTCGATGGTAACAGTTTCCTGGGAAGATTTATTCAAGATAGGACTGATTATGGAGTGTCTAGTGCAGCAATAACGTGTTGAAAATTTGTAGCTTACTTACTTTCCTTAAACTTAACTGGCATTACATTACGCATTGAGCCTGTGCCTCAACCAACATGCCTCTCGAAATAGCCCGTTACTTAGCTACCTGCCTCCAGTTGGGCACTCCAAATTGGTTGAGTTCGGTTTTTACTTATCCGGGCCATTTAAGTCGAGGTCTTCCTCTACTGCGTCCGATGTCTGGCTGGGAATACATCCGGAGTATTAGTGTTCATTCGTTCTACATGTCCTAGCCATCTTAAACGTCCAATGTTTGACCAGGGGCATGTCGCTGTATAGCTCGTATAGTTCTTGGTTGAATCTTCGTCTCTATGACCCGTCAACTCAAAGGGGATAGCCATTTCGAAGAATGTTTCTCTCAAATCGACTAAGGATTTATCCACTTTTGACAATGTCCTTGCTTTAGAATCGTAGTGCAGGACTGGGATGGTCAGGGTATTATATAGGATCTCCATAGTAGTTCGGGTGAGGGCTTTACTACTAAATTGCCTTCTTAGCCAGAAGAGACAGCGTTTGGCAAAAGTAATTCTCCGTTTAATTTCTGACGAGATGTTGTTGTCCGAGTTCAAAGCGAAACCGACCTAAGTGAAGTGAGAATATAGCCTCCCCAACTACCTCAAAGTTATATATCTGTCAATGGTTACGTTCTTTCCAATTTGTCGTTGTTGTGCGTTCCTTAGAGTTGACTTCGTTTTATGCCGTTTCCTCCTCTATACTTGTCTTTCCCTCATTTACTGCTAAACCAATTTTTGCCGCTTCCTTATCTGTACTAGCAAACGTGGCTATGACATCACCTTGAGTCCTACCAATGATGCCAATATCATCGGCGTATGCTAGTAGTTTCACCGATTTTTGCAAAATTGTGCCTCTGGTGTTGGTTTGGGAGTTTTGCACAATCCTCACATGACTCACATTGAAGAAGTCACACGACAGCTCATCGCCTTGCCTAAATCCTTTTTTTTTTTGGAGCAGCGAGAATCCTCCATCGTTATCCTGCACAAACGGACGAGCCTGGGCGGTATACCAAACCTAGACATGGCTCTGTATAGTTCGTCTCTATAAATGCGGTCTCGACTTGGACTTCTTGGGTTTTTTTTTCAGGATCTGCCAAAAAGTGAAAAATTGATCGGTTGTGGACTTTCCTGGCCTAAAATCACACTGATATGGGCCGATCAGGTTGTTGGTAAACGGTTTCAGGCGTTCACATATTACGGCAGATAGAATCTCGTAGGCGATGTTGAGGAGACTTGTGCCTCTGTAGTTGACGCAGAACAGAGGGTCTGCTTTTTTGGTGGATAGGGAAAACGATACTGAGGTTATATTCTTCAGGCATACTTTCATCCGACCAGATTCGGTAATGAGTTGGTGGATGTTTCTCTTACCAAGTCATCACCGTCATTCCCGTAAGCCTTGTTAAGCTTGAGTTTAGATATTGCTATTCTCACTTCACTTAGGTCGGTTGGCTTGGAAGTTTTCGCTGTCGTCGTCAGTATTCTACCTGACAGCGAAATGTTGTTCGTCATTGCCGTGCACCAGTCTGCAGAATTGGTTCCTCCATATCCTCAGCATCGACTGTGTCTCAAATACGGTATTTCTTGTTCATATCGACGGGATTTTGTTCGAGCCTTATATCCTTGGGCTTGACGTTTTACACTTGCGAACATCGTTCTTGCAGTGGCACCTCCCAATATCCTCGATATCGCGCTTTTCTTGCTCTCTTTTCTTCTTTCTGAAGATTCGGTGTTCTTCCCTTCTTATTTGTGCCTATAGAACTCAATGGTAGCTCTTGTCCTCACCTGCAGCTTAACCTTGTAGGTCTCGTTCTGTCGGTATTCCTCATCAAACTAAAAGTTTGTTGCTGATGGGCGCGAGGGACCTAGCACATCATTTCGGTTAATGGCTTGTTGTCATGGTTGCCTTTGTTCTTCGACGTTGTCTGCTGGTGGTATGGTGTTAATCGAGAGGATATGGGATACACGTTGCACGAAGGTATTGGAGATCTCTTGCGATTGCAGTCTTCGACATTCAATCTTTTCACAGTATTTCCGGATTGTTGTTGGATATCCACATTCTTGCGTAGGCTGCAACAAGGTAGTGATCGGAGTCGATGGTAGCTCCGGAATGTTAGGACATCTAAAATACTGGATGCGTGCCTCTTGCCTATCGCATTCTCATCAATTTGGTTCACCGTTCGTTTATCTGGACCGCGTGGTGAGGAAACCGTGTGTTGGCTTTAGTGGCATTTCGTTTCGTTGCGAAGTCAACTAGCCTAAGTCCGTTACCAGACGTGTGGTCGTGTAGGCTATGTTTTCCGACAATACTGCTAAAGTAGTCTTCTCTTCATACCTTTGGGTTTAAATCTCCCATCGTACATCGTACTTCGGTAGTCGCTCAAAGTTTTTGTCAAGGAGCTCGTAAAAGCAATCTTTAGCTTTATTATCTTTTTACTCCGTCGGAGCGTGAGCGCATATAAAGATTATGTTGGAAAATTTGGCCTTGATGTGCTGATTGTAAGAAAGCGTTCGCTGATGTCTGGGAATCATAAGACGTTTTGCTAAAGTTGGCACTTATAACAAATCCGCATCCGAATAGTCGCTGCTTCGGCTCACTATAACACGGTCCGTAGTAGGTGTCAGAGTTCCCCATCCTCTTTTTTCCAGCCCATCCCATTTTTGTTTTCCTGGATAGCAGTAATGTCTTCTTTGTAGCACTCTAGAGCTTTTGCTAGTTGTTCGCTTGCACCTCTCCTGTTCGATGCCCTCACATTCCAGGTGCTGATACGAACGTCGTTGTCCTTTTCGTTTAGCAGGGTCGTCAACAATACAATCAGTCCTTTTGGAGGCTGTTGGTTGCTTTGTAACAATGACTTTTTCCATTGGTGGACAGTTAACCCAAAGCACAACCCCCAACCCCGCCAGTTTAAAAAAATCTATGACACTAGGCCATCAGTATCCACTACGGGATTGATCGCTGCCGTTAGCTTTTTTGTTCATCCGCCACAAGCTCTGTTCAAGGGGCCTGACTTACCCTTGAAACTCCTAGATAACCTCTTGTCCAATTTATGTCGAAGTAGCTCATCTATGCTCACTTGGGACAGCAGGCCGGCTATCCCTGCCAGTCTGACAGACCTCACCCTAAGTGGCAATAAGAACACAACCAACTGTATGAAGTAAGGTTAAGATCGGCATTTTGCTTGAAGCGCAGGTCCATCCATGATTGTTGCACCACTTAAGAAAGTTGGTTTTTGTGGCAATTGAATGACGAGTAACTAGCTTATTGGCCAACTCCGAACGTGCTAGCAAAGATTATAAAGCATAGAGAAAAAAAAGACGGAAACTTTTGCTCGCCAGTTTCATGGTACGCGCGGTGTGCACGTGCACTTATGAGAAACGAGATACAAATATATGCCGTGCTGTGACAATACGACCCGCCATAGACCAATTTTCTTGTGTTGCGTCATCTGTTGGATTTTATAACCTTTGGCGCTAGTCAAGTCATTTATGCCATTTGACGTCTTTACTCGCTTCTTCATATGTTGTTTGTTTCATGTCAGAGAGTTTGACTTTCAGGCCATGATTACCAAAGATATGAAAGATCGCAACACTTACTCACATCCGTTAAAGCCTGTTTTAAGTTCCCTTCTAATCTCAGCCATCACAAGGCTGCTGGAACTCTTCAAATTTCTCAATCTAAAGTAAAAACCTATCATTCTCTGAGTAAAACTCTCACAAATCTGTAAGAGATTATTGCAATTACAACGCCACACATCAACATAAGCCGTACTTGCTCCACATCAGATATAGTGGCACTAAAGTGCATCCGATAGTATCTTTTACAAAACTATCTCTCCTTTCGATCGAAAAAGTAAACAATTTTTCCCTTATGAAGGCCACAAGATAATGCAAGTCCCATTACTTTAATCTTTAAACCTTTCAACCAACGTAGGGACACAGCACGTAGTTTTCGACAAAAGGTATAAAAAAATCAGAGTCCCCAGTCACGTTGTTGCTGCATCAGAGCAAAAAATAAGTTAAACCTGCAAAAACTTGAATCCATAATGAACCAGGAACCAGTTGCCAACTTTTTACTCCACTTTCAATGATGAGGGCTGTTGGGGACCCTTTCTGAATAAATTCTTTCCTATATTTTGTCTTCCCCAGCCCCATTCCATCATCATCACCACACAGCCAGCAGCCCCATTCCATCATCATCACCACACCACCACCACTGCCTTGTGGATAGTTGACGAACGCCATCATGAAATTTCATTCACGTTCCTTATTCTCGCATGACTGCCTTGATGCCCCTGCTCTGGGGGGATGAAGGATCATGCGCGTGGCGGACCAAAAAAAAAAAGGCAGTGGTGCACGAAGTTAGTTATCCTTGCTGGGGTTATTCGACCCTGGGTGGTGGTGCTGCTGGTGATGATGATAAAGTTTCTCACTGCTTGCCGCCATCCCACTCCGAATGCGCTTTAGCGACTCCAGCACTGTGGCACCTTAGTGATTAGTTTTTATAGATATAACCCCCTTCACGACCTGTGTTCGGTAGCATGCACACATTTCCAGAAATAATTACATACTAGCCGGAGCAGTGGTGGCGCAGCGCAGCACAGCGGTCTCATTCTCGGGAGCGTCCATCAGTTAGCCGCAGCTACTATCAGCTCAGCGATCCGATTAAATGTTCTCACTGGCTTGCAAGCCCGCACCTGATCTTGGGCGAATATACACTACACACTGCCAACCAGGGGAATGATGGAAATGAATCACTTTGACGTGACGGTGACGGTGACGGCGGCAGGGCGGCACGGTGTAATGCTAATTGAATACATTGAGCGCGCGCAAGCTGTGTACTTGGTGCAACATTCCTGCTCCCTCCGTCATTGCATTTCCATAGAAATGTGCGAAGATTATACGTTTGCCGGACACAAAATTGCACAGTTTCATGGAATCTAATATCTGAAATAGCGTTTCGATGCGCGATACACATAAGGTGAGCTTGGGCATGGCGGCAGGAGGAAATTATTTTGTTCTGGTCACATCGGTCAGTGTTGCTTGAGATTGGAAAACCCAGATAGGTTTATACAACCACAGCTCGAACAAATTATAGATACAATGGCAAACGCTTAGTGACTGTATTATCGTGAATTTCCGCTAATATCTCGTAAATGAGAGCGGATGAATGTTAAGGTCACTGTTTCAGAATGTGCTGTAAACGTCATCGTTGATTGACGGCTGGCAATCAAATAGGCTGGGAGCAGGCTCATTTGCGTGCGGTAATTGCAATGAGATGCAATTGGACTGTTGATCTGATTCTGATGGCAGGCCGTATATCATGAGTTGGTAATGAGAGGAGTAGTACTGGTCAAGCTGCTGGGAGGGTAGTAAGTTGCATTAAACAGGAACGGGTTTTTTGTTTACATTTTTCGAAGTTTACTTGTTTCGCAAACCAAAACCAGATCTCCAGATTGATTCATAGCTGGCTGCCACCTAAATGTTGACGTTGTTTTTAAACTCTTTGTCCCATCTGATGTTTGAGTTGTGAAGTTGGCGCCCAATCCATTTGAATTAGGTGTACAATCCGTAAGCTGAGATAGCGCTAATCCAAATTCAATTTTGTCTGCTAGTTACTAACTTCAAGTTCATAATATTGAGTCTAACGTAAAGCAGCTTAAAGCGCCTTCAGAAAGTCGCATAAGTTATCTTTAGTTATCCTTGGGAGTTTAGTTGTCCTCCTGCGGATGTGCGTCCCTGGGTGGCGGATAGGGGCCATTAATTAAAGCCATACAAAAGCGACGCCGTGAAATAAGGCCAAGCCTCTACTTACTTATCATACTCCTGACCAGCGAAGAGTCTTTGCCTGCAGCGAGCCCGGGATCGTAGAGGATGGATGGCTGCAGTTCCATCCGCTACAACTCGGACTCGCTGCATAGGCCAAGCCTCATAAGGCCAAAATTATAAATTTGGCCTTTTGTCGCTTTATAAAAGGGACATAAGACCAAATTCTAGCATTTGGCATTATGACACTTTGATAAACCGACATAAGGCCAAATGGGGAAGGTGACATACAGCCAAATGGAGCTAAAGCCAAGTTGCATATAGACGTATCAGGGAAGCAACTATAATAAGCAATCGAAAGTGTCATAAAGCCAAATTAGCCTTTTGTTCAGGTGTCTGTTGATAAGCAAAATTGGTTATGTGGGATGGTGTCTCAGGAAGATCAAATTATGAAACTCATTCATTCTTGTGAGGAATCAAGCGAAAGTTGCTAGATAGGAATATGGATTCAAGATTTGGTCACATAGAGGTGGCTAAAATGGTTCTTTCCCTCTAAATGTTGAAATGACAATTGATCGATGGTACTGCCTTTCTTTTGGTGTCATTAAGCTGGTTAAGCAAAGGTGTGTGCCCGACGTCTGGAGTCTCTAGTTGAAGCTGGAGTCGAAACAGGTAGACATGAGTGAGTTTCCGATGTGTAAATTTTTTTTTCGGGGCTGGTAAAAATCTTCATAGACGCGATGAACACGTGCCCAAAGTAGTGTGAGACTTTTACTCACTAAAACCACCACCCTTTTTGTATTTGTATTGCGACTAAGTTTGCGACTTAGCTAGCAATTATGTTATCACGAGTAATAAATGTTTGGCAGGTAACTTTCCTTTGATAGTTCCTGATTTTTCCGCAATTTATAGCGCGGTTTGTTATTATCGGGCCAAATCAAAGGGCTTATACGTCGCTATAAATTTGTTTCGTCCAGAACATGGAGGACCGTTGTGTTAACGTGTCCCAATAATCGTTTTTTATGTTTGCGTGCAAAATTTTTCGTTTCATCTTTAACCGCGGGAATACCAATATCTCTACGTAGATCTTCATTCCTTATATACCACGGCGCATTGACGAATGATCTTAACATTTCATTTTCAAAAGTTTGTGGAATATTTATATTCCTTTCACTGGTACAACCCCATAGTTGTATACCATATGTCCAGACCGGCTGTAGCACTTGCTTGTATAATAGCAGCTTGTTATCAAGGTTAAGCTTCGAATATTCGCCGAGTAACCAGTACAGTTCTCTGTATTTATATTTAAGAACTTCGCATTTCTTTTTTACATGCGCCTTCCATTTTAATTTTGCATCGAGTGTCATTCCGATAAATTTCGCTTCATTTGCAAAAGGGACTCGAATCGTATTGAGAAATACTGCCAAATTGTTTGTCCGCTTATACGAAAAAGCTACATGAATGGATTTGCTCTCGTTAAGTGCAATCTGCCAGGATTTTGCCCATTCATTAACCTCGTTAGGAGCGTTTTGTAATTTCATATTTGTTTCCTCTATTGTTGTGCCAACTGCTAGAATAGCAGTATCGTCTACAAACGTGGCAACTATTGTATCGTTTGTTTGTGGGATATCACGTGTAAAGAAGAAGTACAATAGTGGTCCAAGGACGCTTCCTTGGGGTACTCCTGCCAATATTTCTTGCTACTCTGAATATTCGTCTCAAAGTTTTCACACGGAAGAGTCTATTCTCAAGATACAACACGAGCAAGAAACCCTTTGTTTGATGAGGAATGCCGACAGATGCTTGCAGCCAAGAACGAGGTCTACACAGCTTGGCTGCAGGTGAAGACGAAAGTTGCCATTGTGGTCTATAAACAGAGAGGAAGACAAAAACACCGGCTTTTCAGAAAGAAGAAGAAAAAGAACAAGAAAAGCGCGCGATCGAGGATATCGAGAAGTGCCACTCCAGGAATTATGATCAAAAGTTTTACAAATGCGTAAAACGTCAAAGCCAGGGATACAAGGCTCGAACAGAATCCTGTCGAGATTAAGAAGGAAATATCGTAGTCGAGACACAGCTGAGGATATGGAAGAACCACTTTTCAGACTGTTAAACGGCGGTGAAGAACAATGTTCCGCTGTCAGGCAGAACCATCCATTCAATGTTGGAAACGACAGCGTAAGCTGCCTATTACCTGACCTAAGTGAAGTGAGGATAGCCACATCTTAACTCTAACTTAACAATGCTGCCGGAAAGGACAGCCTTCCCGCTGAGCCTTATAAGGCCGGCGGTGATGACTTGGTAAGTAACATCCACCAACTCAAAAGCCCAATCAGGTTGGATGGAAGTATGCCTGAAGAATGGAATCTCATCATCGTTTGCCAGGGCTACAAACAAGGAGACCATCTGGACTATGCCAACTACAAAGGTGTAAATCTCCTTAACATCGCTTACAAGATCCTATCTGCCGTAATGTGTTAACGCCTGAAACCGTTTACCAACAACCTGATCGGCCCTTTTCAGTGTGGTTTTAGGCCAGGAAAGTCCAAAACCGATCAAATTTTCACACTTCGGCAGATCGTAAAAAAAACCCCAAGAAATCCAAATCGATACCGACCACCTATTCATCGATTTCAAAGCCCCATACGACAGCATTTATGGAGACGAGCTATACAGAGCCATGTCTAGTTTTGGTATACCGCCCAAACTCGTCCGTCTGTGCAGGATAACGATGGAATATTCTTGCTGCTCCATCAGGGTCGGAAACGACCTCACCGACACATTCGATACCAAAAATGGGTTTAGGCAAGGCGATTCGCTGTCATGTGACTTCTTCAATCTGATTCTTGAGAGGATTGTGCAAAACTCACGAGCCAACACCAGAGGCACAATTTTACAAAAATCTGTACAACTACTACCATAACGCCGATGATATTGAAATCATTGGTAGGA